>BSUD01000003.1:13585745-13639587 GCA_033239045.1 Fagopyrum esculentum
CAAGGAACTTTAAAAAAAAAAAAAAAAAAGAGTTGATCTATCCTTTTATATCCTTATCTGCCCGTACATTACTTAGGTAACTGATATTCTTTTTTTTTTTTAATAATATTAATGATTAATCTAATATAACTGTCAAATTTTAACGGTAAACTTATCTTGGTGGAAAAGTTAATACATTTTTTTTTTCGAAAAATAATTTTCATCATATAGCTGTTCAGGTAAGACACATTATTCCGGTAGGGCTGTGCGGCTGAACGTAGCGCCGACAAGTGTCCCGAAATTTTTTTTTTCTTCCTCCAGAAACGAGCGAAAGTAATAGTTCAAAACTTATTAAGGAATAATTCATAACTTATAAAAGGATAGTTCATGAATTATAATAGAGTAGTTCATAGTGCAAAATTTATAAAGGAGTGAAAGTAATAGCTCAAAACTTATTAAGGGATAGTTCATAACTTATAAAAGGATAGTTCATGAGTTATAATAGAATAGTTCAAAGTACAAAATTTATAAAGGATAGTGCATAACTTATAAAATGATAGTTCATGAATTACAATTGAATAGTTCATAACATATAAACGATTAATTTATAAATAATTTGATATAATATATTAAAAAGTGATAGTTCATGAATTATATGGGAATAGTTCAAAGTTTATAAGAGAATAGTGCATAAATTATAACAGGGTAGTTCAAAAATTTTTCATTCGTTTCTGGAAAAAAATATAAAAATAATTAAAAAAAAACGGGACACGTGTCGGCTCTACGTTCAGCCGTACGGCCGTACCCTAATAAATGAACCGTACCTGAACAATGGCCAACTTTATAATATTAGATATTAGTCATTTAAACTATACATATAAATTTTAAATAATTTAATTTTATTTGTAGCCTAGAAAACTGTAACACCCCCAATTCTCAGATGTCGGGGGTACGGGTTAGAACCTCACAATGGGTCCCGAGTCTAACATGACAACAAGTTCACCGGATCTTGCAACAAGACACAAATAAAATTAAAACCGAAATAAATAAAATGCAAATGTCATGTTCCAATATCCAAAAGAAAAGACTCTCACCCGAGTACTACAATAATACGACAATCGGAAATACTAAAATGCAAAAGAAGGACTGAAATAAAGAAACTCACAACCCGTCCTACAAGGTACGGGAATCCGGCCGACCACTCCGTCTTGATCACTTGGCAGCAATCATATCCTGCAAGGCATCTACAACGACGGATAACGTTAGCTAACAACCTACATATCATAAGAACTATAATAACACACACGCACATCATTGCGGAAATGAAACATGCATCATGCTTACACAAAAGTTCATTTATTATCTTGTATTAGGTTATGCACTTTCATATTCAACTTATGTTGTGACACGAGGATCTCCCGAACCTCGCCTTTCCCCGTGTACCAACAGGACAATATCCGATGCACCTCACCGTTTACCTGTCTGGGCTAGTCGCAGAGAACCTCTCAGTCTCATGTCAGAGTTGGGCAGTGATGTCACCGCCCGTTATACATACACTTGAGCCACATTACAATAAAGGTCGTCCTAGTCAAGTTATAGTTATAAAACACCCAAGACACACACCACTATCACAATTCATGCTAACATGCAGAAATCCAAGTAAGCCCAAGGGACTTACCTGTATCAAGATAATCCTAGCCAATCAACACTCTCAATCCCACAGGATTAATCTCCACCGCTTGATAACATGGACACGTGGATCAATAACCAATCCATCATCTAGAAGTTTCTAACTACTAGTCAAACATGACCACTATAATTTTAATTCCAACAACTCATCAACATCTCAAGTCTAGCACTCATCTATCCTTCATAACCAGATCCGAAAACAACATCATAGCAATTTTCCTACACTTAACGTATCTCGTCCACATCCTTAAAACACCCTAAGGTCTTAACTCTGAAAGATTAAAACCTCTACACCACTAACTGGTATTCACTCTAATTCTGCTAGGTTCCACCCTATCATGATGCTAACAACTATCAAACTTAGACAACAAGAAAAGATCAACGTACCAATACTTGGTACTTTCTAGAGGGATGACGCGACCGCGGAAACGAAGAGGCGCGATCGCGGGATCAAAGTGTCGGCGCGACCGTGGCAGGAAGATGGCACGATCGCGGTAACAAGGTTAAGGTCAACGCGACCGCGGCGATAAATGGCCGCGACCGCAAGGTGAAGGCACATACGCAACTGCGGAAAGACTTGGCGCGGTCGCGGAATAATGTCCAGAGGCGACCGTCTGCTTCTGTCCTCGCGCAGATGACATAAGGGTTACTCTCAACAATCTGTATAATCAATCTCACACTCTCCCTGCAGTCTAAAGGTGAAGGCTTTAGACACTTCTTGCTTCACCATTCATGTGAAGACATCTAGATCTAGCAAAACACGAAGGAAACATTACCTTGGTCCGGCGAAACTGTAGACGGCACAATTCAATCCCTATGTTCTTTTGAGATGTGACGGAGAAACGAGGATGATCCGCAGGGAAGAAGACTCTTGCTGGAGGAGCGTGAAAGTAAGAAAGGATAGGAAGACGAGTGAAAGAGAGAGGAGGGAAGAGAGGGAGGAGTTACGTGAATGTTGGAGGTTGTTGATAGCATGAATTATAGTCTATATTTTAGGGTTTGTTTGGACGTTTTATCTTTCATATTCTGCATGTTTGTATGTACATTATGTGATTTTACTACCATTTCATCTACCTTTGCGAGAATCGAGGTCTACACCTAGTTTCATTGTAATTGCAGGTAATATGGTACGTTTTGCATCAAAAAGGAGCAAAAGAAGTCAAGAGTCATTTGGAGCTACATCCAGGAAGCACAGCCATGGATTGAAGATTTACTTTGGAGCAGATTCGAGAGATTTCACATTCTGTCGTGAGATCACCTCGGTTGACCAGAGGTTCACCTCGACCGAGGCGATCCAGAGACACCGACTCGACCGAGGCGAATACCTAGGACGCGGCGAGAATATTTTATTCTTGGAAGAGATCTTTTAAATTTGGAAAGTGATCTTATATTTTTGGGCTGAGCTTCTGGAAGGAAGGAGATATGCAAAATCATATATTTTACCTATATTTATGGGATAATATCTTCTTAAGATTTATTATCTTTGGAGGTTTATTTTCCTATAAAAAGGGTCGGATTTCCCATAATTCCGACATCCGCTTACAGCTGGAAATCTCGCATACGACGCAGCAGCCGCAGTACACTCCAATTTGGGAGTTGTTGAAGAACCTTTTTGAAGGTTGAAGGAAGGTTGAAGATCATAGCTTTTTATAGCTTTTTGAAGGGTTTTGTAAGATTGTCTTCAATTCCCTCATTGATTATCTTGTCTTGTTGGATTGCTATCCAAGGAACGCTTTTGTTGTGATATTTGATTCAGTTATTGAAATCTTTTTCATTAAATTCTTCTTTGTTCAAATATTCACCTTCTTCCCATATATTTAATACTTTCATAATGATGATGAGTGGCTAATTTCCTTGTGTGATTCTAGGGTGATTGGCTGAAGGTTGTGGGAAAAACAATGATAGAATAATCTTAGATTCCAGTAGGATCCTGAAAGTTCGAGTCTTTAACCTTAACCCTAAGCATCTCGTTCGGTTGATGAACATCTCGGCCGGGGTGGAATTCTTCTGACCGAGGTGACTTATCCGACCTAAAACAGAAAGTTAAGTGTTAGAGTTTGCTAAAACCTATTCTTATTACACCTTCCTGGTTTAATGCAAGCTTAGGATGAGACTTACCCGGTAATTCCTTAGTTTGTGTATTAACGATCATAAGTGTAGGTAATAAAGGTTTATCCTTTATTGGGGTTCGAGTGTGCTTTCATCCTATCTTTGTGAGTTAGCCTGAGACTTACCCGGTAAAGGTTGATTCTATTCCCTTAGATGGTGTGTTAGTTTGAGGTTATAGTTCTTTATCTTGATTCCTTGAGACTTACCCGGTAATAGGAGTTACGGTTTAGGATTAGTGTGTAGTGAGACTTACCCGGTGATCTACTCCACTTTAGAAACACCTTCCCCACGCAAAAATCTCAGCTTTGTCCGCTTATCTATAGATCTTGAGTTGGAACCACAACTAGATGCTTTAATCCCTAGAATTGCATGTTTGCTTATTTGACATCTTATTCATCTTTGATTGTGTTAATCGCTCTTGTGGTTAGAATTAACGTAGCATACCGTGTTGACTTTGTTTCACCAAGTCCCTGTGATCGACCCCTGGAATTTTCTTGCTTTTACTACGATTGACCCGTACACTGCGGGTTCGCATCCTTGTTTTAAGCTTAAGTCTAGGGTTATAAATTTAAAGCTTGCACACACCGTTTGGAGCGAACAAGTTTTTGGCGCCGTTGCCGGGGACTTGGTCTAGACCGAGCCGGTACGGTTTGCCCTTGGGGCATTTGCCCCGTTTCATCTCACCACTCTACTTGAGTGACTTTTGCAGGTTCTTTCTTAGGTATATGCGAAGAACCCGCGCTGGGAAGGAAATCGTTCCTTACGATCCCGAACCGGAAAAGACATACAAGCGACGCTTAAGAGAAGCGAAGATGGCCCAACAAGACGATCACGATCTTGCGGCCCAATTGAGAGAGACGCAGGAGCTGCTACGTCTCAGTAAAGAAGAGCTAAGGCAAGAGAAAGAAGAGAATCATGCCAAGACTGCAGCAATCGAAGCTGAGATTGCAGCCATTCGGAACCAGATTCTACTTCGACCGATGCAGGATCCAGTAGTTGATCCTCGACCGAGGCAGATTCCAGTACCCGACGCCCCGGTCGATGTACATCCACCTCGGATACCAGTCTGAGATGTTCTTCTTGCAGGAATCCCGCAAACCCTAGGTCAAAGGATGGACCCTAATCAACAGCTGAGGCGTCCAGGGGTGAACCTAGGAGATCCAGCGGATCATGACTACGAACTTCGACCGCAAGTTCTAGCCATGATTCGCCAATGTCAATTCGGAGGGCTAGAGAAGGAGTCGCCGCACCAACATCTTCAAAACTACGAGATCTTGATGGAGACCTTGCGGCCTTCTAGAATTGAAAATAACAACTACAAGCTAAGACCTTTTTACTTTTCTTTAAAAGATAGAGCTCTTACTTGGTATCAATCTCTTCCTCCAGGAAAAATTAGCACATGGGAGGAGATGACTACGGAATTCCTAACCAAATTCTTTCTCCCCTCAAAGACTGCTGAAATGAGAGGGAAGATCAATGCTTTCATCATGAAGGACAAGGAGAGCTTGTCCAAATCTTGGGAGCAGTTCAAGGATATTCTTTTGGATTGCCCACATCATGGGATTCCAAAGATCGAGTTGTTGGAGATCTACTTCAAAGGGCTGGACGGAAACACCCAGTTCAATCTCCAACTACTCTCCGCCGGTACCTTCATGGACATGGCGATTGATGATGCATGGGACTTCATTGAGAAGCAAGCCTTGCACATGGAGAAGTATACCCACCAAGGAGCCGAAGGTGGAGTTAAAAGAGTCAACTTTCAAGAGACTCAACCCAACAACAATCAACTCTCGTCATTGAAGAATGACGTGAAGGAATTAAAAGAGCTCTTGATGGCTCAAACTAAGAGGGAAGAGCAAGGGCAAGGGAACAACAACAACAACGGGTACCGTAACAACAATAACGGTCCCCGAAACAACAACTACAACAACAATAGAGGATCCAACAGCAACAACTGGAGGGCGAATAACCAAAATAACGGTAACAATTATTCAAACTCCAATTCTAATGATTCCTCTAATCCTTTCCTCTCTTCCCCTTCTTCTTCTTCTACTCCATTGAAAAGCCAAGGGCAAGGATCAAGTTCGTCTCAGCCGGAAAAGAAGGACGCAGTTCTGGAGGCAATCTTGATCAAGCTTGGCGCTATGGAGAATTCTATGACTTCATTTTCGAGGGCCCAAAAGTCCCTTGAACAACAACTTGCTAATAGGGCGAATGAAGCGCCAAGAGATCCAGGGAAGCTTCCAGCAAAGACGGAAACTAACCCTAAGGGCCAGTGTATGGCCATAACGACGAGGAGTGGACTCAAAACTGCTGATCCAGTACCTCGCTCGACGCAGACCA
Organism: Fagopyrum esculentum; assembly: GCA_033239045.1. Taxonomy (NCBI): domain Eukaryota; kingdom Viridiplantae; phylum Streptophyta; class Magnoliopsida; order Caryophyllales; family Polygonaceae; genus Fagopyrum; species Fagopyrum esculentum. The sequence continues at coordinate 13,591,866 of BSUD01000003.1, forward strand.
CCTCGGTCCAGATCCAGTCGAAGAACACCTCGACCGAGATGCCAACCGAGGCAGAGCAACAGAAAGCAGGAGGAACGACAGAAACTTATGTTCCACCTCCTGCATATAAACCACCACTTCCATTCCCTCAGTCCAGAGCCAGAGCACATCTAGACAAGCACTTCGGTAAGTTTCTTGACTTGATGAACAAGCTACATATTAACATTCCCTTCCTTGATGCTATTCTAGGTATGCCCGCCTATGGGAAGTTCTTAAAAGAAATCTTATCAAGGAAGAGGAAGCTGGAGGATGTTGGTGAAGTTAGGATGACATCTAAATCTTCGGAACTCATAAAGATCATGAAGGAGAAGATGCCACCTAAATTGAGAGATCCCGGCTCATTTTGCATTCCCATTCAAGTTGGGGATGTCACTTGTGAAGCCCTTTGCGATCTAGGAGCCAGCGTGAGCATCATCCCGCTGGAGCTATGCACTAAGATCGGTCTTGGAGAGCCCAAACCGGTCAAGATCCGACTCTACATGGCGGATCGCTCCATCACCCACCCCGTGGGCATTTTGGAGGACGTTCCGGTCAAGTTAGGTAACTTCTATCTACCTATAGATTTTGTCGTGCTTGACATTCCCGCAGATTATCCTGTTCCCATCATTCTCGGGAGGCCATTTCTAGCAACTTCGGGTTGTAATGTGGATTGCAAGAACGCCAAGTTGAAATTCAACGTTGGTGGCGATGAGGTGGAGTTCGCACTACTTGCAGCCATGAAAGGGGAGCAACTAACTGATGATATCTTCAACATCTACGATGAAGAAGAATCAAGAGAATTGGTGAGCTCTATCCTTATTAACGATCCACTCGAAAGAGTTATTAGCTTCAGTTTAATGGAGGAAGGTATAGATGCTTCTTGTGATGCAGATATACAGAGCTTGAAGGCACTGGAAGAGGATCCAGGAGCTAAAACTGAGAAGCTAGTCCAGGAAACGAAGAATTCCAGCCTCGGATCCAGTAGCAGTACCTCGACCGAGGCACCTTCTGGACAGAGCGAGGCGTCTGAAGAACACCTCGGTCAACGCCTTTGTGCCTCGACCGAGGTCGATCGCGAGACGATTCAAACTGAGACTGCATTTAGTCCAGTTTCTGACACCACTCCACTGGAAAGAGGAAGCACAGATCCCCCTCAGAAAGCACCCCCAGTTGTGGAGCTTAAACAACTCCCTAGTCACTTGAGGTATATCTTTCTTGGGCCGGATTCTACTTATCCCGTTATTGTTAGTGCTTCCCTTTCCGATTCTGAATTAACTAAGCTAATGCATGTCCTGAGAAAGCATCGAAAAGCCATAGGTTACACCACGGATGATCTTATTGGCATTAAACCTTCTTTCTGCATGCATAGAATTCTAATGGAAGATAATCATAAGACTTCACGGGAACCTCAAAGACGGTTAAATCCGATCATGAAGGAGGTTGTGAAGAAGGAAGTTCTTAAGTTGTTGGATGCAGGTATTATTTATCCTATCTCGGACAGCAAGTGGGTTAGCCCGGTGCATGTCGTTCCGAAGAAAGGAGGGATGACCGTTGTGACAAATAAGAACAACGAGTTGATCCCAACGAGGACCGTTACGGGCTGGAGAGTTTGCATCGACTATAGGAAGCTGAACACAGCAACTCGGAAGGATCATTTTCCGCTTCCCTTCATTAATCAAATGCTCGAACGGTTGACCCAACATTCACACTTTTGCTACTTGGACGGCTATAGTGGATTCTTCCAGATTCCTATCCATCCGGATGATCAGGAGAAGACCACTTTCACTTGTCCATGGGGGACGTTTGCCTATCGGAGGATGCCATTTGGATTGTGCAATGCACCAGCTACCTTCCAACGATGCATGATGGCTATCTTTTCCGAGTACATAGAGGAGATCATGGAGGTATTTATGGATGATTTTTCTGTATATGGTTCCTCTTTTGATGATTGCCTATCTAACCTTTCTCTAGTGCTTAAAAGATGTGAAGACACTAACCTTGTTTTAAATTGGGAGAAGTGTCATTTTATGGTTAACGAAGGCATTGTGCTAGGACACCTCGTTTCTAATCGAGGTATTGAGGTCGATCGAGCTAAGATCGAGACTATTGAGAAACTCCCTCCTCCTTGTTCTGTTAAAGGTGTGAGGAGTTTTCTCGGGCATGCAGGTTTCTACAGGAGATTCATCAAGGACTTCTCCAAGATTTCTAAACCTCTAACTAACCTCTTGAATAAAGATGTTGTTTTTGAGTTTTCGCAGGAGTGTCTTGATGCTTTTTACAGGATTAAGGAAGCATTAATCTCCGCTCCCATTATCCAGCCTCCTGATTGGACCTTGCCCTTTGAGGTCATGTGTGACGCTAGCGATGTAGCCGTAGGAGCGGTGCTTGGGCAGAAGAAGGATGGACGGACCACCGCCATTTACTATGCTAGCAAGACGCTAGATGAAGCACAACGCCACTACGCTACCACCGAAAAGGAGTTATTGGCGGTTGTATATGCTTTCGAGAAGTTTCGTTCCTATCTAGTAGGGGCGAAAGTCATTGTCTACACCGACCATGCAGCCATTCGTTACTTGATGGCTAAGAAAGATGCCAAGCCGCGTCTTATTCGATGGATTCTCTTGCTTCAAGAGTTTGACCTAGAGATCCGCGATAAGAAAGGATCCGAGAATTCAGTTGCGGATCACCTCAGCCGGCTACCGGAATCTTCCCGCGAGACGGATAACCCACCCATAGACGATTCATTCCCCGATGAGCACTTGCACGTCTTGGAACGTTTGATGGATCTACTTACTTCACCCCACGATGGGTTCTCTTTACGAAGCTTACCGTTATCGACTTTGTTTCACCGAGTCCCTGTGATCGACCCCTAGAATTTCTTGCTTTTTACTACGATTGACCCGTACACTGCGGGTTTGCATCCTTGTTTTAAGCTTAAGTCTAGGGTTATAAATTTAAAGCTTGCACACACCTTTTGGAGCGAACAAGTTTTTGGCGCCGTTGCCGGGGACTTGGTCTAGACCGAGCCGGTACGGTTTGCTCTTGGGGCATTTGCCCCGTTTCATCTCACCACTCTACTTGAGTGACTTTTGCAGGTTCTTTCTTAGGTATATGCGAAGAACCCGCACTGGGAAGGAAATCGTTCCTTACGATCCCGAATTAGAAAAGACATACAAGAGACGCTTAAGAGAAGCGAAGATGGCCCAACAAGACAACCGCGATCTTGAGGCCGAATTAAAGGAGGCGTTAGAGCTGCTACGCCTCAGCCAAGAAGAGCTACAGCGAGAGAAGGAAGAAACTCGCACCAAGACTGAAGTAATCGAAGCAGAAATGGCCGTCATACGAGACCAAATTCTACTTCGACCGAGGGACGACCCAGTTCCCGATGCTGGACCGAGGCAGGTTCCAGTTGCTGACCCTCGACCGAGGCAGGTCCCAGTACCAGACGCCCCGGCCGAGATACATCCACCTCGGATGCCAGTCCGAGATGTTCTTCTTGCAGGAATCCCACAAACCCTAGGTCAAAGGATGGACCCTAATCAACAACTGAGGCGTCCAGGAGTCAACCTAGGAGATCCAGCGGACCATGACTACGAACTTCGACCGCAAGTTCTATCCATGATTCGCCAATGCCAATTCGGAGGGATGGAGAAGGAATCACCACATCAACATCTTCAAAACTACGAGATCTTGATGGAAACCTTGCGACCTTCCAGAATTGAAAATAAAAACTACAAGCTAAGACCTTTTTACTTTTCTTTAAAAGATAGAGCTCTTACTTGGTATCAATCTCTTCCTCCAGGAAAAATTAGCACATGGGAGGAGATGACTACGGAATTCCTAACCAAATTCTTTCTCCCCTCAAAGACTGCTGAAATGAGAGGGAAGATCAATGCTTTCATCATGAAGGACAAGGAGAGCTTGTCCAAATCTTGGGAGCGGTTCAAGGATATCCTTTTGGATTGCCCACATCATGGGATTCCAAAGATCGAGTTGTTGGAGATCTACTTCAAAGGGCTGGACGGAAACACCCAGTTCAATCTCCAACTACTCTCCGCCGGTACCTTCATGGACATGGCGATTGATGATGCATGGGACTTCATTGAGAAGCAAGCCTTGCACATGGAGAAGTATACCCACCAAGGAGCCGAAGGTGGAGTTAAAAGAGTCAACTTTCAAGAGACTCAACCCAACAACAATCAACTCACGTCATTGAAGAATGACGTGAAGGAATTAAAGGAGCTCTTGATGGCTCAAACTAAGAAGGAAGAGCAAGGGCAAAGGAACAACAACAACAACGGGTACCGTAACAACAATAACGGTCCCCGAAACAACAACTACAACAACAATAGAGGATCCAACAGCAACAACTGGAGGGCGAATAACCAAAACAACGGTAACAATTATTCAAACTCCAATTCTAATGATTCCTCTAATCCTTTCCTCTCTTCCCCTTCTTCTTCTTCTACTCCATTGAAAAGCCAAGGGCAAGGATCAAGTTCGTCTCAGCCGGAAAAGAAGGACGCAGTTCTGGAGGCAATCTTGATCAAGCTTGGCGCTATGGAGAATTCTATGACTTCATTTTCGAGGGCCCAAAAGTCCCTTGAACAACAACTTGCTAATAGGGCGAATGAAGCGCCAAGAGATCCAGGGAAGCTTCCAGCAAAGACGGAAACTAACCCTAAGGGCCAGTGTATGGCCATAACGACGAGGAGTGGACTCAAAACTGCTGATCCAGTACCTCGCTCGACGCAGACCACCTCGGTCCAGATCCAGTCGAAGAACACCTCGACCGAGATGCCAACCGAGGCAGAGCAACAGAAAGCAGGAGGAACGACAGAAACTTATGTTCCACCTCCTGCATATAAACCACCACTTCCATTCCCTCAGTCCAGAGCCAGAGCACATCTAGACAAGCACTTTGGTAAGTTCCTTGACTTGATGAATAAGCTACATATTAACATTCCTTTCCTTGATGCTATTCTAGGTATGCCCGCCTATGGGAAGTTCTTAAAAGAAATCTTATCAAGGAAGAGGAAGCTGGAGGATGTTGGTGAAGTTAGGATGACATCTAAATCTTCGGAACTCATAAAGATCATGAAGGAGAAGATGCCACCTAAATTGAGAGATCCCGGCTCATTTTGCATTCCCATTCAAGTTGGGGATGTCACTTGTGAAGCCCTTTGCGATCTAGGAGCCAGCGTGAGCATCATCCCGCTGGAGCTATGCACTAAGATCGGTCTTGGAGAGCCCAAACCGGTCAAGATCCGACTCTACATGGCGGATCGCTCCATCACCCACCCCGTGGGCATTTTGGAGGACGTTCCGGTCAAGTTAGGTAACTTCTATCTACCTATAGATTTTGTCGTGCTTGACATTCCCGCAGATTATCCTGTTCCCATCATTCTCGGGAGGCCATTTCTAGCAACTTCGGGTTGTAATGTGGATTGCAAGAACGCCAAGTTGAAATTCAACGTTGGTGGCGATGAGGTGGAGTTCGCACTACTTGCAGCCATGAAAGGGGAGCAACTAACTGATGATATCTTCAACATCTACGATGAAGAAGAATCAAGAGAATTGGTGAGCTCTATCCTTATTAACGATCCACTCGAAAGAGTTATTAGCTTCAGTTTAATGGAGGAAGGTATAGATGCTTCTTGTGATGCAGATATACAGAGCTTGAAGGCACTGGAAGAGGATCCAGGAGCTAAAACTGAGAAGCTAGTCCAGGAAACGAAGAATTCCAGCCTCGGATCCAGTAGCAGTACCTCGACCGAGGCACCTTCTGGACAGAGCGAGGCGTCTGAAGAACACCTCGGTCAACGCCTTTGTGCCTCGACCGAGGTCGATCGCGAGACGATTCAAACTGAGACTGCATTTAGTCCAGTTTCTGACACCACTCCACTGGAAAGAGGAAGCACAGATCCCCCTCAGAAAGCACCCCCAGTTGTGGAGCTTAAACAACTCCCTAGTCACTTGAGGTATATCTTTCTTGGGCCGGATTCTACTTATCCCGTTATTGTTAGTGCTTCCCTTTCCGATTCTGAATTAACTAAGCTAATGCATGTCCTGAGAAAGCATCGAAAAGCCATAGGTTACACCACGGATGATCTTATTGGCATTAAACCTTCTTTCTGCATGCATAGAATTCTAATGGAAGATAATCATAAGACTTCACGGGAACCTCAAAGACGGTTAAATCCGATCATGAAGGAGGTTGTGAAGAAGGAAGTTCTTAAGTTGTTGGATGCAGGTATTATTTATCCTATCTCGGACAGCAAGTGGGTTAGCCCGGTGCATGTCGTTCCGAAGAAAGGAGGGATGACCGTTGTGACAAATAAGAACAACGAGTTGATCCCAACGAGGACCGTTACGGGCTGGAGAGTTTGCATCGACTATAGGAAGCTGAACACAGCAACTCGGAAGGATCATTTTCCGCTTCCCTTCATTAATCAAATGCTCGAACGGTTGACCCAACATTCACACTTTTGCTACTTGGACGGCTATAGTGGATTCTTCCAGATTCCTATCCATCCGGATGATCAGGAGAAGACCACTTTCACTTGTCCATGGGGGACGTTTGCCTATCGGAGGATGCCATTTGGATTGTGCAATGCACCAGCTACCTTCCAACGATGCATGATGGCTATCTTTTCCGAGTACATAGAGGAGATCATGGAGGTATTTATGGATGATTTTTCTGTATATGGTTCCTCTTTTGATGATTGCCTATCTAACCTTTCTCTAGTGCTTAAAAGATGTGAAGACACTAACCTTGTTTTAAATTGGGAGAAGTGTCATTTTATGGTTAACGAAGGCATTGTGCTAGGACACCTCGTTTCTAATCGAGGTATTGAGGTCGATCGAGCTAAGATCGAGACTATTGAGAAACTCCCTCCTCCTTGTTCTGTTAAAGGTGTGAGGAGTTTTCTCGGGCATGCAGGTTTCTACAGGAGATTCATCAAGGACTTCTCCAAGATTTCTAAACCTCTAACTAACCTCTTGAATAAAGATGTTGTTTTTGAGTTTTCGCAGGAGTGTCTTGATGCTTTTTACAGGATTAAGGAAGCATTAATCTCCGCTCCCATTATCCAGCCTCCTGATTGGACCTTGCCCTTTGAGGTCATGTGTGACGCTAGCGATGTAGCCGTAGGAGCGGTGCTTGGGCAGAAGAAGGATGGACGGACCACCGCCATTTACTATGCTAGCAAGACGCTAGATGAAGCACAACGCCACTACGCTACCACCGAAAAGGAGTTATTGGCGGTTGTATATGCTTTCGAGAAGTTTCGTTCCTATCTAGTAGGGGCGAAAGTCATTGTCTACACCGACCATGCAGCCATTCGTTACTTGATGGCTAAGAAAGATGCCAAGCCGCGTCTTATTCGATGGATTCTCTTGCTTCAAGAGTTTGACCTAGAGATCCGCGATAAGAAAGGATCCGAGAATTCAGTTGCGGATCACCTCAGCCGGCTACCGGAATCTTCCCGCGAGACGGATAACCCACCCATAGACGATTCATTCCCCGATGAGCACTTGCACGTCTTGGAACGTTTGATGGATCTACTTACTTCACCCCACGATGGAGGTGAAGTATGGGGTGAGGGCACCTCCTACCTCCTTTGAGACGCATCATGGTCCAGCTAGCGACCTTAAATCAAGCGCTTCTTGGGAGGCAACCCAAGGTATTGCTCTTCTTTCCCGTTTTCTAGTCTAGCTTAGATAGTTTTTGTTTTTGCTTTGCTTTGCTTTGTTTTTGGCGTTCTGGACAGACAACAGGAAGGAGCACATCTGGAAGGACAGAAGTTCGAGAATCTGAGAAGACAGAAGCACCTCGGTCACTGTCAGAACACCTCGACCGAGTTGATTCTTGAAGCAACCGAGGCGACTAGGGTTTCTGCAGAACCGCCTCGGTCCACATCACCTCGGTCCAGTCGAGACCATCTCGACCGAGGTGACAGCAGATCCAGGAACGGTATAAAAAGGGAAAAATTACTTTTCACTTTTTTTTTACCCCATTTCGACCGCGGCGGACAGAGGCACTTCGCTCCTTCGTTTCTCGCTCGTTTTCGACGATTTCTGCTTCAAAACTGCAATTGAGGGGTAGAGGAATCGATTGCAACTACAGATCTGCAAGAAATTTGAGTGTTTCGACCGAAACGAGGTAAAAACGTTCGAAAAACCTAACTCGTTCGTTTTCTGCAATTTGGGCTTTGGTTGCCCTTGATTCTGTTGAGGAAATCTATAAGTACCCCTTAGGAAGCATCGGTAGTGATTTTAGGGGGAAAAGAACTGAAAATCAGAGAGTGGAAATCGAACTGTCTTCGCCTCGGTCCAGTCGTTCTGCACCTCGGTCGAGGTGATTCTTGGAGTTGTCAGTCGACCGAGGTAGTCTGACAGTGTGTTCGAAAATGAGTTCAGATCGCCGTTTAGCTCTTAGAGATAGATCTTCCCCTTCCCCTTCTCCTTCCTCATCCCGTCCCTACCGCCCGGTTATCCACGAGAGATGCCGGGTAGACTATGAGAGGATAGTTGGGCGTCCAGTCATCGCACCGCGATTTCTGGATGTATCAGCTTTTGACTGCCTAGGGTTAGATGCTGACCTTAGGAGGATGATTGCTACCGTCGGGCTGGATCAGTTTACTGAGATCCGAGCCCCAGCTTACATAGAGCCGACACTCGAGTTTGTTAGCTCCTTCTCCTACCTTCCCACAGAGCGATCTGTGAAGTACCGGTTTGTAAAAGCTAGGATTTTTGAATCCTAATAAAGGATGATTAAGAGTGATTAAGTTAATCATCGATAACAATTGACTCATAACTCGCGAATTGTGTGTAGATGACGAGTAGGAATTCCACCGTCATGATCCTGACGTAAATTTGGACTTATGGGGAAATTTTCACTTTTTCCTCCGGGGGATAATTTTTACCCTCTGGTATTATTTGGAGCATTTGGGAGCTTCAAATAATAAAATTGTAGTTGAGAGAAATGATCAGGACATCGGATATGTTCTAGATATGAAATAACATGAAAAGGCAAAATGGCCAAAAGAGTCGCTATTTCGTTTCTTAGCGGCTAAGAAAGACGACTTAGGAATACGCGTTTTCCGAGAAAGTTGCGGAATAATCATCCACACAATATGTCAGATTTATTATTCCAATTTCGAGAAGTTTGGAGAAGGGCCTCAAACCGCCTTTGGATCGGTAAAAGGATAATTATCGACTTTGTTAAAAGGATAATTATCGACTTCGCTATAAATAGCGGAAATTCTTTTATTAATTCATTTCCTTTCACGTTTCCTCGTAAAAGCTCTGATTTCTCTCAACCTTCAAATTCAGATCTACTCTTCGTTTGTAATCCGATTTCAATTCCGTTTGAGTTTTCGGATTCCTCTCTTCGTCCTCTTCATTTTGGTACCGAGTTTCTGCGTTTCCGTTGAAGTTATGGCCAGGTCGAGCATCCCCCTTATATGTCCGGTCCCGTCGCTCAGATTCCGGTGAATCTGATGGTGTCAGAGCGTAGCCTGCGTCGTTGTGATTCCGAATCTTCTTTCGGATCGTCAATCGGGTTAGTAACGAATAAGTTATGAATTTATTCGTTTTCAGTATTGCGATTTGGCCTAAATTGACCTTAGGCTTGTCAAAATGGATAATTGGAAATTCCATTATGCTCGTTACAATATTCTGGTGATTATGGACTATTTGTTTGATGAGATCTGATGACAGTTGGGTTCAGAAACTGTCTGCGGGCAAAAGGTTATTCTGATGAAATTTAATTAATTAATTAAAGATTGATTAATTAAATTAGGAATCTAGAAAACGCTATAAGCTAATTAAATTCAAAGGAATGAATTTAATTGATGTTTGAAGCAAGAAGTTTAATACGAGGAATATGATATTCTCGACAGGTGTTGTTGAAGACGGTAGACTAACTATAGTAGTTGCTCAGTGAGCGTATCCAGGTAAGTCTTCGGACTTACTTAGCTTCGATCTGCAGAAACCGTGCCTGAGAGATTTATATCTCACTGTGTTGATATGTGTTGTTGTTTTGAAATGTCTTGTTGTGCTGAAATGTGAATGTGGATATGCATTGAGATGTGTTATGTGTGAAGCATGCTTAATGTGTTTATGATGAAAATGACGTTATGATGTGTAAAGCATGCTTAATGTTGTTGTGATTATTATCATGTCATAATTATGAGAAATGATTAAATGAACATGTGTTAGCCTATTGAGGCGTGCTATTGAATGACATGATAAGCTTGCTGAAACATGATAATGTATGAGATGATAAGCCTTTTGAGGCATGTGATATGATGATGACTTGTAAAGGTCAAGAGTATGTGAAGCGAGTATTTTGCAGTGAATACCGGAGCTCGGCCAAGCCCGGATCACTTGCGTTTGTATAAGAATGACACCAAGTCTGATGGACTTCAGGCTCGGGTCGCACACCTAATGAAAATGGTAAATGTTTGCATTAACATGAATGGCAAAATGTTGCATGTGGTTAGGAGTTAAGACCATAACTCACCACGAGAAAGCCTGGCCCGTAGACTTGATCAGTCTGGCTACGACCTAAGAGCAAATGTCTGAATTAACCTAATCTGTGCAATGGTGAGCTCACACCAAAGTCAGAACCGTATAAGCAATGGTTCCGGATTAATGGGTCCGGGATCGAAAATTGTAAATTTCATACTGCATTCACGTGCATCATTTATAAAAGCATGATATCATCTCATGAGCACGGTATATGGTATTTGAATATATTTGTTGTATTGTGATGTGATGATATAATCTCTCGTGGATAGATTATGATCAGTAGCTAACGGTTTTAAACCGAATCTTTTTAGGTAATGCTAATCATAGGAACGCTTCAGGGATGTCAGCTGCAGGATGTGGACAGCCGGGGCAGTGTAAACCCAAGGGTTGGTTGAACTTGTTTTTGAAAATAATCGCTTGCAAGCGAGTCTTTTGTTGATTGTGTGCAACTGTGTACACATGTTGATTTCAGGCTGAAGTTTTAAGACACCTGTTCAGGTGTCATGCTTTGAAGTGTCGTTTTGGGATATACATACTAACTACATGCATGGTTGTTATGTAAATGTTTTCAAAATGACAGGTTGAATGTTTTCATTATTTCTTCGTGCTTCTTGTTGCAAGGTCCTATTTGTGAAGTTGTTGTCAGGCTAACTGATGGGACCCACTGTGTGGTCCTTAGCCTAGTGACGTCTTGGGTTACTTAAAACTCGGGTCGTTACAGATTGGTATCAGAGCTTAGGTTGACAACAAGAGCACATGTGACTTGAGATGAGACATGATAGTTCAACCTAACTACAACCCAGTCCGGGTTGGTTTTTAAAGGACATTTAAGTTTTCAAAAGATTTTGGAAATTACTGACATATGGTTTTAATGAATTTAAAATCATATGCATAGTCGGGATTGTGGGTAAAGACACTGCCTTCCACTCCTCAGCGTGACTCCTTGTAAGTGTAGTTCTCTCTCTCTAACTTGTTAAGATTATAGTATTCTGATAGATATCACTATTGTTATAAGTAGTGGATATATATGAAGAGAGAACGATCGTGAATGTTCCGGTTTGTTGAAACCGTGATAAAGGCAACCGTAAGCGTTTTGATTAAGAGACAAGGAAGTTGCAGCTTCATTATGAGTATGTCAATGGGAGCACAATGTGCAAGTGTGTTAGTGGAAGTAAGACAAGCTAGAAGTTCATGAGAGTATAATGTTTAAAGTAAGTGGTCAAGGTCAAGTACTTCTACCCATCGAGCTACATGAGATGTAAAGATGCAAGAATATAGCAGTAGAAAGGGCTATTGCTACGATAGAAACGCAAGGGCAAGAACAAGTTATTGAACCCCAAACACTAGAAGTTCCATATGAGGAACAAGAAGGTAGTGAACTTCATTAGAGAAGTGGCTAAGGCCATAAAAAAGAAGAGATGTGTTAGTGTTTGTAGGAGCTTATGTAATGCAAGTTGATTGGCGGTTGAACCACATAAACATGACTTTTGGGGACATTGGAGGGCTAGAAAAGTATAAGATGAAACTTGCAGCAACCTTCATGTAGAACATTGATGCATGTTGGTGGATGAGAAATCGTGCAATCATTGTGGATTACGAGACTTTCAAGAGTCGGATTTGGACTAACTTGTTAAAGTCTTTTCTGGAAGCAACATTTGGAGGTTCGCCTATGATGGAGATGAATTTCACGAGGAGTATACATCGTTGGATGAGAGTGCACCACTTTTTGAGCAATTGATAAGATTGTTTATGATAGGATGAAACGACCTCTTAGTTGGTGTTGTCACCATTTGAAGATATGATGTTATTGGAGTATTAGGAGAGGATAATAAAGCTTGAAACAAGACAAAGCTTTAGGAAAGAGATGGATTCCTAAACTAGTGGAGGAAAGAGGCAGAAGTCTACTCGAAGTTTCTTGCACATGCGAGTACGAGACGAGTGAGTCAAGAAACAAGGCCTTCTCCGCAACCATGATCATAAGAGAAATTGGAGCGAAGAACATTTTAAATTGTGGAGACCTAAATTATTACAAGAAGGACTGATCAAAAAGTCCAACTACATGTTCCAAATGTAGTTAACCTAGAGATATGATAAAGTTTGTGAGGCTAGGGGATAATGTTAACTCAAGGATCTTGTCCTAATGTGAGAGGAGGAGAAAGTCAAAGTTTGCGTGGAAACTAGGCAAGTAAAGTAGCCAACCGATATCCTTATTACTGGATTGGATAATGATGACGTGATTCTAGGCATCGATTGGATGATCAAGTATATGGATAAGATAGATGCGGAAATGCTAAAAATAATGATGTTAGCCAAAGATGATACTTGTCATGTGTTCAAATGAAGTGAGCTACAAGACCCGCTAGTGATGATCTCTGCGATGAAAGCAAGTAAGCTGGTAAGGAAAGGATGTGAAGCATATTTATGTTATGCTTTGGAGAAAGAAGGAAAGATTTAATTGAAATACATTCCAGTTGCACGCGAGTTTAAGGATGTTTTTCAAGATGAATTACCTGGATTGCCACCTACTAGGCAAGTTGACTTTAGAATCGATCTAGAGCCTGGAACTAGACCAATTTCTAAAGCTCCGTATAGAATGGCACATGTGGAAATGCTTGAGTTGAAGAAGCAATTGGAAAAAAAAATTGGCAAATAAAGGATTTATTCGGCCAAGTGTATCACCATGGGGAGCGCCAGTATTGTTCGTGAAGAAAAATGGATGGTACAATGAGGCTATGTATCGACTATAGAGAACTGAATAAGATGACGATTAAGAACAAGTATCCACTGCCACGAATTGATGATTAGTTAGATCAGTTACAAGGAGCAAAGGTGTTCTCCAAGATAGACCTACGGTCAGGCTATCACCAGTTGAAGATTCAAGAAGATGACATCCATAAGACAACATTCAGGACTCGGTATGGACACTACGAGTTCGTGGTTATGCCATTTGGATTAACCAACGCACCTGCTGCGTTTATGGAATTGATGAATCGGATCTTCATTGGATACTTGGATAGGTTTGTTGTGGTCTTTATAGATGATATATTGGTTTATTCACGAAGTAGTGAAGAGCATGCAGAGCATTTGAAAGCAGTTCTTCAAGTAAAAGAAAAGCTTTATGCTAAGTTATCCAAGTGTGACTTCTGGATGAAAGAAGTAACATTCTTGGGACACATGATTACTGCAGATGGAGTCAAAGTTGACCCATCCAAGATCGAAACCGTGCTAGCATGGGAACCACCCAAGAACGTCAAAGAGATACGCAGTTTCCTAGGATTAGCAGGATACTATAGACGTTTTGTAAAAGGGTTTTCCATCATAGCAAGACCTATGACCAACCTATTTCAGAAGAAGGCAAAGTTTGTATGGACTAACAAGTGTCAAGCAAGCCTTGAAGAGTTAAAGAAGAGATTGACTACTGCACCTATGTTAGGTTAGCCGAATGGAGCACTAGAGTTCATTGTTTACACTGATGCATCTAAAATGGAATTGGAATGCGTTCTGATGCAGAATGACAGTCATATCATATGCATCAAGACAATTGAGGTAGTATGAGCAAAACTACCCAATACATACATTAGAGTTAGCAACGATACTTCGTTCACTGAAAATTTGGTGGCACTGCTTGCTTGGAACAACATGCATGATTATGAGACATCATAAGAGTTTGAAGTACATATTCACTTAGGAAAAGTTGAATATGAGACAAAGAAGATGGTTAGAGATAATAAAGGTTTATAATTTGAATATACTATATCATATTGACAAGGCTAAAGTCGTGGCCGATGCTCTGAGCAAAGAGTCGATTCAAGAAGAAGGTGATTGCTCGTTTGACTGCACAATCTGAGATACAAAAAGATATGATTTATAGTGGTAGAGAAATATGGTTTAGAAAGACCAAGGGTATTTGTGTACCTTGGAGATCGTGTCTAGTTGGATGAAAGAGATCCAACATAAACAACTAAGTTCCTTGATCTAACCAAGGTGAGGTCAATGATCACGAATGATGAAAGTTTAGATTCTTTATCAACGACGACAATATGATTGGATACCAAGGAAGAATATGTATGCCTCAAGATGTTGAGATTAAAAGAAATATTCTTGTTGATGCTCATGCAACACCATATTCCATACATCCAGGATCGAACAAGATGTATCGGGATATTTAACCCTACTTTTGGTGGCAAGGTATGAAGAAAGATATTGCTGAGTTTGTGCCACAGTGTCAAACATGTCAACAAGTTAAGATTGAACACCAAAGGCGAGGAGAAGAACTTCAATCATTGGAAATACCGGATTAGAAATGGGAGCACATCACCATGGATTTTGTAACCAGTCTACATAGTAGCAAGGGTTATGACTCCATATGGGTGGTGGTTGATCGATTAACAAAGACTGCAAGATTTATTCCTATCAAGGAAACTTGGACTGTGAACAAGTTAGCAGAGGAATTTGTGAATCAGATAGTCAGATTACATGGAGTTCCTAAGACCATAGTTTCAGACAAAGATGAACGATTTACTTCCCAATTCTAGAGCCAAGTACAAACAATAATGGGAACTAAGTTGAATTTTACAACAACGTTCCATCCACAATCAGATGGTCAGTCAGAAAGGACTATTTAGACTTTAGAAGATTTGTTGAGGTCATATGTGCTTGATTGGGGACCGATATGGCCAGATCAATTACCGTTGGTCGAGTTCACCTACAACAACAGTTGGCATGCATCCATTGGGATGGCACCATATGAAGCACTGTACGGAAGGAAATGTCGAACCCCATTATGTTGGGATGAGCCTGCCGATGTCATTGATATGGCTCCAGACAAAGTTAAAAGTGATATTGAAAAAGTTGCTTTGATTCGAGAAAGGATGTTGGCTGCACAGAGTAGACAAAAATCGTATGCTGATAAGCGCCGACGTCCGCTAGAGTTTGAAACAGGGACACACGTTTGGCTGAAAGTTTCACCGACTCATGGAGTCAAACAGTTTGGTATCAAGGGAAAGTTAAGTCCTCGGTATATTGGACCATTTGAGATTTTGGAAAAAGTTGGTAAAGTAGCTTATCGTTTAACATTACCGCCAACAATGGATGGAGTACATCTAGTGTTTCATGTATCACAACTAAGACAGTATCAACCAGATCCGAGCCATGTACTCAGCTATGATGCTATCGAGATAGAGCCTGATCAGACCTATGCCGAGTTCCCTATGGCCGTGTTAGATAGAAAGATAAAGAAGTTAAGGAATAAAGAGCTTCCATTAGTGAAGATCCAGTGGTCCCGAAGGGGAATGGAAGAGGCTACATGGGAAACAATTGAGCACATGGAGAGAAATTATCCAGAGGTGTTTAGTTCTTTGATCGGTGATTGAGATAGAGGTATGAATTAGTACCTAACTTTTTCACTAACTAATGTGCTTATATGGTTCTATGTTGATGTGATTTATGTGTGCGTGAATTGTTTTGTGTTTGCTAACATAGGAAGTGATAGACTTTCCTAGTATGAGCGTGATGACCCCGCTAACGTGATAATAATCTATACTTGCACGAAATGCAAAGATAGGTTAATTATGTGACTGACGGATTCAGTCTTCTGATGAGTTGTGTACTAAAGTTTCGGGACGAAACTTTTTCTTAAGGGGTGTGTGATGTAAAAGCTAGGATTTTTGAATCCTAATAAAGGATGATTAAGAGTGATTAAGTTAATCATCGATAACAATTGACTCATAACTCGCGAATTGTGTGTAGATGACGAGTAGGAATTCCACCGTCATGATCCTGACGTAAATTTGGACTTATGGGGAAATTTTCACTTTTTCCTCCGGGGGATAATTTTTACCCTCTGGTATTATTTGGAGCATTTGGGAGCTTCAAATAATAAAATTGTAGTTGAGAGAAATGATCAGGACATCGGATATGTTCTAGATATGAAATAACATGAAAAGACAAAATGGCCAAAAGAGTCGCTATTTCGTTTCTTAGCGGCTAAGAAAGACAACTTAGGAATACGCGTTTTCCGAGAAAGTTGCGGAATAATTATCCACACAATATATCAGATTTATTATTCCAATTTCGAGAAGTTTGGAGAAGGGGCTCAAACCGCCTTTGGATCGGTGAAAGGATAATTATCGACTTTGCTAAAAGGATAATTATCGTCTTCGCTATAAATAGCGGAAATTCTTTTATTAATTCATTTCCTTTCACGTTTCCTCGTAAAAGCTCTGATTTCTCTCAACCTTCAAATTCAGATCTACTCTTCGTTTGTAATCCGATTTCAATTCCGTTTGAGTTTTCGGATTCCTCTCTTCGTCCTCTTCATTTTGGTACCGAGTTTCTGCGTTTCCGTTGAAGTTATGGCCAGGTCGAGCATCCCCCTTATATGTCCGGTCCCGTCGCTCAGATTCCGGTGAATCTGATGGTGTCAGAGCGTAGCCTGCGTCGTTGTGATTCCGAATCTTCTTTCGGATCGTCAATCGGGTTAGTAACGAATAAGTTATGAATTTATTCGTTTTCAGTATTGCGATTTGGCCTAAATTGACCTTAGGCTTATCAAAATGGATAATTGGAAATTCCATTATGCTCGTTACAATATTCTGGTGATTATGGACTATTTGTTTGATGAGATCTGATGACAGTTGGGTTCAGAAACTGTCTGCGGGCAAAAGGTTATTCTGATGAAATTTAATTAATTAATTAAAGATTGATTAATTAAATTAGGAATCTAGAAAACGCTATAAGCTAATTAAATTCAAAGGAATGAATTTAATTGATGTTTGAAGCAAGAAGTTTAATACGAGGAATATCATATTCTCGACAGGTGGTGTTGAAGACGGTAGACTAACTATAGTAGTTGCTCAGTGAGTGTATCCAGGTAAGTCTTCGGACTTACTTAGCTTCGATCTGCAGAAACCGTGCCTGAGAGATTTATATCTCACTGTGTTGATATGTGTTGTTGTTTTGAAATGTCTTGTTGTGCTGAAATGTGAATGTGGATATGCATTGAGATGTGTTATGTGTGAAGCATGCTTAATGTGTTTATGATGAAAATGACGTTATGATGTGTAAAGCATGCTTAATGTTGTTGTGATTATTATCATGTCATAATTATGAGAAATGATTAAATGAACATGTGTTAGCCTATTGAGGCGTGCTATTGAATGACATGATAAGCTTGCTGAAACATGATAATGTATGAGATGATAAGCCTTTTGAGGCATGTGATATGATGATGACTTGTAAAGGTCAAGAGTATGTGAAGCGAGTATTTTGCAGTGAATACCGGAGCTCGGCCAAGCCCGGATCACTTGCGTTTGTATAAGAATGACACCAAGTCTGATGGACTTCAGGCTCGGGTCGCACACCTAATGAAAATGGTAAATGTTTGCATTAACATGAATGGCAAAATGTTGCATGTGGTTAGGAGTTAAGACCATAACTCACCACGAGAAAGCCTGGCCCGTAGACTTGATCAGTCTGGCTACGACCTAAGAGCAAATGTCTGAATTAACCTAATCTGTGCAATGGTGAGCTCACACCAAAGTCAGAACCGTATAAGCAATGGTTCCGGATTAATGGGTCCGGGATCGAAAATTGTAAATTTCATACTGCATTCACGTGCATCATTTATAAAAGCATGATATCATCTCATGAGCACGGTATATGGTATTTGAATATATTTGTTGTATTGTGATGTGATGATATAATCTCTCGTGGATAGATTATGATCAGTAGCTAACGGTTTTAAACCGAATCTTTTTAGGTAATGCTAATCATAGGAACGCTTCAGGGATGTCAGCTGCAGGATGTGGACAGCCGGGGCAGTGTAAACCCAAGGGTTGGTTGAACTTGTTTTTGAAAATAATCGCTTGCAAGCGAGTCTTTTGTTGATTGTGTGCAACTGTGTACACATGTTGATTTCAGGCTGAAGTTTTAAGACACCTGTTCAGGTGTCATGCTTTGAAGTGTCGTTTTGGGATATACATACTAACTACATGCATGGTTGTTATGTAAATGTTTTCAAAATGACAGGTTGAATGTTTTCATTATTTCTTCGTGCTTCTTGTTGCAAGGTCCTATTTGTGAAGTTGTTGTCAGGCTAACTGATGGGACCCACTGTGTGGTCCTTAGCCTAGTGACGTCTTGGGTTACTTAAAACTCGGGTCGTTACAGATTGGTATCAGAGCTTAGGTTGACAACAAGAGCACATGTGACTTGAGATGAGACATGATAGTTCAACCTAAATACAACCCAGTCCGGGTTGGTTTTTAAAGGACATTTAAGTTTTCAAAAGATTTTGGAAATTACTGACATATGGTTTTAATGAATTTAAAATCATATGCATAGTCGGGATTGTGGGTAAAGACACTGCCTTCCACTCCTCAGCGTGACTCCTTGTAAGTGTAGTTCTCTCTCTCTAACTTGTTAAGATTATAGTATTCTGATAGATATCACTATTGTTATAAGTAGTGGATATATATGAAGAGAGAACGATCGTGAATGTTCCGGTTTGTTGAAACCGTGATAAAGGCAACCGTAAGCGTTTTGATTAAGAGACAAGGAAGTTGCAGCTTCATTATGAGTATGTCAATGGGAGCACAATGTGCAAGTGTGTTAGTGGAAGTAAGACAAGCTAGAAGTTCATGAGAGTATAATGTTTAAAGTAAGTGGTCAAGGTCAAGTACTTCTACCCATCGAGCTACATGAGATGTAAAGATGCAAGAATATAGCAGTAGAAAGGGCTATTGCTACGATAGAAACGCAAGGGCAAGAACAAGTTATTGAACCCCAAACACTAGAATTTCCATAGGAGGAACAAGAAGGTAGTGAACTTCATTAGAGAAGTGACTAAGGCCATCAAAAGAAGAGATGTGTTAGTGTTTGCAGGAGCTTATGTAATGCAAGTTGATTGGCGGTTGAACCACATAAACATGACTTTTGGGGACATTGGAGGGCTAGAAAAGTATAAGATGAAACTTGCAGCAACCTTCATGTAGAACATTGATGCATGTTGGTGGATGAGAAATCGTGCAATCATTGTGGATTACGAGACTTTCAAGAGTCGGATTTGGACTAACTTGTTAAAGTCTTTTCTGGAAGCAACATTTGGAGGTTCGCCTATGATGGATGAGAATGCACCACTTTATGATCAATTGATAAGATTGTTTACGATAGGATGAAACAACCTCTTAGTTGGTGTTGTCACATAAGATATGACGTTATTGGGGTATTAGGAGAGGATAATAAAGCTTGAAACAAGACAAAGCTTTAGGAAAGAGATGGATTCCTAAACTAGTGGAGGAAAGAGGCAGAAGTCTACTCGAAGTTTCTTGCACATGCGAGTACGAGACGAGTGAGTCAAGAAACAAGGCCTTCTCCGCAACCATGATCATAAGAGAAATTGGAGCGAAGAACATTTTAAATTGTGGAGACCTAAATTATTACAAGAAGGACTGATCAAAAAGTCCAACTACATGTTCCAAATGTAGTTAACCTAGAGATATGATAAAGTTTGTGAGGCTAGGGGATAATGTTAACTCAAGGATCTTGTCCTAATGTGAGAGGAGGAGAAAGTCAAAGTTTGCGTGGAAACTAGGCAAGTAAAGTAGCCAACCGATATCCTTATTACCGGATTGGATAATGATGACGTGATTCTAGGCATCGATTGGATGATCAAGTATATGGATAAGATAGATGCGGAAATGCTAAAAATAATGATGTTAGCCAAAGATGATACTTGTCATGTGTTCAAATGAAGTGAGCTACAAGACCCGCTAGTGATGATCTCTGCGATGAAAGCAAGTAAGCTGGTAAGGAAAGGATGTGAAGCATATTTATGTTATGCTTTGGAGAAAGAAGGAAAGATTTAATTGAAATACATTCCAGTTGCACGCGAGTTTAAGGATGTTTTTCAAGATGAATTACCTGGATTGCCACCTACTAGGCAAGTTGACTTTAGAATCGATCTAGAGCCTGGAACTAGACCAATTTCTAAAGCTCCGTATAGAATGGCACATGTGGAAATGCTTGAGTTGAAGAAGCAATTGGAAAAAAAAATTGGCAAATAAAGGATTTATTCGGCCAAGTGTATCACCATGGGGAGCGCCAGTATTGTTCGTGAAGAAAAATGGATGGTACAATGAGGCTATGTATCGACTATAGAGAACTGAATAAGATGACGATTAAGAACAAGTATCCACTGCCACGAATTGATGATTTGTTAGATCAGTTACAAGGAGCAAAGGTGTTCTCCAAGATAGACCTACGGTCAGGCTATCACCAGTTGAAGATTCAAGAAGATGACATCCATAAGACAACATTCAGGACTCGGTATGGACACTACGAGTTCGTGGTTATGCCATTTGGATTAACCAACGCACCTGCTGCGTTTATGGAATTGATGAATCGGATCTTCATTGGATACTTGGATAGGTTTGTTGTGGTCTTTATAGATGATATATTGGTTTATTCACGAAGTAGTGAAGAGCATGCAGAGCATTTGAAAGCAGTTCTTCAAGTAAAAGAAAAGCTTTATGCTAAGTTATCCAAGTGTGACTTCTGGATGAAAGAAGTAACATTCTTGGGACACATGATTACTGCAGATGGAGTCAAAGTTGACCCATCCAAGATCGAAACCGTGCTAGCATGGGAACCACCCAAGAACGTCAAAGAGATACGCAGTTTCCTAGGATTAGCAGGATACTATAGACGTTTTGTAAAAGGGTTTTCCATCATAGCAAGACCTATGACCAACCTATTTCAGAAGAAGGCAAAGTTTGTATGGACTAACAAGTGTCAAGCAAGCCTTGAAGAGTTAAAGAAGAGATTGACTACTGCACCTATGTTAGGTTAGCCGAATGGAGCACTAGAGTTCATTGTTTACACTGATGCATCTAAAATGGAATTGGAATGCGTTCTGATGCAGAATGACAGTCATATCATATGCATCAAGACAATTGAGGTAGTATGAGCAAAACTACCCAATACATACATTAGAGTTAGCAACGATACTTCGTTCACTGAAAATTTGGTGGCACTGCTTGCTTGGAACAACATGCATGATTATGAGACATCATAAGAGTTTGAAGTACATATTCACTTAGGAAAAGTTGAATATGAGACAAAGAAGATGGTTAGAGATAATAAAGGTTTATAATTTGAATATACTATATCATATTGACAAGGCTAAAGTCGTGGCCGATGCTCTGAGCAAAGAGTCGATTCAAGAAGAAGGTGATTGCTCGTTTGACTGCACAATCTGAGATACAAAAAGATATGATTTATAGTGGTAGAGAAATATGGTTTAGAAAGACCAAGGGTATTTGTGTACCTTGGAGATCGTGTCTAGTTGGATGAAAGAGATCCAACATAAACAACTAAGTTCCTTGATCTGACCAAGGTGAGGTCAATGATCACGAATGATGAAAGTTCAGATTCTTTATCAACGACGACAATATGATTGGATACCAAGGAAGAATATGTATGCCTCAAGATGTTGAGATTAAAAGAAATATTCTTGTTGATGCTCATGCAACACCATATTCCATACATCCAGGATCGAACAAGATGTATCGGGATATTTAACCCTACTTTTGGTGGCAAGGTATGAAGAAAGATATTGCTGAGTTTGTGCCACAGTGTCAAACATGTCAACAAGTTAAGATTGAACACCAAAGGCGAGGAGAAGAACTTCAATCATTGGAAATACCGGATTAGAAATGGGAGCACATCACCATGGATTTTGTAACCAGTCTACATAGTAGCAAGGGTTATGACTCCATATGGGTGGTGGTTGATCGATTAACAAAGACTGCAAGATTTATTCCTATCAAGGAAACTTGGGCTGTGAACAAGTTAGCAGAGGAATTGGTGAATCAGATAGTCAGATTACATGGAGTTCCTAAGACCATAGTTTCAGACAAAGATGAACGATTTACTTCCCAATTCTAGAGCCAAGTACAAACAATAATGGGAACTAAGTTGAATTTTACAACAACGTTCCATCCACAATCAGATGGTCAGTCAGAAAGGACTATTTAGACTTTAGAAGATTTGTTGAGGTCATATGTGCTTGATTGGGGACTGATATGGCCAGATCAATTACCGTTGGTCGAGTTCACCTACAACAACAGTTGGCATGCATCCATTGGGATGGCACCATATGAAGCACTGTACGGAAGGAAATGTCGAACCCCATTATGTTGGGATGAGCCTGCCGATGTCATTGATATGGCTCCAGACAAAGTTAAAAGTGATATTGAAAAAGTTTCTTTGATTCGAGAAAGGATGTTGGCTGCACAGAGTAGACAAAAATCGTATGCTGATAAGCGCCGACGTCCGCTAGAGTTTGAAACAGGGACACACGTTTGGCTGAAAGTTTCACCGACTCATGGAGTCAAACAGTTTGGTATCAAGGGAAAGTTAAGTCCTCGGTATATTGGACCATTTGAGATTTTGGAAAAAGTTGGTAAAGTAGCTTATCGTTTAACATTACCGCCAACAATGGATGGAGTACATCTAGTGTTTCATGTATCACAACTAAGACAGTATCAACCAGATCCGAGCCATGTACTCAGCTATGATGCTATCGAGATAGAGCCTGATCAGACCTATGCCGAGTTCCCTATGGCCGTGTTAGATAGAAAGATAAAGAAGTTAAGGAATAAAGAGATTCCATTAGTGAAGATCCAGTGGTCCCGAAGGGGAATGGAAGAGGCTACATGGGAAACAATTGAGCACATGGAGAGAAATTATCCAGAGGTGTTTAGTTCTTTGATCGGTGATTGAGATAGAGGTATGAATTAGTACCTAACTTTTTCACTAACTAATGTGCTTATATGGTTCTATGTTGATGTGATTTATGTGTGCGTGAATTGTTTTGTGTTTGCTAACATAGGAAGTGATAGACTTTCCTAGTATGAGCGTGATGACCCCGCTAACGTGATAATAATCTATGCTTGCACGAAATGCAAAGATAGGTTAATTATGTGACTGACGGATTCAGTCTTCTGATGAGTTGTGTACTAAAGTTTCGGGACGAAACTTTTTCTTAAGGGGTGTGTGATGTAAAAGCTAGGATTTTTGAATCCTAATAAAGGATGATTAAGAGTGATTAAGTTAATCATCGATAACAATTGACTCATAACTCGCGAATTGTGTGTAGATGACGAGTAGGAATTCCACCGTCATGATCCTGACGTAAATTTGGACTTATGGGGAAATTTTCACTTTTTCCTCCGGGGGATAATTTTTACCCTCTGGTATTATTTGGAGCATTTGGGAGCTTCAAATAATAAAATTGTAGTTGAGAGAAATGATCAGGACATCGGATATGTTCTAGATATGAAATAACATGAAAAGGCAAAATGGCCAAAAGAGTCGCTATTTCGTTTCTTAGCGGCTAAGAAAGACGACTTAGGAATACGCGTTTTCCGAGAAAGTTGCGGAATAATCATCCACACAATATGTCAGATTTATTATTCCAATTTCGAGAAGTTTGGAGAAGGGCCTCAAACCGCCTTTGGATCGGTAAAAGGATAATTATCGACTTTGTTAAAAGGATAATTATCGACTTCGCTATAAATAGCGGAAATTCTTTTATTAATTCATTTCCTTTCACGTTTCCTCGTAAAAGCTCTGATTTCTCTCAACCTTCAAATTCAGATCTACTCTTCGTTTGTAATCCGATTTCAATTCCGTTTGAGTTTTCGGATTCCTCTCTTCGTCCTCTTCATTTTGGTACCGAGTTTCTGCGTTTCCGTTGAAGTTATGGCCAGGTCGAGCATCCCCCTTATATGTCCGGTCCCGTCGCTCAGATTCCGGTGAATCTGATGGTGTCAGAGCGTAGCCTGCGTCGTTGTGATTCCGAATCTTCTTTCGGATCGTCAATCGGGTTAGTAACGAATAAGTTATGAATTTATTCGTTTTCAGTATTGCGATTTGGCCTAAATTGACCTTAGGCTTATCAAAATGGATAATTGGAAATTCCATTATGCTCGTTACAATATTCTGGTGATTATGGACTATTTGTTTGATGAGATCTGATGACAGTTGGGTTCAGAAACTGTCTGCGGGCAAAAGGTTATTCTGATGAAATTTAATTAATTAATTAAAGATTGATTAATTAAATTAGGAATCTAGAAAACGCTATAAGCTAATTAAATTCAAAGGAATGAATTTAATTGATGTTTGAAGCAAGAAGTTTAATACGAGGAATATCATATTCTCGACAGGTGGTGTTGAAGACGGTAGACTAACTATAGTAGTTGCTCAGTGAGTGTATCCAGGTAAGTCTTCGGACTTACTTAGCTTCGATCTGCAGAAACCGTGCCTGAGAGATTTATATCTCACTGTGTTGATATGTGTTGTTGTTTTGAAATGCCTTGTTGTGCTGAAATGTGAATGTGGATATGCATTGAGATGTGTTATGTGTGAAGCATGCTTAATGTGTTTATGATGAAAATGACGTTATGATGTGTAAAGCATGCTTAATGTTGTTGTGATTATTATCATGTCATAATTATGAGAAATGATTAAATGAACATGTGTTAGCCTATTGAGGCGTGCTATTGAATGACATGATAAGCTTGCTGAAACATGATAATGTATGAGATGATAAGCCTTTTGAGGCATGTGATATGATGATGACTTGTAAAGGTCAAGAGTATGTGAAGCGAGTATTTTGCAGTGAATACCGGAGCTCGGCCAAGCCCGGATCACTTGCGTTTGTATAAGAATGACACCAAGTCTGATGGACTTCAGGCTCGGGTCGCACACCTAATGAAAATGGTAAATGTTTGCATTAACATGAATGGCAAAATGTTGCATGTGGTTAGGAGTTAAGACCATAACTCACCACGAGAAAGCCTGGCCCGTAGACTTGATCAGTCTGGCTACGACCTAAGAGCAAATGTCTGAATTAACCTAATCTGTGCAATGGTGAGCTCACACCAAAGTCAGAACCGTATAAGCAATGGTTCCGGATTAATGGGTCCGGGATCGAAAATTGTAAATTTCATACTGCATTCACGTGCATCATTCATAAAAGCATGATATCATCTCATGAGCACGGTATATGGTATTTGAATATATTTGTTGTATTGTGATGTGATGATATAATCTCTCGTGGATAGATTATGATCAGTAGCTAACGGTTTTAAACCGAATCTTTTTAGGTAATGCTAATCATAGGAACGCTTCAGGGATGTCAGCTGCAGGATGTGGACAGCCGGGGCAGTGTTAACCCAAGGGTTGGTTGAACTTGCTTTTGAAAATAATCGCTTGCAAGCGAGTCTTTTGTTGATTGTGTGCAACTGTGTACACATGTTGATTTCAGGCTGAAGTTTTAAGACACCTGTTCAGGTGTCATGCTTTGAAGTGTCGTTTTGGGATATACATACTAACTACATGCATGGTTGTTATGTAAATGTTTTCAAAATGACAGGTTGAATGTTTTCATTATTTCTTCGTGCTTCTTGTTGCAAGGTCCTATTTGTGAAGTTGTTGTCAGGCTAACTGATGGGACCCACTGTGTGGTCCTTAGCCTAGTGACGTCTTGGGTTACTTAAAACTCGGGTCGTTACACGGTTGATGAGCCGGAACTTCATAGTTCCTTTAGAGATTTGGAGAGAGATCTTTGGCTTTCCTACCCCCACCGCTGTAGACTTCCCCTCCCGATCCGTAGCTAGGGAGTTCTGGGGACAGATAGCCCACATTACTACACATGCAGACAGATGGCGCCCTGGAGATTCTAGGGAGAAGGTCATCTTTCACCCAGCCTTCAGACTTGCCCACAGGATCTTCAGTGAGACACTTCTGGCGCGTACTGAGACGCCCCAGAAGATCAGACAGGGTGAGCTCTTCAACCTCTATTGCATGGTTACAGGAGGCTTTCCAGACTTTGGCTTGCTCCTAGCAGAGGATCTGCATAGGATCAAGGCCAAGGCGAAGGGAGATATTTGCTGTGGAGGTCTAGTCACCCACATCGCCACTTACCACGGGATGGACCTCAGCGTATGCACATTGGCGGCGGCTCCGAAGCCGCTGGGATTGCAGGAGATGATTACACGGAGGATCCTTGTTCCCCGTGGGCTGACTACACCCTACGTTGCCATGCCTTGGGAGCGGACTGCACCTAAGGGCATCAGATGGTCTGCACAGTTCTCTGTCTCCGATCCGCATTTCTGGCAGACTGCTTGGGGTCCACTTATGGAGGATTACAGAGAGGGAGCAGCTGCCCCTGCAGAGGAGGCTGAGGAGGCTGAGGATGAGGATGACGACGATGAGACAATTGATGAGAGAGGAGGCGGCGTCCCGATGGACACAGGGACAGATACTTCTGGGACGAGCGCGCCTCCCATTATTGATTTGGATGAGGATGAGGAGGACACTGAGCCGGCGCCAGCTGAGACTTCTCCAGTCAGGCCCGCTAGGCGCAGGAGGCGGGGAGTTAGGGACAGAGCTGCACACCGACGGATCGATGACCTGACGGATCAGGTTATCGACTCATATGCTGCACTTTCATTGGATATCCGCGAGATGCAGGAGCGGCAGCATCATCAGCACATGATGGCTCAGCTACAGTTCGAGCGTATCATGGGCCATCCCTACGATCCGACTCAGTTCCCCTACATACCACCACCACCACCGGATCAGGACTACTGAGGAGCTGCAGGGTTTTATTTATTATATTTTTATGCAGTTCGGCTCTTTATCCGGTGAGTCCTCTTTTATTTAGACTTTTATTATACCCACTGGGACAGTGTGTCTCAAGTATGGGGTATTTGTCTGTATTATTTGACGACGTGACTACTTGATGTATTCGATACTTTTGATGTATTATATTCATCGGATATTTTCATATTTATGCTTCACTTGCCTTTATATGATTATCTGATATTACATGCATACCTACAGATTATTTGATTGAGAAAAACGTCGAAACCGAACCGAAAAAAAAATTGGTTTTAAAAAAAAAATTTTTGACCTCGACCGGGGAGATTCTGGCAAAACGAGGTGTTTCACCTCGGTTGAACCAAGAACATCTCGACCGAGGTAACGTAACAGAAAGTTTTCGGAAACGATTTTTGTGCTACTTATCTGGATATGATCTCGGTGAAGATTTTGTTTACCTACTGTTTTTAAATTCTTTGTGTGTTTGAAAGGTTTTATAATATGTTTAAGTTGCTAAATGCTTTGTTTGAAATTATTAGCATGTTTAATACTTTGTTTTTATCCAAATTATGTTGAATTTGAAGGTTGACACCGCAGGTTAAGTTCTCTCACATTCTTCTTGGAAAGACCAAGGCATTTCATTCTTCTTCTTCTTCTTCTTCTTGATCATGTTTAGCCCCTCATATACGTTTTGCCTCCCTTTACCTATCCGGGAATTTGGAAGCAAGCAAGTGGTGAAAGCAAGTTAAAGTTGAGAAGTGGGCTGGAAGTGAAAGTGCTAGAAAGTAATTTTAGGTTTGGGGAAGTCAATCATGAAGATGAGTAACTCGGCACCATTCACATAGCCGGGTGTTTGTGTCTTGCCAAAGTCGGATTGAGCGATATTCCTAACGGGTCATGGTATGTGCATCAAGGGTTTGATGCATCTCGAGAAATTGATGATTGCAGATTTCCTAGGCTTCGGTTATTGTGCACCTCTGTCCATGCATCCCAAAAAGTAAAGTAAAAAGAAAAAAAAATGTGAAATAAGCAAAGCTTATTGGTGGAAGATGTTGCAAGTCAAAGTGAAAGTGAAGTTCATCCTTTTCCCGGATTCTAGCACCACATTACCTTACATACATCCCTACCCTACACGTTTCTTGACCTTTTCTTTTGAGAAGACCTTGAGACCTTGAGCTTGTTGATTGACTTAGCGGTTTAAATCGGATTATACATGATTAATTTTGATAATTATGATTTATTATGCATTCTATAATTTTATGCAAAGATGAACAACTTTCTTATATTTATAAAATGTTTTGAGCATATTAAGTTTTTAATTCCAGGAAGTATTCTCTTAGAGTGATCTATGATAGTTGCACACCATAAAATGTTTTTGAAAGACTTTTTCATTGATTTTCTTGACTTATAATCCATTCTATCTTGTCTTTTATATGAGGAACTTGCTTGGGGACAAGCAAGGGCTAAGTATGGGGTATTTTGATAGCATGAATTATAGTCTATATTTTGGGGTTTGTTTGGACGTTTTATCTTTCATATTCTGCATGTTTGTATGTACATTATGTGATTTTACTACCATTTCATCTACCTTTGCGAGAATCGAGGTCTACACCTAGTTTCATTGTAATTGCAGGTAATATGGTACGTTTTGCATCAAAAAGGAGCAAAAGAAGTCAAGAGTCATTTGGAGCTACATCCAGGAAGCACAGCCATGGATTGAAGATTTACTTTGGAGCAGATTCGAGAGATTTCACATTCTGTCGTGAGATCACCTCGGTTGACCAGAGGTTCACCTCGACCGAGGCGATCCAGAGACACCGACTCGACCGAGGCGAATACCTAGGACGCGGCGAGAATATTTTATTCTTGGAAGAGATCTTTTAAATTTGGAAAGTGATCTTATATTTTTGGGCTGAGCTTCTGGAAGGAAGGAGATATGCAAAATCATATATTTTACCTATATTTATGGGATAGTATCTTCTTAAGATTTATTATCTTTGGAGGTTTATTTTCCTATAAAAAGGGTCGGATTTCCCATAATTCCGACAACCGCTTACAGCTGGAAATCTCGCATACGACGCAGCAGCCGCAGTACACTCCAATTTGGGAGTTGTTGAAGAACCTTTTTGAAGGTTGAAGGAAGGTTGAAGATCATAGCTTTTTATAGCTTTTTGAAGGGTTTTGTAAGATTGTCTTCAATTCCCTCATTGATTATCTTGTCTTGTTGGATTGCTATCCAAGGAACGCTTTTGTTGTGATATTTTATTCAGTTATTGAAATCTTTTTCATTAAATTCTTCTTTGTTCAAATATTCACCTTCTTCCCATATATTTAATACTTTCATAATGATGATGAGTGGCTAATTTCCTTGTGTGATTCTAGGGTGATTGGCTGAAGGTTGTGGGAAAAACAATGATAGAATAATCTTAGATTCCAGTAGGATCCTGAAAGTTCGAGTCTTTAACCTTAACCCTAAGCATCTCGTTCGGTTGATGAACATCTCGGCCGGGGTGGAATTCTTCTGACCGAGGTGACTTATCCGACCTAAAACAGAAAGTTAAGTGTTAGAGTTTGCTAAAACCTATTCTTATTACACCTTCCTGGTTTAATGCAAGCTTAGGATGAGACTTACCCGGTAATTCCTTAGTTTGTGTATTAACGATCATAAGTGTAGGTAATAAAGGTTTATCCTTTATTGGGGTTCGA
Source organism: Fagopyrum esculentum (assembly GCA_033239045.1). NCBI lineage: Eukaryota > Viridiplantae > Streptophyta > Magnoliopsida > Caryophyllales > Polygonaceae > Fagopyrum > Fagopyrum esculentum. The sequence goes on from BSUD01000003.1 coordinate 13,621,794, forward strand.
GTGTGCTTTCATCCTATCTTTGTGAGTTAGCCTGAGACTTACCCGGTAAAGGTTGATTCTATTCCCTTAGATGGTGTGTTAGTTTGAGGTTATAGTTCTTTATCTTGATTCCTTGAGACTTACCCGGTAATAGGAGTTACGGTTTAGGATTAGTGTGTAGTGAGACTTACCCGGTGATCTACTCCACTTTAGAAACACCTTCCCCACGCAAAAATCTCAGCTTTGTCCGCTTATCTATAGATCTTGAGTTGGAACCACAACTAGATGCTTTAATCCCTAGAATTGCATGTTTGCTTATTTGACATCTTATTCATCTTTGATTGTGTTAATCGCTCTTGTGGTTAGAATTAACGTAGCATACCGTGTTGACTTTGTTTCACCAAGTCCCTGTGATCGACCCCTGGAGTTTTCTTGCTTTTACTACGATTGACCCGTACACTGCGGGTTCGCATCCTTGTTTTAAGCTTAAGTCTAGGGTTATAAATTTAAAGTTTGCACACACCGTTTGGAGCGAACAGTTGTTAAGGTTCTATTCCAAGAGAAAGCAAACAGATAGAGGAAAGAAAAGATATGATCTCTAGGAAAGGAAAGAAACATCCCGACGGTTACAAAAAATCGGGGCACATCTATTGTTTCACCGCAATCGCGGTGAGAAGGATCCACGCCTACGACCACCGCGACCTCGGGGAAGAATAAGCGCGCCGCGACCTCGTTGGCAGCTTGCGGCGGCCTCTTCTAGTTCGTTGGTGTGTTTCCAGCCTTCATGCCCCGGGTTTTCGGAATGAAATTTCCGGTCGTTACAAAAATAAAGGATACGTGAACAAAAAATGAAATTGGAATTTGGGTGATGGTTGATCGGGTGATGGTCCAGTCGCGTTTCCGGGTAAAGATATTAAAAACCATCACCCGACCCACCAACCGATCCGACGGTCACCCGACGTTCACTCGCTTGAACATTTTTTTCAAGTCCGAGAAATTGATGGAATCCAAATGCCGATCAAGTTGAAGACCTATATAAAACAATTTGATTTTTGATTTACGAATATAGTTTCAAGCTAAGTTGTTTTGAATTTTAAGGAGAATATAATTTTGAATTACCGTTTTTTCACTTGGGTAATCGAGTTATCGAATTATCATATTATTTTATATTTATTTGTTTGTTTTGAAAGTCGCTTAATTTTAGGGTGAACCCGAAGAAACCCGATCACCCGTGGTTACCATTTAGGATAAAGCGATCATCGGGAAGCTAAGTGATGATTCGTGTGAACGGTTTCTTAGTATGAGACGGTTGATGCAAAACCGAAGAGTAATGTCAACAAGCTCGATTGTTTTTGGGGGATATTAAGGGCACGGCGGTCGATTTCGTATACGCACCACGTAGACGTGATGCGTAACCTTCACGGTCTCGCATCGCGTAACCGTGAACCTTTCACGGTTACGCGATGCGTGACCGTGAAGGTTACGCATCACGTCTACGTGGATTTATGACCGTTGAGATTCGAACGTTGTAATCCGAACGTTGTAAATCGAACGTTGTAAAAGTGACCGTTGTAATTTGAACGTTATTGATTTCATTTGGTTATATAAAGATAGTAATAGAAGAGGTGAAAAACGCTCACAACATCTTCGAAAAAACAACACAACGTTTTCTGAAGAACAGCTGCGAGAATGTCAACACACGAGGATGATGAAGTGATGATTCCGTTCGACGATACAAAATTTAGTGATCCAGACGAGTTTCTTCGGCATTTCGAGGTAAGTACTTTATAACCGAAAATATTGAAAAACTAGAATTGTTGTATATAATGTATTTTTAAGTTAGATATAGTTGCAATTAATTAGGAAACATTTATTATAATTCGTGTTTTTATTATTTGGAAATTAGTAAACCGAAAACTAGAAATTTTATAGTTTTTTTTTCTATGTGAACTAGGATCTTCCGAATTATTCTCGTGACGAAGGGAGTGATTATTCGCGAATGTTTGAAATTCGCGGTTTTTTCCATGATCGCGAGACGATGGTGGATTGGGCTCGATTCATGGGTGGAACCATGAACATGGTGTTGGTTACTAGTAGGTCGTTGAAAAATTCTTGGGGGTTCGTTACGTTTCGTTTGACATGCGAACGTTTTGGAGCCCCTCGTAAGAAGAAAGATGTGGATCCTGATACCGAGTCATCTTCTAGCCGAGCACAGAAATCGAAGAAGGACGGATGTTGTTTTGAGCTTGAGGGCGTACAAAGCGAGGCTGAGAAGTGGACGTTGCATGTTATAAATGGAGTGCACAATCATACACTTCCCGAGCAGTTGAAGGGACACACATATGCTGGGAGATTGACGGAGAAACAATTTCGGAAGGTGGGACGTGAGCTTGGGTCGGGTTTCAAGCCGAGAAATATATTGAAGTCAATAAAGTTAGATGATCCATACAACGTTAGCACAATCAAACAAATATACAATGCTGGAATGAAGATTAGGAAGCTACAAGCCGAAGGACGGAGTCCTCTCCAACAAGCACTACATATTTTAGAGGAGCGTCGTTATTATGTAAATGTGAGAAGATGCTCGGAATTGGAAGAAATTTCAGATTTTTTCATCATGCATCCGGATTCAAGACATCTCCTCAACCTATTTCCTTATGTCATCATAATGGACACGACGTACAAGACGAACGAGTAAGTTTTAATATACATGTTATTATGATTTTAGTTTAATATAAATGTAAACTCATAATATATCCTATATAGGTACAAGATGCCGTTGTTAGAGATTGTCGGTATCACTAGCACGAGGTTGACGTTTGCAATAGCATTTGTTTTCATGGCCAAGGAAAACGCCAATCATTACCAGTGGGCATTACGGAGACTCCGACATGTGTGCGGAAATGTTACACTGGGGGTGATTGTGACGGACAGAGATTCTAGCGTTGGCTTAAACCAGACTCTCCATTACCACCTTTGACCCTTCCATGGAGGCGTGGACATGATTCTAGCGTTGATGGATGGGATGCACACTTCCGTGATAGATTCAAGATGTACGACGACCTCCGGCGTAAAGAGTGTCCTAGAGAAGTGTGGGTCAATCTCGTATCTTATTCAGATGTTTCAGAGTGATATGTTATATGTGTTTCAGGGTTTCATTTGGTTGATGGATGTTTGTATTGTAAGGCAAGCTTATGAAGTGATAGTCAATCTCTTAATCTTTTCTTCTTCGTCGATCCTAACCATTCTTCTCTTCTTCATCGGAAATACTAATGGATGATTCGTTGCTACTAGCTATGACTACAATGCTCCACTTGATGAATATTAAGGAATGAATTCATTAAACTTCATAAGCTTCATAAGCTTCAATAAACTTGTAAGCTTCAATAAACTTTCAATAAGCTTCAATGGAAAGGAGACAAATGAAGATTCAATATACTTCATAACTTTCAATAAACTTGTATACACCAAAAGTTAAAATACATGACATGTATGTCCTCCATACTACAAAATGTAAAGTACATCAATCTCGTCTCGGCTGTGACGCCCTGACCTGAGATGGTGCTATATGAACGTCCTGGCCAACAGACTCGTCGTACATCATATGTATGTCCTCCATAGTCACTGAGCCACGACTAATAATATCCCGTAGGCGGGCCTGAATAATGTGTAGCCTCTGCATTGGAAAATAAAGTTGTCAGTTAAAGGTAAAGCATAATACTTTAAAACTTTAAAGATAAATATATCAGCACATACCCGAGTATCTGAAACAGGGACCGGAGGAGGACGATCTACCGGTGGAGACTGCATAGCTGAGCCAGGAAGGAGAAATGGATGGCACCGCTCGCTAAACCAGGACATGTAGTCCTTAGATACTGTCCATGGTAAAGGGGCCCTAGTCTGACCCTGAAGCGCAAATCTGCTCGCCTCCTCGTGTCTATCAGCCCAGCGATCATCTGCGCCATGGAATCTCACCCTATACCTTCTACTGCCAGAAGCGGGGCGCTGCTCCAAATAAGGGACAATCCTCTGAAGTGGGATCGTCTGAATGTACCCAAACTGTCGGAGGACTCGATCCGGCATATATGCCTCGATGATATCTCCTATCTGGATCGTCCCTCGGTACGTCGACACAGCAAACTCGCCCTCAAAATCTAACACTCTATCGCTATATGGCATGAACTTGATGTCCTCCGCTCTCATCTGATCTAACTGTGAGCGCAAGGATCTCAACCTCTCAAGAGTGGGTGCTGGTGTCCTCGGAACAGACAGTCTAGAAGCCCATATGGCCGATCCATGACGTCCTGGATCCTCTGCCGCTGAACAACCCAAGGACGGGAAGTGGGCATAGATCCAGAACTGTAAATATTAAAGTAAATGAAAGATGTTATTAGTAAGATTAACAAATGAAAGTTCTTATCTAAAGTGACTAATTACAATGAAAGTTCTTACCTGTAGAAGGGATGTACATCCTTCTATCGTCTTCACCTTCAGTCGTGAGGCATCGCCCAACATACTGTAGGTAAAGTCCAGATTTGTCATTTTATCATAACAGTAACAATAAGAATTTATTAGGTATTGAAGTAGAGTGATAGTTATACGTACGAGTACAAGTACGCTAGGACGCCGGTGCCCCAAGCATAGTCTCCAGTCCGCCCATGGTCTCGCACCAAGTCGATCAAAAAAGGTCGAATCTTGTTCGTCGATTTATCGACGAACAAGGATGACCCTAAAAAGAAAAGAAGAAATACAGATGCCACCTCCTCAGCTGGGGTAGTTGGGTCACGCCGAATGGCATCATACGCAGTCCTCAACAAGTCCACTGGTAGAGCTGTCTGGTGACTCCTAGCCTCCACCTCTGATATGTGAAATGTATCACTCAGCCACCTAACCCTATTTCGTGCTAGCATAGGTGTGACCATTGCCTCTCCATCAATCCTAATGCCTAGGATGACGGCTACATCGTGCAGGGTGATGGTCATCTCACCCCAAGGTAGATGGAAGTTGCTAGTCTCTGGATGCCAGCGCTCCACAAATGCATGTATGAGGGCGTGGTCAACTCCAGCAAAAGAGACATCTAGCAAACCCATCAAGCCACTCTGAGATGCTAAAGCAAACCAGGAAGTGGGGTCCGCTCTATCAGCGTCGGAAATCCATCTACTGAGTGTCTGAATGTGCTCTATCCGCCGTAAAGCTGTCATCGGCCTCCTGTAATCCTCCTTCATAACACAACGAATATTCAATTAAACGTTTTATTAATTTAGTTTTTGTAAGATAATGTGTTGTAATAGTGATTAGTTATCTACCTCTCCCATCCAGACACCTCGAGCACGGTGTCCGGCATAGCAAGTGAGCACATCGCTGATCAATGGTGCCCCTGTATCAGCAACTACACGGCCTCGATCAGCCGGTACAAATGGATCCTGCTGCGGCGGTACTATAGGATCTGCAGCTGGAGCATCGAAGTCAAAATCTCGCTGCTCGGTATGATCGCCAACAGGTGGCTCTACCTGCTCCTCAACAGGAATATCTGCAGTTGTCTCCATGTGCTCGTCAGCAGTAATATCAGTAGGTTGCTCAACCTGCTCGTCAGCAGTAGTATCAACGCGCTCGCCAGCTGTGGGATCTATCTCCCCTGCCTGTACAGAAGGACGGGCCACATCTTGGTCCGAGTCAGATCCATACGTCGGTGGTGGAAGAACCTCCCGAGGGAGAGCCGGAGATGCATCTGAGATGCATGGTCTCTGTGGCTGCTGTGGTGGTGGTGTGTCGGCAGCCGAACCAGCTACCTGGGACCTCCTCCCCATCGTAGCCCTCGCGGTGGCGAGACCATCTCTACGAGCCGAGGCCGTGGGACGCCTCCGTCTATGTCTCTGCATGGCCTGTAATATCTATATTTGATATTACAGGCCAATTTAATTAATTTTCTTTTATTTAGTTTCCTTTACTTTCATTTAAATTGAATTTAAAAGAAACTAAAATAAATTAAATAAATTATAATTACATAAATAAAATTAGGGGGAAAAAGTAAAGGTAGAGATTTTAATTTTATATATTTTTAATCTATTTTATTTTATATATTTCTAATCCATCTTATTTTAAAGTATAATAGATAAACTAATTTAATATATTTAATATATTACAATTAAATTAATTAGATATATTTTTATTCCATTTATTTTGAATTAATATACATTAATTAAGATTATATAATGTTAATATATTTAATATAATATTTCTAATCCATCTTATTTTAAAGTATAATGGATAAACTAATTTAATCCATTTTATTTTAAATTAAATTGGATAAACTAATTTAATATATTTAATATGTTACAATTAAATTAAATAAATATATTTTTATTTAATTTAATTTGTATTTATTATTCTTTAATTAAATTAAGTTTTTTAAAATTAATTATATATTTAATATATTTTTATTTAATTTAATGCATTGGAATTATAATTCCAATGCATTAAAAGATGAACAGTACTCCCACGGTTTCGCAATGCGTGACCGTGGGATCACTGTTCATCTTCTTCGACAGTCCGTCATTGAAGGCGGGCTGTCGAAGCTCCTATCCCACCATTTCAACAATCTCTCTTCAATCAACCTAAAACTAACTAATTCAACAACAATCTAACCTATTCATGTTCATTTCATGCTCAATTACGAACCGAAAAGTGAAAAACGAAAACCGAGCAAAAACCGAACAAAAACCGAACAAAAATCAAACGATACCTCTCTCGGGTCGTGTTTCCGCTTCTGAAATGGCCTTCCTTCGTTACCGTCTTTGTCCATTGCTGATTTTGTGTCGAATGGTGCTTGATTCGGCTTTGGCCTCTTCGTCGTCGCCGTCGCTGTTGCCGAAAATTTTTGTTTTGAATGATAGCGCTTACGGATTCTCATTCCGTAAGCGCTTTTAGGGCGTGAAAGGGTCACGCATTCGCAATGCGTGACCCTTTCACTCATTCGCAAAGCGTGAACGTGGCCTTACGTTCACGCTTTGCGAATGAGTCGTGCAATACCTAAATCCTGAACCGTGCGAATACGAGTTCCGTTGTTTTTCTATCATGGTTTAGCTTAAGTATTAGTTATGTCAACAAGTAATTGGTTATTTTATTAACTTTTTACAAAAATATAGACATATTTGATACATTGAATAATTTATTTTCAAAATTTATAAAAAGGTAGGTGAAACTATAGAACTTTCGATATAATATATTTCTAAAGTTATTTATTTTATGTTGATTTTTATTTTCTTTTTCAACTCTAAAAGTTCATGTGATTTATGGTGGAATTCCACCACTATGACAAGACTACAACTAACTCATCACATCCGACTTTGCATTTTCTTGAACTTTAGGAAATGTCCAAATTTCAATCACTATCGTAAAAGTTGATCAGTGTGGGAAATTATGTTTGATTATAGAACTTCATTTTATAGGGCACCAATGCAATTCTTTTGGGTTAAGGAAACGAATTCATTTTCAACTTCTTTTAATACTTGTTAATTTAATTGCATTAAATAAGATTACCTTTTTATACAATTTATATATATATATATATAATACCATTCTATTAAATTACCAAAAAAAAACATAATACTTCCTCCGATAGTAAATAAATGACTTCCTAGAATTTAAATTTTGATCAAATTTAAATGTCGTTTTATGTTTTCAAGGTTATTAATTAAGAGAGAGTTGTGAGAATAGTTCTTGAAAACTGTTTTTATTAAATATTTTTATAATAAAATATTTACTCATTGGTGTAAAAGGGTGGTGAATATTTAATAAGCGATAAAATTGAGAAAAAACTTTATAAAATTTAGTTTTCTGAATAATTGTGTTAATGGCTAAAAAGTCATTTATTTATGATCGGAGGAAGTACCATTCTATTATGCGAATTAGGGTATTTCCATCTTTATTACAACAAAAACATCACTCACTTGAATCTCTTCTCATTTGAGTGACAAATTTGACCATGTGATCGAATTCTATATTATCATTTATGTAATATATGTACGAGTTTTTGTTTTAAAATTCTTGTAAAACTTTGTCAGATTTAAGTGTTCTTTCTACTTAAGAGAAACTTTATTTAATCTTTGTCACGAGTGAAAAGGTGAGAATTTTTATATGACTCGGTTGAATCAATCTTTACACATGATAATCAATTGTGTTTTCTTCCCTGTAGAGATCTTTAGCGTGTATAAGGTTATTCCATCACAAATAGTTCTATTTATACTCTGCAAATGCCTAGAATGTTTGCAATGACATTAGCTAACCGGTATATTTCCAAAACATAAAAGAGTAGAAAAAAAGCCGATAAGTCATGCAATTATGCTCATAAGAGTAGAGACATGCATAAACATGAGGGTAAAAAAAAACGCTAAAATGAGCATTATTAACTACTCCATACTTGAATCTTACTTGGCCTCAAGTAAGATCCGTAGATATCTCTCAAGAATACTCAAATACGTGACTCAAATGCAAAAAATCAAGCACTTAAACCTTATCATCACACATATGATAGTAGAAGGTACAAGTCAAAGCTCATAGATTTCATGACCGCTCAAGGAAATATGTATAACTCCATCACATGTGTTTAATGATATCACATATACAATGATCAATTACCATGAGCTTCATAATGTTCTCAATCTCCACCGCTCGGTTTCCTGCAAATACGTTATAAATCGAGAACTAAGACGTCTCGAAGCTCACGGCGACTTGACTACCGCGTCCATTAGATCAAGTAATCTTCTCGCAATAGCCGAGTTTCTACATACTTGGCTTATATACACTTGTTACAAGTACTTTTATGTTTTACAAAACTAATTCCCTCTTCTTCTTTTTCTTCTCTTTTTCAGCAAGGACCAAGTGATGCATAAATGCATCTTTTGATATAACATTTCTTTTGTTTACTTTATGCATCACACCGCAAAGAGCCATTGTACAATGATGTTCTTTACTACACACGATCTCATACTTGTTTCTTGCTTTCTTACTTCAATACATGATGTCACCTCCTAATTCTCAGATGGGTCAAATGAGGCTAAGCATGGCTAGAAATATTTTTGTGGCGCTACAAAAAAGGTCAATATAAGCCAAAAGGAGTTACCATGATGAAAATCATGTGCATGGTAATAAGAGGATAAAAAGCTTAACAATGACATCCATTAATCATTTTTCGTAAGTATAAAGGAAATAACAAGCATGCAATCTCAAAAGAGATTCAATCGTAAGTTCAAGACAATCAAAGCACATAACACTAGTACAATTACTATTATCCATGATGTTTACAAGATGATGTAAATTAAAAAAAAACGCCGTGGAATATAAAATTGTGAAATATTCACCGCGTTTTGTGAAATGACGAGTGTCAAATGTAACCTCAAATAGGCTTTAATATCATGCATTCCATACATCTATTGCTCTCTCATACATCACTATTTGGATATATAGCATTCTCTTTCCATATTTCAGTATCTATCTTGACCTTTTTGTGTTTCAGTAATTTTCGCCATCAGATGTACCATAAGTACACCCTCCCTGAAGTCAGAGCTGGAGTGAAGACCATGCATAACCGAGGAATTGTGCCACGAAGTCCCCTAAACGTATCATGAAGACAATATCCAAGATAAAGGCCACATCACATGCCATACAACTTGTAAGACGGCTTCCTAAGCCGTCTCAAGTCGTTTGTACCACACATCATAAATGCAATTGGACGTCCCAAAACCGGTACAGGACCAGATAGAGCGAAACGGCCTGGCTAGACGGTGTCAGACGTCTTCCCAAGCCGTCTCCTATGCCGTCTCACCCCGTCTCAACTTCGCAAATGATGGAAATCGTATATTTTGATCTTATGTTTGGAATGGACATCTTTTGTAACACTAGACTTCGTCCTTTCTCCCCCTATATAAGAAAATGTCAGCCTTAGGGTCAAAAGAAATGGATCTACGACGCAACATTTCGTTCTTATTCTCTTGTCTTGAATCTCATAGCCGTCAAGAAGCTTTAGAATATAATGTCCGCCTCCTTGTGCTGGAACGGAACACTTGTGAGTTTATGTCCTTATGATTTTATATATTTATTTTGCTTTACATTTGATCATGTCTGGCTAATCTCCCTCATGATCTAAAGATTGAATGATCCCTATAATAGTTTGGTTTATTATTGCATATATGAACATTGATATGTGAGCATTGCAGATAACTATCTAATATAGCTTTTGGAATAGAGATGCAAAGATCGTGCCTTCCAACTTGATTAACCCTCAATTTGACAGTTTTGTCAAGTAATTAGGAAAACCCTTTTCAGAACTTAGAAATCCAAAAAAGATCAAGAACAACCTTCGCTTTTGGCCCATCAGTTAAAAATGTACAAAGCCCATAACTTTTTACGACGGGTAGATCCTAGAAGTAAAAGGTAAGATTTAATCCCTTAAACGAAGTGTTTTTTGAATCCAATAAAACAACTTCGTTTTTGGCGACAAACTCTTTTATGTAGACCAATTATAAACGCCACATATTTTAAAGGTAAATAAAAAGTAAAAAATAAAATATTTTAAAAAGAAGCAATATTTCAATGATTAAATAATAGTATAATACACATTCACAGCGTCTCAATGACTTTCCTACACACAAGTTTATTGAATTAGTGTCGAGCCATTCATTTTCGACACTATAAAATGCTGATAATTTTATCGTTAAAATGGCGATCGGAGGTAGCTAAAATCCGAGTTAAAAAAATTTTTTGAATCAACAAAATACTACAAACATATAATATATCTTACAAAAGTAATAAAAAAAATGCACGTGTGTAGTAACATTATAAATTTTAAATTAAATTCGGGACGCACTTAAAAAGTCATTTTTCACCTTTTACATTATGCTGTTGAAATCAAATTTCACTTAAACTTTATACGCACTTGGAAAAAAAAAATCATCTTTCACCTTTTCCATTGTGCTATTGAATTCTAAATTCAATTTTGACCGCACTTTAGAAAATAAACTTTCACGTTTTGTATAACACTATTGAATTTAAATTTAATTTTCAACCCACCGAAAAAAGTCATTTGCACCCTTCGGTAAGAAAAAACGTGAAAAATTATTCAGTTCGAAACCGCTGAGGCGCTGATTTATCATACTATTTATTGTCTCATCGGGAAGAGTTTTTTAAACGTTACCAAGATCAAAAAAAAATAATAAAAATAGATTAACAAGAAGTTTCAAGTCGAACATATATACTAAGAAATAAGAACTAGCACATATATTTTGTTCATCTAATGATGATTCTTGTAATACCTATCATTTTAAAAAAAATTACATTATTTAATCGTCGCAATTTCTTACAATCTAAAATAATATCATTTTAACTTTGAATTTTCAATCACATTTAAGTTTTAAACTAGATTTTCTAGACAACTAATGTTGAGAAAAATTGTTATTAATTTTTACTAATGAAAATAAAAGCTAAAACCACATTATAAGATAGGCTAAACACACATGTATTGCAAGAAGGGTACTTTTATTCCCTAATAATATGAAGCAAAATAAGTTGAAAATGTCAGGTTCGGGTAGCCAAAAAGATATGCAATCGAAAATCAAATCTGCACAACACTTCTTCAAAACTATTTTGCCAAAAGTACTTCCACTGCTAACATGGTTTGGCAAAATATTTCATACCAAAAAAATTTGTAAATAGAGACAAGGGGTGAAGCTTGGAAGCAAATAGTTACAATAACAATTACCATAAAAATGAGAGGAAATCCATTGAAGAAAAATCTAACCTTATCTAGATGTAATATAATGAGAAAAATGGCTATCACAGGAACACTCAAATCTAGAAGGAATAAATGAGCAGAGGAATCTAATGTTTTAGTAACTTTTGTCAATTTTTTTCCTTAGCCTTGTGTTAAAAGGATGATTGAAGAAAAAATCACTCTTGTAAACTCACCAGGTGAATTGAGTTTCTCTGGGAACCTCTTTTAGATCTGTCTTAGACTTTGTCATCAAGCTCACTTGAATCGGATCCGTGTTTTTGTTGTCTGCTTACAGGTTCTTTCCTACGCTCTTTCCCGCCAGGCTTTGAGGATGCATTGCCATACCAGATCATACCGAGAACAGCTATGATCATGCCCAGGACTACGTGAAGGTTTAGACCCTCCTTTCCGAAAAAGATGAACCCTAAGATCAAGACAAGGATTGTCTTCATATGGCCAAGTACTTGGAAGGAGACAGCTGTGAATCTGCCTATGCAAATGAACTGGCTAAGGTTTGTCCCAATGGCGATTGTGCATGAAAGGACTATGAAGATCTGTAGAAGCAAAATGATTATGTCAAAGCCACAGACAAAATGGATGGCGAAAAGATCGTATGATACATTATTTCCCTTGTGGACAAAGAATATTGGCTTGTGTTTGGCAAGATATCTATAAATACAGTTTAACAGTGACAAACTGATTATAAACAGCTAATAACTACAAGAGTGTATAAAAGGCAGTTAAGGGCACAAAATCATGAACCTAGACCACATGCCAGTGAATCTATTTCAAACAAAACTAGTAAAGACAGGTACATGGTGAAAGCCTAATGTACACATCAAGAGCATAACTATGATCATAAATTTGAAACTTACCGTGGATGTTATATTATAGTTGTAAGCATCAACCCTCTTTTGTGTCAACCAATAATCCAGAAAAGGGCCTACCAAAAGCAGGGAGCCAGCTTGTGCTGGAGCGGTATGACCCAAAAGATTGAAGGAGCTCAATGAGTACTTCCTCTGAAGATAATGTACATACTGCATAGAAAGAAATTGTCAATTTGAGGAGCAAGTCCCATTAAACAAGCCATGAGAGGAATAAACCTCTAATTACTTGATCAATAGTGCTAGAGCCAATCATGAATGAAGAAAAAAATATCCAATTTTGCAATTAATATATTGTAGACTATGCTTTTTTATTTGACCAGTTCTAATCAGCAATGATTTCAGAACTTACGTATTGTTGCAGGGCTGTACTCCAGACAGCAATAAGTGCAGCAATAAAACCTTTGGTATTTACACTCACATCAGTAACAGTACAGACTCCAACACCAACGAGCACTAGGAGTATGCTCAGCTTTGTATCTCTCGAGTATCGAACCTTGTCAAATACAATCTCCAAAAGGCAGGATACAGGTATCATACTGAGTTTTGCAATCTGGAAATAGGCAGAGTTAGAATGGAGATTATTACATTATGATTTTCATATTGCAAAGCTGATAGAATTTTACCTGATAGAACCCCACTGAGTTCCACATTAAGCTGATATTCATCCCTACTATGGAAAAGTTTGCAAAGATAACAAATTTCAGCAGGTCTTGCAAAGGTAATTGAGATGGTTGGATATATCCCAGCCACCTAAGAATGGCAGTCATCAAAGTTGTGGCAACAAAATGCAAACCAGTCAACGTTGTAGCTGCAAAATAGTAGTTCGAGAAATTGTAAGAACTTCATATGAATATATGACAGTGATGAACTTAGGATGACCTCGACAAAAAGAAGTATAACATAAGAAAGTGACTGAATGAGGGAACATAATTCTACATATTAACCAAAATTTTCATCTAGTCCCGTTTGTCCAATCACAGGAGGAAACAGCAAAGAATTCAAAGGATAGGCACCAAGAACTCTATAAGCATCTAAAGCGAGAATGAATGCAGTAACAACTAACACGTGAACAGTATCAAAGCAAGTCAGTGGAAAATGCTTAGATAGGGTTGCCATTAACACCAGCCAGAAAAAAGTATTTATTCAGCTTAAAATGTGAGAATAAGGCTTAGAGTGGCTTAGACCATCGCTTCCAATTAAAAAGGCAGCTTCATGACAGCAAGAAACACTACGCGATAGGGTTGAAATTTTTTTGAGATGCCTCACCATATGAAGGTTTGCAAGTTTTAACTATATGTGCATAGAATGTACCAATAACCAAAATTAACAAGACAATAAGACAACATAAACTATTTAAAACACTCCGCGATAATCTTTTAGAAGAATCAGGAGCCTGTTTCATGACAGCAAACAACAATATATATCAGGTATTGTAACCAACAAACCTATGAAGCACGACAACATCACATACTTAGAAAGGTTACATCATGCCAAGAAGGAACTCACCAAAACTGAAGCCATATGTAGCCATCAATGCCTTATTCACCATTATAATTCCAACCGATGTAACAACATTGAACATCCAAGCTGCTGCATCTACAGCTGCTTTCTTCTCTGCCTTAGTTGCCGGAGCCATTCTTGCTTATTCTTCCAACCAATCTCTCTTATCAGTTCGTTCAAGGTTCACAGGTTATTCACATAATTTCATCCTTCCATCAACCAAATATTTATCCCCCCTGAATGACAAATAGAAAAACCATATATACGTAAAAAAAAAAAAAAAAAAAAAAAAATCGGCTACTAAAAAACAACTAAATCTTAAACTTAGCATATACATCCAAACAAGCACTGACAATATCTATTAACTATATGATCATGGGAAGAGAAGAGCAAGGCTTGTCCATTCATCATCCATTCCAACATTCATAAAATGTAGCTCCAATCCGAGGCCTGGCACAGGCTGATTATAATGCATGACACTCTTATTTGTATGTGAGCCTTTTTATCCATTCATTTATTAAACACAGATCCAGTGCAATACAGTCCAGCATCATACTACAGATCTCGAAATTTCATGCTGCAACTTCATAGTCCATAACCTTAGGCGTCAAAATGGACAACTGAAATCCGCTAAAGAAAATCACACATGATCTACTCCTCAAAGTTAAGGTTTTAGTAGAAAGTGCAATGATTATGAACATATCAGCAAAAATTGAAAGCTTAAAAAGTCCAAAATTTTCAACATTCGAATCTGAAACCAATCGGACGAGTCAAATTGGCATTCTAACATAAAGGAAGAGAAACTAAACAATTCAAACAACAAAAGCAAAAGTTCATCAAACATATTAATAGTTTTGCTAAGATTCATGATCTACTTCAATAATCGGACACTAATTTATACTACACAATCCTAAGCGTGGAAAATCGAGAATATAGATACCTTTACTGTCGATATACAACACAAGCACTGAAACTTGAGTCCTCGAAGGTCAGAATTACGCGAGATTTCGGATCCAGATGACAAATTCAAAGCGGACGAGTAGTTTTCGACTTCCAAATCCTTAGATCTGAAATAGTGACAGGCAGCAGATGAATCCAAGAGACAAAGTTAGAGATTGACAGGGTGAGTACGGGTGTTAGAGAGATGGAAATCTTGAGAAATAGGGAGAAGAAAGAAGAAATAAGAAAGAGTGGTTAGGTAAGAAGGAAAGAAGCCATGGGAGGAGCTCTAAAGAGGAGGGGGAGAGAGAGGGCAGATCTGAGACGGGGTGGTCACGTCATGGGATGGGGGCGTGGGTTGTATGAAGGTTGCAAAGTTTGTGATATAATTATTTTCATTTTTTTTAGAAACAAATAGAAATAGGTCTTCAATTCTTGTAAAGTTTTACCTTAACTGAAAAATAACTAATCAATATTTATGTGGAATATACACTTAAATATAAAAAATTTACATAATGAAACTTCTTTACAGGTAAGTTTCAAAGAATAAGATCGTACGATAATTTTTTATTTGGATTGTGTATAATTGTATACTAGTGTAATTCTCGTGCTTTGCACGGATATTTTAAAAAAAATATTAACGTAAAATATATTTTTATAATTATATTTTCTAACCATTATAATTAAAAGTGTAGTTTTTTTGGTCATTAATATAATATATTATAACTTTTGGTAATTTAAAATTTAAGTTTCAAAAAAAAATATATTCAATGGAGTATATTATGAAATGAATACATGAAAAACAATTAAAATGTATTTAAAAGGTAAATATCAATTAGATTAAAATACTAATTTGATAAAAATTGCTTTTTAAATTTGTAATATTTTATTTCATCTTAATTTATATGGTAAAAATAGATAGGTTTTGGTTAATAAAAGATATAATAAAAAAAATAAAAAAAATAAAAAAAATAGTATAATGTAAATTATGATAAAATGAAACGGGTTATTCGGCGTATAAATAAATGACACGTGATTTTAAGTGCTTTTGTTTTTATATAGTATATAGATGTTGGAAGAAAAAGACACAAAATGTACATTTGACTTATGGATCTAAATTGAATAAGCTGTTTATGTCTAATCTTATTACATTGCAATAACTTTGAGTCCAATCAGAAAATAAGCTCCAAATTAGCAACTTTTTAAGTAGCAAAGTAAATACAAACCAAAAGCTTTCGGTTTGATTTCTACGTCATGTAATTTGAAAATATATCAATAAATTATATTTATTTTTTGATGTACAAAATCCATTTTCAAAATATTGATTTTCAAAATATTGATTACCCGTATGATTTCTTACTTGTGTTACACGATATAATACCCGGCTTTATTTTTCTAACTATTGCTTTGACATATGCCACCTATAAATACTCTACATGCATTCTTTATTATATGGTACAAATCATCTACATGACATCTACAACTATGACTTTACTCTACTTTATTAATTCATGACTAATAAAGTCAGACATGCTTGATATTGTCATAACTTATAACTTCATGTAGTAACCAAATGACAAGCATTGCAAAAAAGAAATTTGACATTTTTTACTTATCAACCAAAAATATCTTGAATGGAGGTAGATGCTCTAGTCCATCTTAGGGCAAATGACGTTAAAAAAGCAATTAAGGATAACAATGATGTCACTCTACAAAAGAAGGCAAAGACAATTGTATTCCTTCACTACCACATCCATAAAAGTTTCAACACTAAGTACTTATTTGTTGATGAACTTAAAGAATTGTGGGAAAGCTTCAATGGACGATATGGACATCAAAAGGAAGTTTTTTCTGCACGAGCTTTGAATGAATGAAACAAA
This sequence comes from Fagopyrum esculentum, assembly GCA_033239045.1. Classification (NCBI taxonomy): domain Eukaryota; kingdom Viridiplantae; phylum Streptophyta; class Magnoliopsida; order Caryophyllales; family Polygonaceae; genus Fagopyrum; species Fagopyrum esculentum. The sequence continues at coordinate 13,638,746 of BSUD01000003.1, forward strand.
TTAAGATTCTAAGACTTTAAGTACATCTTTGATTATAACAATGATATTCACAAGATCACCTCCCAATTGAGATGTGTGGTCATATGATCACTCAAGAAGATATGTTAGAGAGAACATTCTCTATTATGCATGTCACAAATGTGTTATTACAACAACAATACAAAGAGAGGGGCTTCAAGAGGTACTTAGACCTTTTGAAAGTATTGTTGGTGGCTAAAAAGAGCAATGAGATCTAATAAGAAACCACAACCTCATATGGGAGGTATTTGTTGTGAACAACACTCGGTGGATGCTTATCAAGCTTAAAGAAACAAAGAAAAGGCTAATGAAATCAACTTTGTGGAAAACGAAGGTGTTGGTAGTTCACCCATGATCAACCTAGATGTCTCTCACTTTTTTCAACTTTGAGAATGATGATGCATGTTCCTTGGACTAAAGCATTGGTTTAAGACCTTGTGATATCATCCTTATTGTATAAACATGTATGATATGAAGTAATGTAATGGCTTCCTTTAAGATATAGTAGGACTAGCAAAAGATAGTTATCCTAATGTAAAATATGAAGCTTTTATTATTAATGACTTGATTTACTATGTTTCATTCTTTATGCAAAAAACATGAAATCTTCTAATAGACTCGATGAGAAGGAGCAATGTCTTGTAGACAATGTCACCACACATACCATGTTGAGAAATAAAGAGTATTTCACACAATTGAAACCTTTTAAGGGAAAGGTTAATACAATATATAGTGTGGCTAGACTAATCAAAGGCTCAGGAAGAGCCCTCAATCTTAGTGGCGGAGCCATAATTTTTTTTTTTTTGGGGGGGGGGGGGGGGAAA
>BSUD01000003.1:13639652-13677152 GCA_033239045.1 Fagopyrum esculentum
GGGGGGGGGTGAAATAATATTTTAGAAGTCATTTATATAATATAATATACATCGAACTAGAATGAAGACGAACAATAAGTTATGCCGCCAAATTAAGTTAAAATTAAAAACTAAAAATTATAAATTAAATTAAAAAAGCATACTAAAGTTTTAATACTATAAATTATAGATTTTGTTGTATATGTTTTTTTATTTAAAGGATAGTTAAATTAATTTTATGTAGTTAGTATGTTTTATAAATAAACTAGTTTATTGCCCGTGCCCTGCACGGGTTTTTTTAAATTTTTTTTATATTTATAATTGTCCATATAAAATAATATTTAGTAAAAAATATTTAAAAAAATGAAAACTAATGTGTTATTAATATGAGCACATGGCTAATCAAAATTACAAATTTGTGAACGTTTCATTCAAAAATATAATCTTGACGCCACAATCAAAACACTTGGAAAAAATATAGAATATTTGAAACAATCAACGGAAGTATTTTTTTTAAGTATACATAAATGTTTGTAAATGATGATGAATAGGCATGTTCGATGTTATTTCATACCTTAGTTGGTATTTTGGAAGATCTCTTTGTATACTACATTGTCCATAAATTCTTGAAGTTTCCCTTGATCATCACATATCAATATCTTGAGCTCATCTCTGCTTGTAACCCTTGAAATAGCAACATACAATTGTCCATGACTGAAAATTGGTCTTGGAAGATATAGTCCTACTTGCGAAAGTGATTGACAATCAATAATCAAAATTTCCATATTCGTGTATATATATATATAGGTGTTGTTCAAGTAAGACACATTATTCCGGTACGGCCGTGCGGCCGACCGTACGACCGACACGTGTCCCGGAAAAAAAAAATGTGCCTTACTTGAACAACACCCCCATATATATATATATATATATATATATATATATATATATATATATATATATATATATATATATATATATATATATATATATATATATATATATATATGGGTGTTGTTCAAGTAAGACACATATTTATAAAGAGTGAAAGTAATAGTTCAAAACTTATTATGAAATAGTTCATGAATATTATAGAATAGTTATGAATTATAATAGAATATTTCATGAATTATATTAAAAAGTAATAGTTCATGCATTATAAGGGAATAACTCAAAGTTTATAGGAGAATAGTGCATTAATTATAACATGGTAGTTCAAACAAATTTTCATTCGTTTCCGTAAAAAAAAAATCGTTTCGATAAAAAAAAAAAAAATTCCGGAACACGTGTCGGCCGTACCGCATTAATTGAACCGTACCTGAACATTAACCTATATATATGTATATTTATATAAATTTAAATATCTATACAAAATAGTAAAACAACATATATTTATATATCCATATCCATAATTAGATTAATGGGCAATGGGCCCATATTACGAATACGGACGTATGTTTGGATAGAAGTTGAATAAGTCCAACTATCCAAACTACGACTTCGTGATACCCTAGCTGGTCATTCAATTTGAATCAGTACACCTCCACATATTATCGAGCGATATAGAACCTTATTCTCAGCCTACGACCTCACCAGCAGTTAAGCAACCACTCAAATTCAAGGTCAGATCTCCACATAACAGACAATACTCTACGACTCAGGTTCGTTCATCTATCCATTACCCTTTCTATCAAATGTCGATAGAACTTCTCACCAGCACCGTGTTAATTACATGATTGAAGGGATAGGTCTGTCGAGCCATTAGAGTATCTGAAAACCAGTATCCACACCGGCTATGACGTCTACAGGTTGGTGATGTTGTGAATTTGAATTTGGGGATTCTACTCTTAAATTGTCAGCTTGTATTCTTGATTATGATTCGTTTCTTATGCACTGTTTTAGGGATTTGATATTTGGTTCTTAGTTTTCTAGATATCAAGTGAAATATGTAGTATACATACATTATGTTGTATTCTTGTTAGTTGTTAGTGTGAAAATGTAAATGAAATGCAATTAAATCTATACCTAATTCAGTAGTAAAATTGGAAGAAATTAGTTTTTTTTTTTATTAGATACACATCTAATAAAACCTGGTATTAGTCCGATTTGGAACTTCAATCAACCACACATCTGATGAAGAGGTTCATTCTTACAATCTTCTAAAAATAAATTTAAGAAGCACTTACAGAGTTGTATTAAAAGATAAGGAAATATAATATGTAAATATAGTAGTTCATTGTAAAATATGTAATTTACCTTGATTATGATAACCAAACTTGAGTTCATGCACACTACAACTACACACCTGTTAACATGATAATCCAGAAAGCATTAATAAGATTGATTACTGATCAACATATATTATTCAGCTTAAAACAACAATTAAACAGCAGATCAGTTCAGTTGAATTACTTCCTCGTTTACAAACAATTATGTTATTCAATAACATATTATAGAGCTCAACTTGAATGATCATTTGTGCTGATGACAATATAGGAATGTTTTAACTGCGTAGTATGAATTAGATGATTTGCTTATGGTACATGATAAAAGAAATGTTATTAGACAAACAAAGTGAAAGTATTAAGAAGACCATGAAAGTTGCTGATACTAAAGAATGTTGAGTACAATATCAGTGATTTAACTAACCTGATATATGATCCGATTATGTTTTCCAATGTGAATGTATGGAACATGCCAAGCTGATAAAACTGATGACAATTTCTGTAGATCGTGAAAAGGTGTGAATATGAAGTTGTGTGAATGAAGTAGTTCAACCAGAACTATTGTTGTGTATCTATCAATGGCGTATGCTCCTTATATAGTGATTTGACACACAAAAGATATATTTAAATTAAATTTAGAAAATCATAACAGAAAATATATTGTTGTTGAGTGATCTTATCTTTTATATATAGATGGTGAATCTTTTTAGTTACTATAAACTCATATCAGGGTGAACTGATGGATTTCAGAAATGAGAACAGTCAAATGAATATCTTTTTAGTTAGTGGAAGATTTTATTGTTGCCTGATCTTATCGTTCATATTTAAATTGTGAATCTTTTTAAAAACAGGAAAATATTGTTGTTGACTAATTGTTGATTGGTTCTAAGGATTTAGTTAGTTTCCATAATAATAGAGTATATAAATAAGATGGTATAAAATGTGATATCAAAGTAATTAGTTAATGTTAAATATTGATCAACTGTAGTTTGTTGACAATGTGATAGTCAGTAGTCATAGAAAAAATAATTAATTAGTTGTTACATAAAGCCCGTATATAAATAAGATGATCTAAAATGTGTATGATAATATTCTGGGATGATCAACTGTAGTTTGTAGACATTCTTCAAAGAAGCTCAGTTGTTGCTTGTACATGGAGTTCATTGTTGTATAATTTGCATTGTTTGATTGATGAATGGTGTCTATTCGTATTTGGGCATTGTTCCTTGAGAGGCAAAAACAATTTGTAATAGAAAGATATATGATCTAACTCTATATAACATAAAAGATTAGTTTTAGTTAATCGAGAAAAAGAATAAAGCTGTAGTTATAGTATTTTATGTTGAAAGGAGATTTGTTCTTCTTTTCATGTTTGGTTTGGGATCTTCTGCATCCGAAATAATAAGCTTTGAATATGGTTCCAGTTTATTTCTTGGTTGAATTGTGGTCATATGTATTTGATTTCAATGGCTGTATGTGCAGATTTTGTTTTTATGCAGAAACAGAAAGAGGGTGAATGCTTTTGCATAAATAAAGGATTAGTTAAAATTACTTCCTTGGAGAGAAGTGGTAGGCAACTATGGGATCTTGTCATCCCTAAACCTTTGTTTGGTTTTAAAGATGTACCAGTGAGATGTTTATTCATCCGATATAAACTGATTGTTATTGGGTTCTTCAGACGTAGATATGAATTTGAGATTGAGATGATGATATGTTAATTATATTGATTTAGATTTTGGATATGAATTTATGATGTGTAAATATTTGTGATGTGTAAATATTATTGCTGAGTTGGAATGATGATATGTTAATTATATTGATTTAGATTTAAAATTATGAATTATTAATGGCATAATTGTAATTATGGAATGGCAATTTTGTAAATATTTGCCAAAAATTCCTATGTGGCATGTTTAATTGGTTGACATGTGGACAAAAGGGGTTCTGTTTTAGTAGTATATATAGATTATCAAATAAATTAGGTAGTGGTTGATGAATTATTGTATTTGAAATTATATCGTATTGATCGATTACATTAGATCACTAAAAGTGAATCTAATAATAAAACTTCACTTAATCTCCATCCGAATATATGTATATTTTCTTAAAATAAAAATATACAACAAGAAAGTTTATTTTGAATAAACTTCACATAATCTCTCCATCTATATATATTGTACTTGCTTAAAATAAAATCCATAAAAAAAACAAAAAAGTTTATTTTTCCTACTCCCAAAACTCAAACAGTGTACTCCGTGTTACCTCCTGCACTCCTTCTACCAGAATCCGGATCCTCTCCATATAATTTAGTCCTAATATTTACCTAATAAACAAATCTCAGCCTTTAGATTAAATAAATGGCTATGATTTATCTGATTAATATTAAACTTATTTATAAACAAAATATCAATTTAAAATTACCTTTTTTAGTCTTCTAAAAAGAAACAAATCTCGGCAACCAAGAGCTAGTCAGAGGTATAATCTTGACAGCACTTAGATCTAAATTCTAAAGTGCTCATGTTCTTGACACCATTGGCAAGGACATACAGAGATGGAGCAAGCAGAGAAGCAGTAGCCACTATGGATGATGAGTTTATATTCGCTACAAAAATATGAAGGTTGGTGTTTCCAGAACCGAAACTAACATATAGTACAAGGTTTGAAATAAGTTGGGACCTGTAAATAGATCTGAGAATAGATATTTACTTACATATATCATCAAGGTGATTGTGATCGTAATTATTTGTATATACCGAGTCAAACTCTACCAATACTACCCCAGATATTTGAGAATTCTGAAAAGCCAATACGCAATTGAATTTTGGGAAAAAGAAATGTACATATATGGATAAATAACTTATACATCTTTGGTAAGAGCCCTCTTCTATGAAGAAAGGTTGGAAAATTTTTTAATTTCACTGAGTCATATGGGGAATTGATTTTTTTTATGGAAAAGGTCTAGCAAATTAAAGACAGTACTAGAACGTTATTCAGAAATGTCATTAAGGAAGATGGAGGTATTCCAGGATTTGAAGGACTGGCTCTTGAAATTTGAACACCCTCATACTGCAGTGTTGCTTGTGCATGATGTAGAGCATTCAAAGTTTCATTTATTACTGCAGAATTCTGGAAGCATAACTCAGTGAAGGCTACTTGAATTGATAGTAATAGAAATACAAGGTGATCAATTGATAAGAAATGAAAACCAATGTTGCTCTCCCTATATCCTTCGCAACTGAAGAAAGTAATCCAAGAAGTGAAGGCTGCTTGATTCGCATTTAATCAGATTCGATGATACAAATCAAACAAAACCAATGTTGCTTCATTACCTTGATGTTACTCTGTGAAGGTTGTTGCTGCCATGGCCACCGGATGTTGAGATTTGGTACTGTCATTTCCACCGGAGTCACCGCAGGACCTTTCGCTTTCGTTCGCTGTCGACTACGTTGCTGAGATTTGTTTCTTTTTAGAAGATTAAAAAAGGTAACTTTAAATTGGTATTTTGTTTTTAAATAGGTATAATATTAATCAGATAAATCATAGCCATTCATTTAATCTAAAGGCTGAGATTTATTTATTAGGTAAAAATTAGAACTAAATTATAGGGAGATGATACAGATTCCTTCTACCAGATGAGCTAGTAGAACTACATGAACTATATTCACCTAAGGGGATATAATCTCGACGGAAGCAGGGGCACAGTCCACTCCCTTAACCCCTTGTATCCGCCCCTGCTCATTCTACTCCCAAAGGAAACAAGAATTGTAATAAATTCTGCATTATATTCGAGTAAATATCGAATAAATTTATTGAACTTTAAGGATGTGCATAAAAATGGGTTTCATATGGAAACCATGAATGAAAATGGGAGAGATTATGTGTGCATCACAACACATGAATGTGATAAGAAACAAAGCCTGGAAATGTTAGGACAAGCCTCCGGGTTATATAAGACATATATTTATCTAGTTGAGGTTAATGTGATATCTAACAAAAGGTCGGATAACCGAGTTGAATATACACTTTGGCATGACCGATTGGGTCACCCATGATCAATGATGATGTACAAAGTTATAAAGGGTTTACTTGGACACTCACTAAAGTACATGAAGGTTCTATCACCAAGTCATATTAATTGTGCGGCTTGCTCACTTGGACAACTTATAATTCGACCTTCTGAAAGCAAGGTTATAAGTGAGACTCCTGCATATTTTGGGAAGGATACAAGGAGATATATGTGGACCAATTGCTCCACCGTGTGACCCATTTCGATACTTTATGGTGTTAGTTGACGCATCTACAAGATGGTCACATGTAAGTCTACTATCGACTAGAAATGTGGCATTTGCTGAACTCCTGCTCAAAAAATCCGATTGAGAGATCAATTTCCAGATTATACAATAAAGAAAATCCAGTTTGATAATGTAGGAGAATTTACATCGCAAATCATTATTGATGAAGTCTAAATTACAATTAATTGCTAGACCATTTACTTGGAACATCTAGTAGCTCATATTCACACACAAAATGGTCTTGATGAATCATTGATAAAGAGATTACAATTAATTGCTAGACAATTATTGATGAAATCTAAATTACCACCATCCGCTAGGGGACATGCTTTAAGACCATTCGCAAAATGTTCACACACAAAATGTTTTAAGACCAATCGCAAACCATGAACAATCTCCACTACAATTAGTGTTTAGTAAGGAGCCTAATATATCACATCCAAATATATATGGATGTGCAGTTTATGTTCTTATTACTCTACCGTTACTTACAAAGATAGGTCCGCAAAGAATATTGAGAATATATGTTGGTTTTGACTCCCCCTCGATTATTAGATATCTTGAACCAACAATAGGTGGTTTTTTTACAACAAGGCTTGATGATTGCCATTTTGATGAAAACACATTCTCAATCTTAGGGGGAGAGAAGAAGAAAGTGGACCCAAGTATGAAAGAAATTATATGGAATGCAACACTATTATCACATCTTGATCCAAGAACAAAAATGTGGGAACAAAGTTCAACAAAGCATTCACTTACAAAGTTTTGCAAATCATGCATTTACAAACACTAAGAAGGTGGTAAAGTCACATGTTCCTACAAAAAATGCTCATTTAAGAATTGATGTACCCATTGGACAACCAAATGTGTCCATTACAAATGAATCTACAACACGTCGAAAATGTGGTAGACCACTTGGTTCAGAAGACTTGAAACCGAAAAAAAAAAACCAAAAGGGTATAGTAGGAGATGCTATAGTGACTGAATCAAATGAGAAACATGAAAAAGATAAAGAAAATGAGGATGAGAACATCCCAAATGAAGATAACATCTCAAATGATGATGAAAGAATCAACAATTATGAGATCGCTATAAATTATGTCGATACATGGATTTAGTGGAATACAAAGAATAGCATTGTTGATGATATATTTGCCTATTATGTGGCTAATAATATCACAACTTAAGATGATGACATTGAGCCAAAAACAGTTGATGAATGTCGTCGAAAAGATTGACCAAGATGGAAAGAGGCAATTCATACAAAATTAAAATCACTTAAAAAACGTGAAGTTTTTGGGCTTGTGGTCCATACACTAAAGGGTGTAAAACCAATCGGCTATAAATGGGTTTTCGTAAGAAAACAAAATAAGAAAAATGAAGTCGTGAGATATAAAGTAAGACTTGTAATCCAAGGTTTTTCTCAAATTTTAGGAATAAATTATGATGAAACAAATTCTCCGGTAATTGATACAACCACATTAGATTCCTAATCTGTTTGATTGTATTTGAAAAACTATAGGTGCGCCTTATGGATGTCGTGACTGCATATTTATATGGGTCACTTGATACCGACATTTACATGAAAGTCCCACAAGGACTAAAGTTGCATGAGTCAACTCCTCTAAGCCGCGAGAAATGTTTTCCATAAAATTGAGAAGATACTTGTATGGATAAAAACAATCAGGACGAATGTGGTACAACAGCCTTAGTGAATATCTTCTCATAGAGGTATGTAAGAACAACATTATATGTCAATGTGTTTTCATCAAGAGATCCAAAAGTGGTTTTGTTATAATAGCAATAGCAGTTTATGTTGACGATTTGAATGTTATTGGAACTTCTAACGAGCTTAAAGAAACTGTAAAGTATTTGATGAAAGAATTCTAGATACAATATCTCGGAAAAATCAAGCTTTGTCTTGGCCTACAAATTGAGCACTTAAGGGATGAATTCTTTATCCATCAATCTAATTACACAAAAAAATACTAAAGAGATTCTACATGGACAAATCACTCTTTAAGCTTACACATGGTTGTTCGATCTCTCAATGTGGAAATGATGAGTTTTGTCCTCGAGATAAGGATGAAGAAATCTTAGGCCCATAAATGTCATATTCAAGTGCAATTGGTGTTTTAGGGCTCGTTTGGAAGCGCTAAGAATCATTCCCGGAAACGGAATGATTCCGAATTAATCAAAAACTACGTTTGGTTAGAGGTCTTTTAACACATGAAAGTAATCCCAACATTTCCATTTCCTTTCCTTACCCTTATCCGATTTCATTCCACCGCTCCAATCAAACAGGCAACTTAATGTATTTGACTAACAATACAAGACCAGATAACTTTATTTTGTTGTAACTTTGTTGTCCAGGAACAGTTGTACTCCAACAAGGACATATTGGAATGGCATCAAACACATATTCCTCCACTTTCGAGGTACACATGACATTGGACTATTTTATCATAACAAAGGAGATTCCACTTGGGTTGGATATGTAAATGCATAATATTTGTCCGACTCATACAGGCCAAATCTCAAAATGGATATATGTTCACATATGGAGGTACGACAATTTCATGGAGGTCAACATAACCAAAAATTACCACTACTTCTTCAAATCATGCGGAGTTGATCGCTCTATATGAGGATGTGATAGATAGTGTGTCCTACGATCAATGATCAAGTTCATACAAAAGGAGTGCCGGATGAAACCTATCACCAAAAGATTCAATCATCTTGAAGACAATTCAGCATGCATTGCTCAATGAAGAAAGGGCATATCAAGGGAGATCGTACAAAACACATATTGCCAAAGTTTTTCTCCACCCGAGCTAGAGAAAACCGGGAAAGTTGATATTCAACAAATCCGTTCCAGTGACAATTTCGCTAAATTGTTCACAAAATCATTGAACTCCGAGAAGCTTGAAGAGCTTGTGCACAATATGTTAAATCATGAGCATTATATGTGGTGTACTCTTTTTTCCCTTGACTAGGTTTTTATCCCACTAGATTTTTCTTAAGAAGATTTTTAATGAGGCAACATCACCCAAGCATATAATAAGTTTGGAGTCAACAACTATTGCTCAAGTTTGACAATGGAAGAAGGTGACTATTCAAGGGGAAGTGTTATGAAACATATTTACATGCACAAGTTACTAGTACAATGATGCATGTCTCCCACCAAAAAAAAAATGATGCATGTCTTCTAGCATGAACTAGTGCATGGTGAATTCTAGAGAAGTAAATTGTACAAGGTGAATTATTCACCTTCTTACATCCTAGTTTATTTTATTAGAAAATCCTCCAAATTTTGACTCATAAAAAGAGGTCATTCTTAATGTAACACGATGTACCAAAAGCAAGTAAGATATACTCTCCTTATTCTCTCTTCTCTTCTAATTCTTTGAGAGTGTCCTTGAACATATTATCTACAAAAGTCTAAGTAATCAAGAAGTTATAACAAAATCTTATTTCTCCGACTAAAAATCCCCCCAAAAAATAAATTTTCATGCATGTCACAATAAGAAGATAAACTTAACTTACTAGATTTTTTTTGAGAGAAACCAAAATTAAATCTAAAGAGTCTTATTCCACATTGAGACTAAAACTGAATGAAACTGAAATTGAAACTAAAAATGTGAATGAAAATTGAAGGGAATGAAACTAATTTTGTTTGTTTGTGTGTTCATTTAAAATGGGAATGAATGAGATGAATTATGTGTTAAATTATCAAAATGAGTATAAAAATTATGTATACTTGTTTAATTAGAAAACCAGAAAATAAAAGAACAAGTAAACAAATTCGTTGTTACTTCGGTCCGCTTCAGTAATGTCAACCAAAAAATAGATAAACCCCCAACGAAAAACCTGAACTCACCCATAGCCACCTCCGAAATCAACCCCAACCTCATGGCCGCCGCTTACACCGCCGCAACCAGGTCTCTCCTCCACTCTTTCACGATTAGAAGTGCCACTTCGAGATTCGTCGTTTTCGAGTCCAAGCCTAAAGTTGCTCAATCCGCATTTCGCATGCCCAAGCAAAACCTCCTTTCCAACCCTCGTATTATGAGGTGAAACTGATCTCGATCTTCTATTTTCACAAATTTCACGATTTTGTGTGTGGGATGTTGTTTCAATTTCAGTATTATGATTGTTTTACTTATTTTTAATGCCTTAAATATAGATCTCTGGTTGAATTGAGTTGCTGCTTACAAATGCAATGAAGGGAGTTAAAGAAGGGTACAAATATAGTGAAGAGACTTGAAAGATTCAAGAAGAGTACAAATGACATCCCAAATTCATTCATTCGATTCAATCTCCGAGTTGCTATACATAACATGCTGAAACCTCATTCAGTCGATTAAATCGATTGAATGAGGGCTACCGAACGCGTCCTAAATGACACGTAAACCTTGACCGGTGACATTTTATTTCATGTACAGTCCTTTAAGAAAACCCGTACCAAACATGTTTTCGAAAAAATCAACGTGGTGACTGATGATCTCACTACCCTAATCAATTGTCCCTTGTCGTCCATGTTGATGCTTCACGGGACAAATTAATACTTTACGACCTACGTGACGGTTTTTCCGTCTGTCACATATTGATGACCATTTGAACCACATTAGATTTCTATTGTCCCAAATTATTTTTCATGTAAAATAATTTGCTCAAATTGACATTCCACCATAAACATTAACAAAGAAAAAACGGGGAACAAGTCAACTGCGTTATCTTCACCCTTTTTGCCAACTACAAATTTCCTTTTTGAAAAAATAGTAATTGGCATATTAAATTCTTATTCAAATTCAACACTCCAAAAAGTCAGTAGTTGACCATTTCCTGGGATCAATATTCCTGTAACCGTGTAAATCGGGACACAGTGATTTTATTTGAATTGAAAAACAATCTTTTTTGGATATATTATAATTATAATATAAATTATAGTTATAAATTATAATTATAATAAATCTATAAGGGTATAAAATTAATGTCGTCACATATTAGCTCGTATCTTTTGGTCATTGCTTGGATACGGATGACGGTATGTGTCGCGGAACATTAAAGATCTCGTCCAAAAAGATAATTATGAGGATTAACTCATGTAAAAAAATACAAATAATTAGTAGTTTCGCTTTTTTTTTTCCCAAAATTATTTATTTTGACAAAAAATTTATATTTTTTAATTTGATTAACGGTTTTACATAATATTAGTAAAACAAATCATTTTGAATAATATGACATTTAACAAAATGCTTATAATACTTGTCCCCTGCAATACAAATACTTTTCGGTGGAGGAAATGCATGACCATCATTATTAACAATGGTAACCGCTAACGTTATACCAAACAGAAACCTACTAAAAAACAAGTTCAGTGACACACCTCATATATAAGTATATAAATAACAATGTGTTAGTTGTTGACCCTTAGGGCCCGTTTGTTTCCAACTCCGGAAACGGAAACGGAATGGAAACGAATTTAATCCATATCTATATCCTTATTCATGAAATTGTATGGAATCATTCATTGTGGTTTAAGGCAAATTGCACTTGATTCCCCACATTTTATTACCCTATAGGGTATGAAAAGTAACCAAACTCTACTCCAATTACTTCAAACCACAAAGAATGATTCCAAAAACTTTCATGAATAAGGGTATACGTATGGACTAGATTCGTTTCCATTCCGTTTCCGATTCCGGAGATCAAACCAAACGGGCCCTTAGTTTATAAGATGTTAGATGTGTTAACTACTTGTGGTAAGTCAATAAGAATAAGATTAGTACAAAATTATAATTTTCCCCCTTGTCTTTGTCTCGTACGATTCGACCAATCGCCAATAACGCTGTGCGTTCAGGCCAAATATTCCGTGACCTCATTTAAAAACTCTTCTGAAATCGGTTGTATGGAGGATTTGAAGTTAATCTCCTTAACAACACTTTAGCTCATTTGGAACGATCTTGATTGAAGCGGAATGGATCAACAAATGTCTCGTGTAATCGTGTGTTTGGTACAAACTCAAAATGAAAATCAAAAATTTTTTCGGGAATTAGTGATTTCAAGTATGTGAACAACTTTGATTCACATATAAACACAAAATTTTTAGTCATTCTAATGCGGGTCAAGTCTCCTACAAGTAGACCTGTTAAGATCCGTGCAACCTGCCCTGCCGAAAAAACGGGCGGGTATGAATAAAGAAACAAGCCCGATCGGATCAAAAAGTCCAATCCGCCAACCCGGGTAATATATATATATATATAGAGAGAGAGAGTATAGATCTTATGAGAACACCCCCTAACGTGAGAACATGAGAACAAATTCGTAATTATTATTAGTTTTGTTACGAATTTGTCATATCGTTTAATGTATTATTCGTAGTTATTGTTGGTTGAGTGAATTATTCGTAGTTATTGTTGGATTCCTAATTATTATTATTCATAATTTTTATTATTTTTGATATCTACTCTAAATCTCAACCCTTAATACTCACATCCAACGGTGTACGATTGTTCTCATGTTCTCACGTTAGGGGTATTCTCATGCGAACCACACCCTATATATATATATATATATATATATAATCCATTATAAATATATAATATTTTGTATAATTATAATAAATTTAGTAGGTTAGACAAAATATCTTAAATATAATTTTTTTAATCATCTTAAAAATATTGTTATAAATATATATTTTTAAAATAAAATAATATGGCTACCTGCAAGTAAACATGTCCACGGGTCCGGGTTCCCCCGGGTCGCGGGTACGGGTAAGGGTCGTTAGATCCTTACCCGTCGACCCGGCGGTTCGACCCGTAACGGTCACATGATTTAAAAAAAATAAATAAAAAAAAAAACAATATACTTTAATAAATATAACCCAAAAACAATTGTATAAATACCCCAAACCCAATTCATTTCATCTCACACCAATTCTCATTCAATCATCTATTTACTCTCTCAATCTCTCCATAATTTCCAACTCTTACATTCAATTACTCTCCTAATCTCATATTCTCATTCTCTTATTTTTCATTTTACCACTCTTACTACTACATTCTATTATTCAAAAAAAAAAGTCTAGCCGAGGAAGACGTTCCGTTAGCGGTGCCGGTCCTTCATCCGGCGAAGGTTTTACCCGAGAACGACATTCCGTTAGCGGTCCTCCAACCGGTTCGGATTTAAGACGAGACTTATTAAGTGGAGATCACGAGATCTTCGAGGAGGAGGATATCATCACGGAATCACCTACTTTCCCCAACACCCAAGGATCCGAGATCGAATTCACGGAGGAGCCGGAGGAGCCGCCGTTGAACAACACTCAACTAACGGCGGCGGTCTTTCGATTTTGGTTTACAAAAGGTGCTCCCGATGCCAACGGAGTTTACTATACCAAATGCAATTTTTGTGCGACACAATACAAGCACAAAAAGGGAGAAGGCTACGGGAACTACAAGAGGCATATCTGGAACAAGCATCCCAAAAAAATAGGATTAGCACGAGGGCAAACACAACTTACCGGGTACGCATCTACTTCTAACCAACCTCCTTCTCTATTTACATATGATTATTCTTCTTCTATGGATGCATTTTCGGAAATGTTGGCCGTAGATTTTTTTAGCATTTAGTTTTGCACAAAATGTTGGTTTTAATGATTGAATGCAAAATCATGCTCAACCCGCATATAAACCGATTTCTCGCCAAACCGCTAAAAGAAAAATGATGCATAAATATAAAATTCGTAAAGAAGAATTGATTAAATATTTTATGGACAACGGTGATATTCAAGTTTCTATTTGTAGTGATATTTGGACCGACGGTTTTCAAAAAAATTCATATATGGGTATTACTTGTCATTTTGTTGATAAATTTTGGATTTTAAACAAAAAAGTTTTAACATTACGAGTTTTCAACGAACAACACACCGCCCAAAACATTACCCGTTTGATTACAAATCTTTTGGAAGAATATAGATTAGTTTCACGAGTTTTTTCAATCGGTTTTGACAACGCCTCCGCTAACACGGCTTTCATTAGAGATTTAACCAACTATTGTAAGCTGACGATTGGAGGTAAATTTTTTCACATTAGGTGTGCCGCTCATATTTTAAACTTGTGTGTTCAAGACGGTTTAGCATACGTTGAAGATTTAGTACAACCTATTCGAAATATTCTTAATGAACTTTGGTCTAAAAAAAATATACGTACTAAATGGTATGCATATTGTAAACGAAATGACGTTTATCCTAAAAAATTTCCAAAAGATGTTTGTACAAGATGAAACTCTACTTACAAAATGATTTACGAATCATGTGAATATCGAGAACTTTTAAGTGGTTTTGCCGCACAACATATTGACGGTAATTTTGTTTTCGGTGAATCTTGGATTTTAGCAAAAGATGTAATTAATATTGCATTTGCAATTCAACAAGGTCTTTTAATTGAAAATATTTCACAAGCTATTTTTTCAATGCGAACTAAATGGTTAGATTATTATACAACCATTCCCGATGTTTTTCTTGTTGCATTTGTGTTAGACCCTAGACGTAAAATGGATGGTTTAAAACAATTTTTAGAAAGTTATTATGAATTTTTAGGTTTAGAACAACATCCCGATTGTCATGTTTCTACCATAATTGCTAAAGTTAGAAAATTATTTGATGAATTATTGGTTCAATATCGTGTTTCCGATCGAGGTCAATCTTCTCAACCCCCTCCTCGTCCTTCATCTTCAAGTTCATCTAAATTTAAATCAATTGCTAGAGATTTGTTTGGCCCGAAAAGGGCAAAAAGCACGTCGAGTTCCAACTCAGAACTCGACGAATATCTAACCATTTCTTTTGAGTTTGCCAATGATGAAGAAGAAAAGGATTTCAACATATTAGAATGGTGGAGCCGACCGGAGAGAATGAGGTTCCCTACCCTCTCAAGGATCGCGGCACAAATTCTCGCCGTTCCCGCCTCAACGATAGCGGTTGAGCAAACCTTTAGCCGAAATGGAAAGGTGCTCGATCCGACGAGATCAAACATGTTGTCCGAGGCGTTAGAGGCACAAGTCCTCCTAGCCAATTGGAGGAAAGCGGAAATGCGAACACAAAAAAACAACCTTTCGGCGGAGGAAGGCGACGAAGATGACGACGAGCGACAACAAAAGCCATCGGATGTATCGGCGGGAGAGTCCGACTAAGGTAAGGGCCAATCGGGGATATAAACAAAGGTAAGAGAACTACGCGGGCTTTGATTCCTCATCCCCGAGAGGATACGTAGGCAACCTGAATTTCGGTTCAAGCCCAATTCTTCCCTTTTTTTTTATTATTTTATTTAAGTTTAAGACTTAAACTTAAAAAAAAAACAAAATAAACTAATAAAATGAAGACTTAAACTTAAAAAAATTGGACTTAAACTTTAAGTCCTCTTTTTATTAGTTTTTTTTTTAAAATTTAAGTCCAATTTTTTATTAATTTATTTTCTTCTTCTTTTTTAAGTTTAAGTCCAATTTTTCTCTTCTATTTATTTTCTTATTTTTTTAAGTTTATTTCCATTATTATTATTATTATTTTTATATAAGGTGAGGCGGCCGACCCGTCGACCCGCCGGGTCTGACCCATGACCCGGCAGGTTGGCCATATATACGGGTCCGGGTCCAGGTCACCCTCCCCGGACCCCTGACCCGGCGGGTCGGACCCGTCGACCCGGCGGGTCCAACCCGTGGACATGCTTACCTGCAAGTCTGGCCCGCCATGCGAGTACGACAGTCAATCCATACACGACCTACACTATCCTAATATAGTCTTACTTTGAATTTCTTTCATTTTTTTTCCTTAAAAGATGAATTTCTTTTTCTTAATGCTATCATCACGTAATTTAGACGTATAAATTTATAATAACTATGAGTTTAACTTAGGTTAGTCAAAATAGCATTACAGTTTGGGTTAGTTAGACTAACCTTAACTCTTTCTGCATCACATTACACGTTAATCTTAGTCATGAAGCAAAACAAGGAACTATTTGAGTGAGAAATTTAATGAAATTCAAACAATTTAACTCGTTTGTCAAGGCCTTCTTGACTCTTGAGGTTCAAGTAAACGTACCAAGTCAACTTCCTTGAATAATTCAATATTTTAATCATACATAGTCATTAAATACAAAATTTCAAGAAACTCTTCTTCTTCACTTGAAATTTCCTCTTAATTTCCCCTCTTTTGTATATATTACTCGTATTTTATACTCACAAAAAAACCCAATAAAGAAATAAAATCAATTTTATACTCGAGTTTGTTGATTAAAGCTTCTGAGCTTGTGTACTTAAGTTGAAGGTTCATCTTCCATTTCCTTCACTTCATACTTAATAGCTCAAAGCTCAGAAGATTTGGTGATTTGGGTTAGTTTCTAACTTGCTATATATACATATATTTGGTCATGAAAAAAAATGACAAATTCTAGTTTTAGAAGATAACCCATGATTGTTTAAGTTAATTGAAATATTTCTTCTGTAATTCATATGTTTTGAATTAGATATTGATCTATATTCAATGAGTGGACAACTTTCTGAAGAGTTCTCGAGTTCAAGGAGCCAAAGATTTGTTAGGTAAATCATAAATGTTTAATCATTTCCACTAATTTTCTTCTTAATCATTTCTGGTTAACTAAATTATGTTTTCTTCAAACTTCCAACAGGTTCATTGATCAATATTCAGGGTTACTCTCTCCTAGTGTCCAACAGACAATTTCAAATAACCAAAGCAAAAACAAGCTTCTCGACTCGTTGTTTCGGTTCATCCATGAAGGCTTCGAGCAAAGCTCAACGGCTCTAAGACAATTGAGAGGCTCTTTTAACTCTAAAACACTGCTCAGATTCTCCTCAAAGAAGTCAACACAGAAAAGTTATTCCAAAAGCTTCATTTTGGATCCTCAAGGAAAGTTCTTACAAAAATGGAACAAGATATTCTTGATTTCGTGTGTTCTGGCTGTGGCTGTTGATCCTTTGTTCTTCTACATTCCGGGGTATGATGGCGCGAAGAAATGCTTGAACTTGGACAAAAAGCTGAAGATTGTTGCTTGTGTGCTTCGGACATTGACTGATCTGTTCTATTTGTCACACATAATACTACAGTTTCGAACTGGGTTCATTTCGCGTTCTTCAAGAGTTATGGGTCGCGGTGATCTGATCAAGAACCCTTATGCTATTGCTGAGAGATATATTTGTTCTTCTTTTTGGATTGATGTTCTTGCTGTTCTTCCTCTTCCTCAGGTAGTTTCATAGATTGTATTATATATGTCTTGTTCAAATTTGCTTAAGTAATCTTATGTTGGTCTGTTTTATGAAATACTGATGTTTTTCTGTGATGAATTCAGTTAGTGGTCATATTTCCCCTTTCAAAAATGCTCAAAGTTTTGAACACAAAGGATTTGCTGGAGATTGTGATTTTCACACAATATGTTCCAAGACTCATTCGAATCTTTCCTCTCTACAAAGAAGTAACAAGGAATTCCGGCATAATAACCGAAACAGCATGGGCTGGTGCAGCTTTCAATCTCTTCCTATACATCATTGCCAGCCATGTAAGTCTTATTTGATCCTTTGGTTGATCATTTTTCAGTTATAAGTCCAACGAGCTGCGGAATTGCAGGTGGTTGGCGCGTTTTGGTACTTATTTGCTGTAGAACGACAACATACGTGTTGGACTAAGGAATGTGGGAAGCGAGCTGATTGCTCCGCGGAATTCTTCTACTGTGATAGGAATAGTTCTGGAAATCAAAACAATACATTTTCAGCTTGTTTCGTGATGAAGCCAGATGATATACATGAACATGATCCTGATCATTTTAACTATGGAATACTCTATCCTGCATTATCTACCATTGTCAAATCTAGAGATTTCCCTGAGAAATTACTCTATTGCTTCTGGTGGGGTTTGAGAAATCTAAGGTAAATGTGTTCATTTGCTGTTGTTGTTGTTGCTGTATTGTTGAAATTGATCATTTAGACTAAATTTACAATGTCTTTTGCAGTTCTCTTGGTCAGAACCTCCAAACAAGCCCTTATTATGGGGAAAGTTTGTTTTCTGCCTTCATTTGCCTCTTTGGGTTGGTTCTTTTTGCATTACTTATTGGCAATATGCAGGTAACTTGCTTGTTTGTTTTAAATTTACTTCTGTATATAGGCAACATATGACTGTACAACTGTGTGTTTTCTTTCCCACAGAAATATCTAGAATCGACGACAGTTCGGGTGGAGGAAATGAGAGTGAGAAGACGGGATACCGAACAATGGATGTCTCACCGGTTACTACCCGATAACATAAGAGTAAGAATTAGGAGTTATGAGCAATACAAATGGCAAGAAACTAGAGGAGTCGACGAAGAAAGTCTTATCCGAAATTTTCCCAAGGATTTGAAGAATGACATAAAACGCCACCTTTGCTTGAGTCTTCTGATGAGAGTAAAGCTTTGATACTGTTTAATTGTATTATAATGCATGACATCTAAACAGACTCTCTAACCATATGTTTATGATACTCGAATAGGTGCCAATTTTCCGAAAGATGGATGAGCAATTGATAGATGCAATGTGTAACCGTCTTAAGCCGGTGTTGTACACGGATAAGAGCAGTATTATTCGCGAAGGAGAGCCTGTGGATGAGATGTTGTTTATAATGAGAGGGAGATTAGTAACTATGACCACAAATGGTGGAAGAACCGGGTTTTTTAACTCGGTTTATCTAGAGGAAGGCGATTTTTGTGGAGAGGAGCTGCTTACATGGGCTCTAGACCCGCGGTCCAACTCGAATCTCCCTGTCTCAACTAGGACAGTCTTGACTATAACTGAGGTTGAAGCCTTTGCTCTATTGCCTGATGACTTTAAGTTTGTGGCTTCACAGTTTCGTCGTTGTCTTGACAGCAAACAGCTTAGACATGCTTTCAGGTACTTCATATCTCGGCTTGTTTAGTAAGTGAACAAATCTAACTGTTTTCTTTGTTAGATTTTACTCACAGCAGTGGAGGACATGGGCAGCAACTTTCATACAAGCAGCATGGCGCCAACATTTCCGAAGAAAGCAAGATAAAGCTCTAAGAGAAAGGGAAAACCATAAGCTGCAAGATGCTCTAGCAAACCAAGGAGGGAGCTCTCTAAGCCTTGGGGCTACCATCTACGCGTCAAGATTCGCGACTAACGCTTTAAGGAGCATTAACCGCAATGCTGCAGGAAAACAAAGACCATTGCAAAGGTTACCCTCACTTCTGAACCTGCAAAAGCCAGCTGAACCAGACTTCAGCTTTGAAGAAGAGTAGTTTCCCACTTGTATATTGGGTAATTAGTTACTTGTAATAGAGATTAAACTATTTTAGTGCATAGTGTAAGATTATCCCTGCTTGATTATGAGATTTTGTTCTATTGTAACAGTGTAAGGGTTTTTTTTTATTTACTATACAGAAAACAGATCATCACTTTGAATATAAAGAGATAGTTAGATAGGATTATCATGTGGGTTGAGCTCAGCTCGAGCCGAGTAACTCGTTTAGAAACAAGTTGAACATAAACATATCAAAATACAGCTTGTTCATCACATATACTGGCCTTGTTTAGAAGATTAGAAGAAACTGAAATTTCCTAGTAAGCTTCACCATGTGGTGATGACATCACAAAATGAGCTAAGCATTCATCAAACGAGGAATAGCTCGACCCTAACATCATCAAACAAGGAATATATTGACCCCTAACATCATCGAATGCAAAAGCTAAACACCAGCAGAGGTGACACAATACAAAAGTACCAAAGTCATAATCAAAAGTTAAACTAGCAAGAAGATCCGCGAGAATAGTTAGCTTAACGGAGTACTAACCCATCATCGTGTAGAAGAAATCTCCTCTTGCCACTTCTGGATCTTTCTTCCTCCTCGAGCTTTTGCACCCTTTCTTCTTGCTCCTTCTGCAACTTTTGAATCTGTATCTGCAGTTCATCAATACGCTGCTCATTTTTTAGTCGAATTTCATTCTTCTTCTGCTCAGAATCGTTCAGAATTGAGTCATCACATGTCTGAATCTGTTCCTCCTCCTGCAACTTCCGAATCTGTACCTGCAGCTCAGTAATACGCGCCTCATAATCCAGTCGAACTTCCCTCTTCTCCTACATATGATTATTCAGAGAATCAGGTTTGAGTTATACTGACAGATCACTATAAGTAAACATGGACATTCAAATGTAGTTGTGTGAGGTATATCAAAAGACTGAATGATCAATCCCTTACTACTGCTGAAATCACTAGAAAATCCTAATTCGGCTCAACCAACCTATTCATTATGACTGTTCACTGTAAACAAAATACATCAAACTCACACCAAAACAACTAAATTCGACTGGAAATCACAAGTTCAAATCCACTTTAAGATGGAGTAAAAATTTAAAAAAAAATCAAACCTCGGATGAAGTAAGAGCTCGTTTGCGTTTCTTCTTCTCAATACGAATCTTAAAATAAACATCGTCTCTAGCCTTAACCCCATCAGGCTTGCGAAGCCACACGCAAAATTCATAGAATTGCCGAGGAGTACAGGAAGCGTGATCGTTCCAAAAACCGCGAGAAATTCCGATATCTAGGGTTCGTGATAGCACATCGGGGTCGGTGATGGAGAGGACAATCTTCGTTTTTTTAAGCCAGGAGGAGGTAGTTATGTACGTTTGACGGAGAAGGGAAGCTACCGTCCAAGTACTTACAGAGAAATTGAGTGGCTCAAGTTTAGCAATGGCGTTATGAAGCTCTTGATCGTAGTTCCTACGAAATGGATTGTAGGGCCCGAAATCAGCAGTGGGAACACCAGCGGCCATTGTTAACCTGAGAAGAAGCAAACCTCAAACTGAACACAACTGTAAATATAAGTGTGAATTACAACTTCATTTTTAAAATAGTTTTAAAATAAAGTTCCCCTTTTATATTTCAAAGTATATAAATTTAATTACAAAATTAGTTTTTTTGTAGTAACTTAGGATCGTGAAATTTCAAATTTTCAAAATACTTAATTAAAACCTAGTATTTTATACCATCAAATCCCCTCAATCAAATCAAATTATCAAACTTTCACTCAAATCAATCAAAGTACTCAATTGATTACTATTTTCACAAAAAAAATATCTTTATTATTGTTAGGGATTTAATATTAGTAAAACTTCCGCTCATTCAAAAATGATACGGGTTTTGGTTCAATTTGTTCCGATAAACTAAGTTTGAGTTAAAATCCGGTATGATTTATAACTTATTTTATTTGTATTTTTCATCTTTTACTGTATATGATATTTTTTTTAGAAATACTATTTATTTAAAATATTTGTATTACCCTCTCAAATTGCCCTCTTTACCGCTAAATTTTTGGATGAATAATATAACTTGTAACTATAAAAAATAAAGAAATTAATTAACACAACTCGTTTGAAAATGATATTATAATTCGGAAAAATAAAAATTGCATAAATCGCACTAATAACGAAAGTCCGTTGAACCCCTTTGTCATTCTTGGGTCGTTCTCCACGACGGGGTCACACTTTCTACGGGCACCTGAGACAAGAGTATGTTGTATAACTATTCAATGTCCTGTGCCGTTGGGTTTCCTCCGCTCCTTTGAAGTTGGGCTAGCCGTAAGCCGATAAGAGTGTGGCGTTGAGCTCGTTGAACCGCAAAAGAGATGGTATGTTGGGCATCATCTTGAACCCAAGGGGACTTCGGGAGGTACGGATGACCAAGAGCGATATACCATGCCATGTAGTCCTCTAAATCTTGTCAAGGAGCTACGGCGAACGATGTCTCACACAAGCGGGTACAAATGGTTTGTTTGGTATGTCATAGGGCCCATTTATGCTCCTCGTCATCAAACTGTTACTTGCAATGTCGTGAAAACGTTGTTCTTCTACACAATATATGTTGGATGGTTCGTGAGGAATTTCTTGAACCCTTTCGAATTGACGTGTCACCTTTTAGGATGATATGGCTTCACCACTCGCCCGATTCGGATCGTACCCCTATACATATAAAGGCGAACGATGGCATGGTGTTCGTATGGAAAATATATCACTTGACTCGCGTTCAAACACTCGAGTTGCTCACTATAACGAAGCAATCGATGAAAAGAAACCTCTATTCCGTTCGGTCTCAAAATGGACCCCGATTGGGGCAGGTTGAACGTTGGGGCCCGTGACGATGCATGCTTGGAAACATGGGAAATGAATGGACATCCAGTGTTTTATATTAAGAAAACGTAATTAGTAGTAAACTAATGTGAATTATAAATGTGAAATTAGTAATGTACCTACCCCAAGAAGAACGATGAACCCGGAAATCTGCGTCATTCCACTCCGAGAGGTCTCACCCAATTGTCCATAGAGGTAAGCGAGGGTGAGGGTTCCTATGCTGTTGCGCCGGTTGCGTTGTGGTTGCGCACAAGATCAAGGTAATAAGGCATGACCTTGGAACCCAACTTGTCCAAGAGCAGCATGGTGAATTCAGGCATGTGACCCGCACCTATCAAATTCACCGTGCGGCTCTTGAGATTGTCCGTTTTGAAGCTGTCATTGTGAAAAATAACATGCCACTTATCTGGTTCCCAAAATCCAAACAAGTTAGTCGTCACATGTAAGGTCGTGATTAAGGTAAGACAATATTAATTGTAAATTTATTATCCTAAACATTTAATGAAAACGAAAAACAAAATTAAAAGACGAATTAAGTTTCGGACCTGCGGAATTTCTTCGTTAGATAAAAATGTGGTCACATCATTCCCGTCGATAGGGAGACCGGTAATCTGGACAACATCATGTAACGTGATCGTCATCTCTCTGAACGGCAAATAGAATGTGTTCGTATTTGGATGTCATTGCTCGACGAATGCATTTACAAGAGTGTGGTCCACATTTGTAAGGTGGACAGATAACGACCCTGATAAACCCAACATGTCGACTAGAACCCGCCATGGTTCCATCGGATGTGTGTTTCGGTCTCGAGACAAAAGATCACGAACACATCTATCACGTCGACGAACTCGGCAAACCAAAGCCTTTTTGGAACAATAATGATAATTAAAACTATGTACATTGTGAGAAAATAATATATATATATCAAATTTATTTATTTTTCATTTGAAAATAGTAATAATAATTAAGATTATCTAATTAAGTAAGAAATAGTGAAACTTACCCAATCAGCATCTCCCATATCGATTTGGCCCGATGAAGAAATAAGTGGGCAAAAGATTACCAACTAGTGGTCGGCCAATATCCTTGTCCGCGATCTCGTCAGGAAACTTGTCATTATCTTGTTCTAGTTGAGGTGTGTGGTCACGTTCCGGTTGAGGTGTGGGGTCAAGTTCAGGTTTTTGTGTCTAGTTCACAAGTTCACAATTATATTTGATTTATTTAATTGTTCACATATTACGATGTAAATTTAATAATAGCGAATTACTTGAAATTGGTGGCTAGGGCATGCTATATTCTTGTAGTCTTCGTTTGGGCCCCGATACGGTTCACTAGGTCCCAAATTATTCATAAAATTATGCATATGTGAACTCTAACAAATACATAACAAATCGTCGTTGAAGTTGATGTGAGACCATCCTTGATAGCATATACGCCTACATTACATGTACCTTTCACTAAGTCAAGAGTAGGAGACACTCAAGAAAAGGTTGCTTGCAAGCTGCCAACATGGGAGGATCCGAGAGAATGGAAGATTGCATGGAAGATGCAAAATCTCGGTCAACAACCCAAAATCTCGCCAGATATTTCACCCGAGATTTTGTGCCTGACGTGCGTTAGAAGATCCGGCCAAGATCTTCTATTTTTGGAAGAACTACCTTTATTAATTTGTTACCAAGCTCTCAAACATTTTTAAGGTAATTGTTAGTTTTTGATCCTATCTTTGGGATTATTTTTTTTCTATCCTAGAATATCTTTTAAAGATATATTTCCTAGATTATCTTTTAAAAATATATTTTCTAGTTTACATAGGAAAATCTTTCTTATAAATAGCCTCAGAAGGGGAGATATATAGATAGATTAGATTTGATATTATTCCACATATTCTGTGAACTTGCAGCTTCGCTTATGAAGTTTGTATTTTATGAATTCCTTTTCAATCAAAGAGAGGATTTATTGAATCGTTGTGTGGTCCTTCCTAGATTGTGCTTGTGTGTTAATCTTTTTTGAAACAATTTGGTTTACTAGGCTTTTTCTAGTTTTGTGTTTAATAAATGTACCCCTTGAGAGAAGACTGTGTAGAGTTTCAGAATAAATACAAAAGGTTGAGGTAGATTTACTGTAACACCCCGAATTCTCAGAACTCGGAACATTACTGGTTAGGACCTCACAATGGGTCCCGACCTCAGTTTGACAACAATATTACTAGGATCTTGCAACAAGACACAAATAAGGAAAACCGAAATTCATGAAATAGTATTTTTAAGATAATGAATGCAACACGGTCTAGCAGCCTATAGTACTTAAACAAGGGAAAAACGAACAATTGTCTTAACAAAAGAAAGAACGACAACCAACAACCCCAACCCCCACTCTAAGGAGTACGGAGACCCGGCTGACCACTACTTCCGGATCACTTAACTGCTGATCTAACCTGCGGTAAATCTAAAAATACAACAAAAGAAACCATTAGCTAGTTATCTAAATATTAGAGGAATAATAATAGCACACACACACACACATAAAAGAATAAACACCCATCATGCTTTCAAACAAGTCCATTTATTATCTTAAGTTAAGTTACTCATTCACGCTAACGATACTTATTTTGTGACACGAGGGATTCCCAAACCTCGCCTCCGCCCCTGTGTAACCATCAGGAATGGATCCGATGCATCTCACCTTGTACATGCCTGATCTGGGTATAGAGAACCTCCCAGTCTCCTGTCAGAGCTGGGCAGTGATGTCACGGCCCGTTATACATACACTTGGGCCTTAAACATAATAATAACGGTCGTCCTAACAAGTTGTTATTATTATAATCATGTACATCGCACACACACACAACCACTATCACTCAATTAATATCCGGAAACTGGCTAAGTAAGTCGCAAGGACTTACTTGAGTCAAACACACTCTAACAAGTCTCAAATCGGTCCGTACTCGTGGTAACTCAAACACCTGTCAAATAAGGCATGTGGATCAGAATCTCATCCAGATGTCCAACCTCATATGAAGGAATTACGGAAAAAGCTCTCTTACGGTAAAAGACCATTTTACCCTTAGTGTCAACATTCTCAAAGTTTATTCTAGAAATCTACTAATTTCTTTTAAAACTGGTTTTCCATAAATTGTGTCTTTCGGATCGCTACTTATATTTATAAGTTCAAAACTCGAATCCACCCGAAAAGGGACAGTACTCTTCCTTCCCGGTTACTATCTATTCTAATACATATATTATCCGTAATATATACTTTAACCTTACTCTCCTACTCACTTATATACGTAAACCTATATATCTAATTACAACTTATACATACATTCGATACACTATACTCTTATACATATACGTTACCCTTACCCATCTATATATATTTAGGTATCTTTACTGCACGTATTCATTTATTTTATACTTATGTCTCCCGTCTCGTATATCTATATATTAGTGTATAAGTACAATGCACTACCACACACACACACACACACACACACATATATATATATATATATATATATTTATATTTTCCATCTACTACACCTATATATACATATATAAAGATCTATTGCACTCCTACCCATACATATATTTATACCTTACTTCTCCTACATCTATATTTATATGTATAGATACATTGTACTGTGAAGGAGTGTTTAAAAAGCCAAACGTAACAGAGGTGGATGAACAAATTATAGCAGCCATTGAGGAGGATCAGACTCACCGTCCAGCACCCTAGATATGTCTTTGCAGGGAGTAAAACCGCGACTGAAGTCGATCGAAGCAACCTCGAGGAGAGCCCTGTCGAGCCTGCACAAGACCAGCCACCCGGAGGATCGACGGGGTCGTATGCAGGTAGTAGAGTGGTTGCGGTTCCTGTGGAGCGAGGACGTAATTGCTCCAGCCGGTTCGTTGGTCCGGAACAAGGCCTGCTCGTCGGCGGTTCTGGATAGGAGGCGCTCTTCCCGGCTTGGCGTTCGAAGTCGCAGCAGCCCGGCGTCACGAGGTGGACCGACAGTGGACCGTCCGCCTTGCTACGAAACCAAAAGGTCGTGAGGAGCGGTTTGTTGCTTCAGGAAGACAAGGAGGGTAGCGGTACTCACCTTTTGATGTATCCGATTCAGCAGATCCGGCGTCGAGGATGGGCGGCACTCTCCCAGGCTCCGGCGGTGTCTAGGCGGTTAACAGAGGCGGCGCGGTGGCTCGTGTTGCTGCTGCTGTCTTCGTACAGAGAGGGAGAGGACGAAAGACGTGACTTACGGTTGAGGGAGAGACTGTCAAGAGACGTGGGTTAGAGGGGTAATTAGGTTAGGCTTATGTTTAAGAGGAGATTAAGGTAAATTAGAGGAATGGGTTGGCTGGTGAGTTACAAGGCCCAGCTTCCTTCTCACCAATTGGGTCGGCCGAACTGGGCTACAAAATTGGGCTGCCCAAGCCTTAATACCAATGAGCTGAAACTAATACTAGTTATACGCCCGGAATCGTTGAAGTACGGAAATAAAATTACGGAATTATTTTCGAGATTATATCCGAAATTATGTCTTTTATCATTTTATTTTCAAGGTACGGAAATATCTCCGGTTACGTCTTTTATCATTTTATGTGAACTAATGTCGCATAAAATGATAGGATTTACAATTTCTTTTAACTTTATTTAAAGGTTAGAGGTTGGCGGATCGGAATCCGGTTGAATTCAGAATTAAACGGAGTTTAAAATTTTCGGTTATTACATTTACTTAATTGAAACATTAAAAAGCTTAGTTACTACTATAGTTTTTCAAAAAAGGCCTAGTTACCAAAATTGTCCATCTTTTTTTAAGGTTGGTTCTCTTGGTCAATACTAGTCTCTCCTTGTGCTTGTCCTACTTAGAAGGCTTATGTAAGGTTAAAAAATTGAGAGTTAAAGGTAAGCTCTTTGTTAAGGGGTTTTGACACATCGTTGGTCAATGTTATTTGCAGGAATATCTTGGTTCATATATTCCTATTTATCATATATCATTCCATATTCAACTTCTTATCTTTCCATATCATTCATCATTCCGCATTTTGAGTTTCCAAAAATCTCGATATGTTCTTATTGTAAAACCCCTAAAACTTTATTTCGAAATTTTGACCCGAGTTACAAATTAAACGGATCAAATCGAGTTACCCGATCACTATCGGACCGGAGCCGGCCTAACGGGCCCTTTTTCCTTTATTACCTTCAAATGCCCTAGCGGGCCCATGCAAGATTCTTCTTGAGAAGGCCTGATAGCCCACCGTATTTCTTTATTTCCTTCACAAATTGAAGACGGCCCAACTTATTTTAAATTCTTCATCTAGCGGACGGGTCCATCAGAGTACCTCCTTACCTTCTTTCTTCTCAACAACCTAACCACGTTTTCTTCCCATCAGCATACAAATCACGATATTTCATTGCAGTTGGAATGAGATCGAACTCCCAGCCTCCTTTTTCAGACTTAGGGCATGTGCAACATATTCTTTAAAAAAAAACTCTAAAATAGAGATTTTTTTAATTTTCTCTAAAATTTTTTTATATAAAACCCAATAGCTTCTTCAAAATAGAGAGTAATGAATTTATTTATTTATTTATTTATAGAAATTGTCAAAATTTGTTCAATGGGTTGAATTTGGAGAAGCTCCTTCTTGCTGTAAATATAGGGAAATGAAGACATAATTTTCCCAAATCCCCTATTTTAGAATTTAGGATAGGGAATTTGTTGGACAAAAAAACCCTCAAAATTCCTCAAAATCTCAACATTCTCTAAAATAGAGCATCTGTTGCACATGCTCTTGCACGCCACAAACTTCTACCTACTTCTCTCTCCCTCACGATCAACGACGTTGACGAAGCCTCCTCCTCCACTTCCGTACAAACCAATACACAGTTAACCGGATAAGCCTTCCCAACCCTTTGCAAACAGTCGACCGTTCGAGCCTTCCCGTTCCTCTGCACACAGTAGCCTGCGATAGTGATCCTCCCAGACCTGCTGCTCACAGTCAACGGAGACAAAGAAGCCGGCGCCGTCACCAACAGGAATCGTTGAGATATGTCGCCTTCCGTGTAACCAGCAAGCTAGACCGGACTCCACGGTTGTTGTCCGGCACCGAGTCGAGCCTCCTTCTTCCTCCCCTGATCTTGGGCTACCATCTGAACTGTTGATCGAACCATACGCATCCCAGTGAGTTTCTTTTGTACCTCACAAGCTTGTGCTATTTTGGGTAAGTATGGTGGTTGGAAGGTTGGTCGATTGATGTACGTAACATAGTAGTAGTATTGGGTTTGGGTAGAGCTTGTGATTAGTTTGGTACCGAGTTGATGGAGGCATGAGGTGGAGTAGACCGCTTGCACAAATCCTTACTATACTAAATGTGGGAGTTGGTTGAATGAATAGGGATTTTCCGTTTTTGCCCTTACGTACTTGAATTTCCTGTTTTACCCTCTGCCATCTTCAATAATTACCGTCTAACGTGTCACTTTTTCTGTTGTTATATGTAGGTGTCGTCTCCTCAGTCGGGCTTTTCTTGCGTTTTCAATACGCGTTGCGTTGCTCTTTCCGCTTCATTCACAACTTCATTATTCATCTCCATGTCGTCCAAATCTCTCTGCTCGCGGTGTAGCTCAAAAACCCTAGAAGTCACCGCCTCATTCTACTTCTAATGAGTTCTACCTCTTCATCCTCCTCCTCAACCCGATTCACCGCCTCCGGATCTTTGAAAATTAGGTTGCAATTTGTGTCTAGGAGCTCCGATTTTCAAGACGAAGCGTTGGAGACGGATCTGTACGCTTTTCACTGGTCGTACTGCTAAATTGAAGGCAGGTCCATCACCCTCAGAGTTTGTTTCACAAGATTTCTCTACAATCGTTTACCCTTATGAAATTTGGTGAAATTGCTTGTTTCGTAGTTCAGCTTCATTTTTTCCTGCGTTCTTCTTCTTCGTTGTTTCCTGCTTCCTTTGTCATCTACTTAGTTCAGTTTCATAGGTTCTTCTTTGTTCTTCTCCGCAGGCCCATAAATTGATCAAGCTTTCATCAAAGTTTCAGGAGTGAATCGAGAAACCCAAAAATGTCAACAACCATAATCCGTAACAAAATTGAGAAACGGTGAGACTAGGGTTTTTATGCAAGTCGGTTCTTATTCTTTCTCATTTCTCTTTATCTAATCCACTCGGTTGTTAGTTTTGTTTCTATTTAAATCGGTTTCATTCTGATTCCATCTTAGTTGATTCCAAGTGCATGTCGTTCAACATTTTCTCAATTTTTGGATTTGATTGTTCAACTTTGATCTCTTTAGTTTACAGGTCTTAGGCATTTTTTCACACATGCAAGGACTACATAGAGTGGCCGATGGAGGAACGGATAGTAAGTAATCACAAAATCCTAAAATCAAGGATCACTTTCGAATTCAGTGGCTGAATTGGTTGAATTCGGTGGCGAATTTTATGATCTCTTTAGTTTTCATTCTAATTCTATATTAAGTTCAAGCTTTAAGTTTTTTCAAACATTTTCTTCCAATTGAAAAATCAAGGATCACTTTCGAATTTAGTGGCCGAATTGGTTGAATTTAGTGGCCAATTTGGTTGATTTTGCTGAAATTCAATCTCAACCTCGGTAATCGATTTATGATGTCGATTATGAAAACACTTTGGAGTTTTTGGATTCACTCAAGGTTTGCGTTTATCCCTTTTTTTTTAGTTCCCAACTCTAATTTTTCTTGATTGTTGTTTCGATCCTTTGGTTTCAGTTGAAGACAACGAATCCCAAAGAAATATTGTGGTCGTCAAAATACCGGAAAGAAATCTGATTTAAGGGAAGAACGGAGGATATGATGAAGCGAGTCGAATCCATATATTGAACCATTAGATGGACGGGTGTTTGATTGTGCTTCTGCTTCAACATGATTGGAGCTTCCGATTTCAGATTTATGCCCCGTTTTCTCCATCTTGACCGTGATTGCTTGGTAGGAATCTCTCTTGGTGTTCAATTGTAATGGAGTTAGGGACTATTGTTGACTACCTTTGTCAGTATATCTTCTCATCACATTAGCTTGCAACTGCGCAAATTTTTATTATTCATATAATCTTTTAATGCCTTACTCAGTGTTATTTTTAACATATTTCTATTTGCCTCAACTTCACTTCATTGAATTTGGGGATTCTTGGGTTTTGTTTTTACGTTTGAATGTTCATGTTTTCTAGGTATTTGTTTTTATCATTGAATATCCTCCTAACTGGGAAATTTGTTCTTGATTCTTGTATATGGATATCTCATGTACAACATGTCGATGATTTGGGCAAAAGCTTTTGCAGATATAGTAATTTTGCTTACCTTTATAGAGGTTGAGCCAAATGTTCCTCCTGGCTTGATTTCTTAAGTTGAGTCTAACTATTGACATACTTGTTATACTTGCTCGTGCAGATTAAGGAGATCGCTATCATGAAATTTGTTAAGACATACACATGTTGTCCGTCTATATGAGGTAAAGACTCTGAATGAAAAGGTTGACATTTTTCATTTCTGTTATGAATTTTTGCTTCACAGTCTGAGAATATTCTGCTAGACTCCCAATTCCAATATGCACTGATTTTGGGTTCAGTGCAATGCCTCCAGAGGTAAGATTTTTTGTGGAAGTTTCACTATGGTTCGTTTCTTACTTTACAAAAAGGAGTCATAGATTGACTTGTGCATTCATCATAACTTATGTTTCAATCATTGTGCTGATTTTGTCTTCGCTAGCTCTGTGTATTTATCACAAGTTCTCAAATAGACCTCAGCTCTTATATTCACCCAATTCCAATATGCACTGTTAAATAGCTAGGCTTCTTATACAATGTTAAATAGCTAGACTTTTTATACCTTCATTGGGAGGACTTTTGTTGGGCGGTCCAACAAACACACAAAGTGATAAACTGATAACCTTATATGGAATTACTATTTGGTTGTGTGTGCGATCTCTTGGAAATATGTATTCACTTGGGATCCTATATTTTGATCTATAATCTAAAACGAGTTTGATCATGTAACAGTAACTCAAGTGGACCTACATGAATTCATCTACAAATGCATGGATTTTCAAGGATGAGAAGTGCTCATTTAATGTTCAGAAATTAGTGCTCTGCAGTTTATGTTGATGTAATCATGCAAGAAGGTTCACATTCAGGACACATCACCAAATTGGGGCGGCTTTTAAAAGTATTTTGTAATGAAATCCTATTATCTTATTCGATTCTAGCATAGGTAGGCATCTCAATACAGAGGAACAACTTTGTTACTATTCATGTGTCGAAAAATATGTATAAATCTCTGGTTTGGTCAACTTCAGAGTTGTTAGGTTATCTATTTCAATGAAATAGTATCATGATCTTTTAAAAATTTAACCCTGGAACCAAACTGATCTTTCAAAAAATTTGTTATGGTTTAGAGATGTGCTATTTTGAAGGATGATAATGAGAAAGATCTCTATTATTCTTATTTTATTTGTTTGTTAAATGTTAGGAGGCTCCTCGAGGAAGACCTCTCGCTCGTTACTGCTAGAGATTACGACAATCGGACTCCACTCCATGTGGCTTCGTTCCATGGCTGGATCGATGTCGACAACACCTGGATAGAATTTGGCGCTGACGTCAATGCTCAAGATTGTTGGAAGAACACTGTAATTTCACCCTCTCCATGCATCCGTTGTTTCCTATTTTTGGTATGCTAAATACAAGTTCAATTGTATGGGGTTTTTGTTTTGACATAATTTTAGTTGTGGAATTTGGGGATTTTGAGATGTTTAGTATCCATGAACTTTCTGCTCATGAAGCTACATGACTTTCATTTATTTTGAAAATATTTGAGGATTTGTGTTAGTAGTTCTTAACCTAATGGAACCTTTTTGATCTTTCAATGAGAAGGTTAGGTCTTCTTTTTATTTCAGCTTGCTGAATATCTTTGACGCCTCAAATATATTGGGTTTGCTTCTCCCGATATATATACTATTTGAGAGAGTGATAATTCGAGACTGATAGTTCTGAGTATCTCTAAATTAGATGATTTATGTCAGTTTTCATGATTTACAATGAATTTTAAACTTGAAGGGTTTGAATAAGTTCAATTAATCACAACAAGCTTCATCTTGGTTGTTTAATAACAGAACGTCTATAGTTGTGCTCAAGTGTAACACTGAAAAACGGAGGTGACTGTGTTTAGTACCATTTGCAAGGATGATTTGAGGGGTTAGAGGTTGGAGTGCTTCTTTATTAACCTTTTTTTTAGATTCAAAACTGATATGAAATGGTTGTCAGTAGGAATTGAGTCATAATCTTTTACGCTTTTAAATTTCTAATAATCTGCCATAAGTTTTCCTTTGTTTTCCTTATAAATCAAAAAATTGCAATGCATAGATGACAAAAGCATTAAGTTTTGAGTTAGATAGGAGCAAATCAAAACCTTGCTTTATATAGGCTAATAGTACTTTTCTAGATTGATTTCAGTGTAATAATAATTTCTTTTGATCACTTACTAATATATTGTACATTTACAAGTCACGGCGCGCGTGTGTAGCACGCGCGACCAAACTAGTAGTCTATAGAATTGAAAAGCTTTTGGGTACTGTTTTCATTTTATTAGAATTGTTTTAAGTTAGTGATGGCTCACTTATGGATGTATACGCGGTATTAAAGTGAAGTGGGTATATATATATATATATATATATATGTGTTTGTGTGTGAATGAAAACGGGTTACACGTTTAGATGTTCCTTAGGTTACCTCATTAGTGTAGATTAAATTAACAAGTGTCTTGTTCTTTTGTCATGTATATATACGAAGAAGAGTTAAGCTTTTGGGATCAATACGACATGGCATGGTACGTTTAGGTTTTCTCGGAATATTTTTGGGGTGTTTAGTAGTAACGTTTAAGTTTGAACGTAGTTAGTTTTGATAAGAAGTTTGAAAATTAGAGAAATCTTCTAACATAGTTAAATCCTTCCTTTGAGTTTTGGTTTATGGTTTTGGGTTTCAAAGGATGGTGTGGAAGTATTCTAGGAATTTTTCTGTGGTTTGAAGACCCAAGAGTGAAATCGTCTTTTTACCCTTATAAGGGTAAATTGGTAATTTTCTTTAGATGACCTTTGGTAACCTAGAAGTTGGAAACTTCTAAGGTGTCGGATATTTTATTGATACACGTTTCATGTTATGATTAGGCGGTTCAGATTAGACTCATGTGGAGTCAAGGAATATCGTTGACTGGACTTGACCTAGTTTAGGTAAGTCCTCGGACTTACTTAGCTAGCTTTTGCGTATTAGTTTGACGTGTAATGGTGGTGTGTGTTTATTTGTTTATCGTTATAACCTAAACCGGACTAGGATGACCCATATGTATATAAATTGGCACAAGTGCATTAAAACCGAGCAGTGACCACTTGTCCAGTTCTATAGGAGATTGGGAGGTGCTCTGCGACTATTTTAACGGGTACACGGTGAGATGCATCAGATCCATTCCAGTTGGTACAAGGGACATAGGCGAGTTTCGGGAGATTCTCGTGCCACATAATAAGTTGAACTAATAATTGAATAACTAAATAAAAGATAATAACCGAATTATGTACAAGTATGTTCATGTGTTTTTACTTTTTCTTATGTGTGTATGTGCCGTTATCGTTATTCTAATATTTGGAATGTTAGCTAACAGTTTTAAAACCGATGTTGTAGATGTCTTGCAGGTTAAGACGGTTGTAGAGAGATCCGGAGGGGATGGTCAGTCGGGTCCACGTACTCATATAGATAGGAAGGGAGAGTCTTTCCGTTTCTGCATGCACATTATGTTAATTGTTATGTTTTGTAAGGTTGATTCATGTATACATTCATCATTTTAACCTTTATTAATTTCAAATTATTTTACTACGTTTGTGCTAAGATCCAGTAATGTTATTGTCAAACTGAGGTCGGGAACCATTGTGAGGTCCTAACCAGTAGCTCCCCGATTTCCGAGACTTTGGGGTGTTACACTTACTGAAATCTCGCATGAGATTTCCATTATCCATTCGAGATTTGCTTTGTCGAGGACTTTCAATCTAGATCGAGAATTGGAGCTTCAACCCCGGATCAAAGTGATATCAGAGCTAAGCGACTGAAGTCCGTATCAGGTTTGAATCAATTTTTATTTTGAGTCTTCTTTGAGTCACATAAAAGTTGAGTCTTTTCTTTTTCGCCATCTTTGCAAGATTATTTGAGTTTAACGTGCGTTGACTTGTGAAAGTTTGGAAGAGAGAAAACGCCATAGTCAAACACAAGTCAACCATTAACCTTGAAAACCTCGCCCAACCCTACAAAAAGTGTGATCAAAGTTTGCGCTTAAAGTTGAGGTCTTATCTAGTAGGTAAGATATTATCCATAGTTGTCAAGCAACGATATATATGCTTCTTCAGTAGTAAAAGGTTACAAGGCAACCAAGGAGTAGCAGCCCCAAATGTGATTGTTGAACTTCGACATCAAGTATCGACTTTTCAAACAATCTCGGTCAGTTCATAAAGAATCTCGGCCGAGATTTCACCCGAGAAAGCTAATGTTGTCAAATTTTTGAGATATTTTTTGAGGCATAATCTAAAGAATCTAAGTGCACCCGGTGCAAGAGTACATTAAAGTAAGAGTTTCAATACCAACCTTGATCCAATTAAGAGCCTTAGTCATACCCAAAACCAATACCAGCTATCTCTCTCCAACTACGCAGGTTCAAGGTATGACTTTCTCTCTTCATAATCTCTCGTGTGCCTTTTCTAGCCTCTTTCTATTCTAGACACTTGAGTCCTTTTCTTTGGGTGTGTTAGTTAGTATCTATACTTTCGATCATATTAGTACGTCTATCGATCCGCAATATTCCTTCTACTTTGTCTTTGTGTGGAGTAAACTTCCAGCAAGAGTTCCTTAAACCATCTCACAACACAGAACCTTTCTCCGAACCAAGTGGACTACTTGAAGTATCCGAGGACGTCCTAGTTGAAGCTAGTTCATCGATTGGTAAAGAAGCTCTAATCCATCCAAGACAATTGCACCAAATTAGCTTGAGGTTCACAACAAAGTATGAGTGTGAGAGAAAACAAGTAAGAAACCCTCATTTTCACTAACTTTTTGAATGATCAATCCCTTACTACTGCTAAAATCACTAAAAAAAATCTTAATTCGGCTAAACCAACAGATCCATTTATGATTGACCACTGTAAACAAAATCCATCAAACTCACACCAAAACAACTACACTTGACTGGAAATCACAAGTTCAAATCCACTTTAAGATGGAGTAAAAATAAAAAAAATCAAACCTCGGATGAAGTAAGAGCTCGTTTGCGTTTCTTCTTCTCAATACGAATCTTAAAATAAACTTCGTCTCTAGCCTTAACCCATCAGGCTTGCGAAGCCATATGCAAAATTCACAGAACTGCCGAGGAGTACATGAAACGTGATTGCTCCAAAAATCGCGAGAAATTCCGATATCTAGGGTTCGTGATAGCACATCGGGGTCGGAGATGGAGAGGACAATCTTCATTTTAAGCCATGCGAAGGTGGTTATGTACGTTTGACGGAGAAGGGAAGCTACCGTCCAAGTACTTACAGAGAAATTGAGTGGTTCAAGTTTAGCAATGGCGGCATGAAGCAGTTGATCGTAGTTCCTACGAAATGGATTGTAGGGCCCCAAATCAGTAGTGGGAACACCAGCGGCCATTGTTACAATGAGAAGAAGCAAACCTCAAACTGATGAACAGAACTAGATACAAAAGTGTGAATTACAACTTCATTTTTACAATAGTTTTAAAACAAAGTTCCCCTTTAAAATTTATAAATATATAAATTTAATTACAGAGTTAGTTTTTTTTATTTTTTGGTAAAAAGGAGTATAACTCTTGTGCATAAAAGCTAAAATTAATCAACAAAACGGGACATACGAGGCATAACAGTGCCTCTCAAATCATTCGTAATAAGAGGAAGGGCATCAGCAGGGGGAACCTCCAGCTCATGAGTACCCACCGGAAAGAAAAAAAGCATAACTAGCTAAAAAAATCCGCAATGGCGTTAGCCTCGCGGTAGATATGTCGGAATCGGACTAGCCAGTTCTTACAAATGAAGTCTTGACAGCGGACTACCAGACTAGAAAGGGGATGGGTGTGTGTGATGCCTCTCTCAATCATCTGCACAACGATCGCTGAATTTGTCTCCAGCTCTAGTTGTCTATATCCCAGCCTCCAGCAAGTGTCCAGCCCAAGGAGAATACCCTAAAGTTCAGCCGCCGGAACTGAACACACACCAATGTGATGTAGCCCACCATGGATCCATCGTCCGTCTTCATCACGAAGGACCCCTCCAGCCGCAGCCTCACCACTACCTTGTTTGACCGCCCAATCAGAGTTCCACTTGACCCAATTAGTGTGAGGTTTAATTCATTGTATGAAGCTGGCAGTTTTAGGCCGTATCCGCTCCTGTACCTTCCTACGTTCATGCACTGTAATGTATTCTCGAGCCTGATTAATAATGAAATGATCTCTCCTCGGTGGGTGATTATCGTTACCGAAAGCTCGGTTACATCTCCACTTCCACAGCCACCACACGGAATAGGAGAATAAAATATTCCAAGGAACGCCTTCCATGCTGAGATGACAATGATTGATATTGGTAACGAACCAGTCAGTGGCTTGGTTCTGGAGGAAGCCTTCGGATTTGTCTAAGTGGACAAAGCGCTCCCAAAATGATCTTGCACCGGTGCAATCCCGACAGACATGAAGAAGCGTCTCCTCATGATCCGGACAGAGATCACAGTTCGAGGAATTGGACAGGTATCGGCGAACAAATGAC
>BSUD01000003.1:13679652-13688909 GCA_033239045.1 Fagopyrum esculentum
AACAGAAGCCCTTGAATGTAAATTTAGAAGTTGCATTCTGCATACAAAATTAATATTCTGAGGATTTATTCTTTACCATTTCTCCTTCTTGAATATTTCGACGTGCAAAGAGGCCCCGTCCATGAATTCCAGATTTCCCAAAACAAACTCGCTTATATCCAGTTCTCTGAATTCAAACAAAAAAGAAAAGAAGATGAGATAAGTTGGTAAAGGTGGTGGCATTTACTCAACAACTGAGAGTGAAAGCCAGTGGAACCCGACCTGTAGATGTTTAAGACGCTCCTTAAGGGTAGAAAATACTTGTGAATCTTCAGCCTCCTTCAACAAATAACCAAAGAAAAATAATCAATATGGATGGAGAAATAAAAGATGAATAGAATGGTGTGGCTATAAAAGATATTATAGATAGAAGTCCATAAGAGAAAATGTACTTTGAAGTGGTTCAAGCTGTCAATCTTATCCAGGGAATGACGGATTGGCCCCATCACTCGGTGAAATGTTGGCACTGCTCTAGTTTTCTAGAAATTGCAAAAGGATGATAGAATTAGACCATATTTCCAGACGTCCTCTCACAGGAAATATTACAAAGCTTCCACCGATGATTCATTGCATTCTCACAATAAAAAATTCATAAAAGAAACTGGAAACAAATAATGAATATGAAGACAAACTTGCAAGCATCATAACATGGGTAAAGAACAGAAACCTTGTTTCTGGATCTTATGTAGATGCGACACCTTGCAGCAGATTCGGGCTCAACTTCATCGCGTTTTTCTGGCTCAGGCTCAGAAAGCTCTATCCTTTTAATATTGGAAATGAGCCTTGAACCTACAACCTTTCTTTTCTGTTGGTTTTCAAGCATTCCGGCAGAGAAAACCCCTATTGGAGTCTTTACAACTAATACAAAGTTAGGATCAGGAGTCCTACATCAAGAGAAAAAAACATAAGAAAACCACGCCCAACAAGCTGGATATTAAACAGTAGAAAAATAATCTTCTGCTTTATCATCATACACCTTTCTTCTTATATATTTTGTAGTGTTTACCTGTGTTCAGCGCAATAAGACAATTTTCGGGTGACCTGACTGCCATTCTTCTCCATGCAATGTAGCTAGAAGGTACACAGAATTAGTCATCAAATAAAAGGGAAAGAGATAATTTGAGTCAGTTTTACAAAAAAGAATGATGCCACAGAAAATGTAAAGATTGTCAACAAGTAAGTAGGCAGTCTATGCAAAACATACTTCCATGTAATAGCCTGCCCTTGATGCACACATGGCATGATAAGAAGTTGAACACTTGTGACACTGGATACATGAGCCATGAACTTGTTTGCATATTACACATGCCTGCACACAGTTAAAGAAGCAGGCCCAGTAAACAAGTGAACATATAAATTTTAAGTACCTTTACAACAAAATTGGGAATAGAGTAGACTTAGGGCTTGTCATCCATCAAACTGGAACATTCAATAAACTGGGAGGAGACGTAGTGTAATGACAAACAAGTACCTTTGTAAAGGAACTTGGTGGAATTCTCAAAATTCCAGTAGCAGGCTCCATTTTCTCGGAATCCAGAAAAGCAATTTCCGGTCGAAACCACGCACATGTCACATGAACCCACAAGTTTTCAATCTCAGTCGGCTTCAAAGCACCACCTAATCAAGAAGCAAATATGTCATTTTCAACAAGAATCGCGTACAAAAAAGTAAATCCATCAAGTAGAAACGTTGGGGTGAAAGATGGTATTCTCAACATCAGTTGCCTTCAAAGCACCAACTGAACAAGAAGCACAGAAGTGTATAACCATATTTGAGGTCAAGAAGAACAGTAACCATTCTTACACAACAAGAATCATGAACAAAAAGTATAAGTAAAATCAATACTACTTGATATGAAAAACCAGGCACGCAGTTTGTACATTCAAGTGGAAAACTGCAAGTTCAAGAGAGTAATTTCAACCTCAATAATTAGAGAAATAACAGTAACCATCCTTACAAACATCAATCATGAACATAAAGTAAAACCAAAATCAATTCTACTTGAAGTGCAAAACCAGGCACACAGTTTGTGAAATCAAGTGGAAAAGAAGTTCAAGAGAGTAATTTTACAACCTCGCTAATTTGAGAAAGAATACCTTTAACCGGACAAAGAGAACACTGCCTTTCAATCGAAGGAGTTTCACAGCGTCTACAAACCCATGAAGTAAAATCTTGGATATTTGTTAATCCATAACATTCTTGATGAACCGCAAATTGGCACCTGGGAAATTATCATAGGAAAAATGAAGCATTCATCTCAAATACTGCATGAACCGCTTAAATTGAAAAATAAGAAGAATACTCACCTGTTGCAGATGATCACTTTGTTGTAATCCCAATCTTCGACCCATCTACAGACGGCGCATCTTTCTGATGTCCACTTAGCATTTATGGGCTCATACTTTTCTACACAATTAGTAGAATATTAAGGATCTAAAGAGAAAACTTCATTTAATAATGCAATAGAAGAAAACAAAAGATAATTACCTCGTAAGAACCCCAGCAACTGTTGCTTAGTTAGCTTCCCAGGCTCTGAAACATCAAATCCTTCAAGCTGAAAATGGAAATGAAAAACAAAAAGACGTCAGCTTTACAGGAAATAATTCAACAGTGTTTCTTCTATTCTGAGGGCAGTTTGTATACGATGCCGGATGGTACGGCGGTAAAGTCTTTATATCTATTTTGCAAGGTCAAATTATGAAGTTTCACATCAACACATTATTTATTAGTCATAATCGATATCTTTAGAAAAATTATTTTTTTATTTTTTTATCGGTAAATTCATAATAAACAAGTTTTATAGAAGTTAGATGTCATATTTCAATTCAAACTTAATTTTGCTTTGGATCATAATATTGTATTTTTTATATCTTGAATAGATTTCTGCCGCAATTTCCCCCCTGTTTAACAGTATCAATTTTCATTACAATTTATCGGTTTTAAGTTCTTATTTGAACATCAACGTAGGTTATTCAAGTCCATGTCACTTTGGGAATTATCTGCATGCCTTGCGACAATCTGAGAAAACAAAAAATAGTTTAATAGTAACAATAAAATTCAAGACAATTTCAAGGAAACACACCCATATTGATAATGGTGTTGTTGTATCCTTGACTTTAACACTATACTTCCATTTCTTGGCTCTACAACCTGTATGGCGTTCCCATTCACTCAATGTTTGCTTTCTTGAACCACATTTACCACAGTTGCACTTAACCCTGAAAGTACACAACAATTAGCAACTATGCCACACATAAACGGAGACAATACAGATATGAAAAAACATTATAAATTTACACAAGGATACGTGTTTCCGGGCATTCGAGTTTCCATAGGAAATGAAAACGGTGGCCCTTGGGAGTTTCCGGGTACCGTAGGTAAACAAAAAAGTTTCTAGTCTGTGATATTCAAGAAACGCAATGCGAAAAAATAGGAAAGATACTAAAGACTTACATATGGAGGTCTGGTAGATAAGTTGCTTCCACTCCATTGCAGATTACAAGAATCGTGTCAGGTGGTGTTTTTTGCCTACAGATTGGTACATCAAGTTCAAGAGG
Organism: Fagopyrum esculentum; assembly: GCA_033239045.1. Classification (NCBI taxonomy): domain Eukaryota; kingdom Viridiplantae; phylum Streptophyta; class Magnoliopsida; order Caryophyllales; family Polygonaceae; genus Fagopyrum; species Fagopyrum esculentum. The sequence goes on from BSUD01000003.1 coordinate 13,683,249, forward strand.
CAACAATATGAAGTTCAAAAAAGACGAAATAAGAAGATCATATACACAAAAAACATACTTGAGTTTTGGCTGTTCATCTTCGGTTATTGATTCATAATCAAACAATGGCTTGCAATCAAGGCAGTAATAGTGAGAATTCTCCAGATCCTTCTCCAAAATCAAATAAATCATGGTCAATATGCTTCAATTATAAGAAAATCGTCCTATTTTTGAAGTCCTAATCATGCTAGCGTCATAGTAAAGTAAAGGACCAACCTTTAGATGCTTGATAGTAAGTTTAGCACATTCAGCATGCACCCAAATATCACAGCCATCACAATGTACCTATTCCATAGAGAATCTCAGATCCGAATTCAGGACAGTTGACTATATCAGTTTGAAACTTAATGAAAATGACAAACTCACCCAATTTCCTCCCCCTGAAGGATTCCGAATCTTCTTGCATATGCCACAATATTTCTTTGGGTTCTGTAGCTGAGAGTCAGTATTTAATGTATTAGAAACCTACAACGGGAAGTCGACTTTTAAATATAGATGCATAATCGACAAAAGAAGCTCTTGAGAACCTTGATACATCGTTTGCATAAAAGTCGGACTCCGTGGGCAACTAAAGTTTTACGTGGTGAAACCAACCCGCATCCACAGCAAGGATGGGTATCTGTCCTCTTAGCATCAGCATACTGCACAAAGACCATCATGCAGTAGGCATTCAGCAAGAAACTACATATGAAGAAACATTTAAGTTTATTGAAGTAAGCAACTTTCAGAACCAAACTTCTATACAAACTGGAATATGTTTATGTTGCATCACAGTATCCACTATCCACAGTCAAGGCAGTCAGCTAAGTATTATATTCCTGAAACTCCAAACCATGGTCTTTGTTCTTCGAAGTAAGATCACTAAACAAATAATGTAAGATAAGCAAACACCAATCTAATAGTACCAATTAGGATACAAGGAGCTTAATTACTGTTTTAACATCAATGCCCATATTTGTTGCACTTGTTTTCATTATCTTTATCAATCCAGAAAATTGTATTAGATTCCCGAGTCCCTTTATATCGCTAAAAATTGTGAATAGCTGACAAACGAACCAGAAACAATCTTTTGAAAGATAAAAGGGCTAAAATGAACTCTAAATATACCTTTTGAGAATTCTGATAGGACACTCCATGGCAGTCGAGGGGGTTTTCAACATCGGTAGCCAGGTTGACATCTACGTGTCCCTTCTCTGCCACACAGGCCTCCGCAAGGGCCTTCTCAAAAGCAACTACTTTAGACTTGTGCAACGCAGACTGGTCCTTAAACCTAGGAAGTTGAAAACTTTGATTAGATTGGGTCGGCCAATAATTATGTTACCACCGAAAATTTCTCGAGTCAAAATTGCTTAGTATTTAGTCCCGTACAACCAACCCAGTCTGATCCTTAAACATGAGAAGTAGGCAACCTTATTTAGATTGACATCAGCAAAGATTTTACAATCAGAAACCTATTTCGATTCTCGAGGCTATTTTTTTTATTCAGAATTATAAAAACTCAGCCTGATCCTCAAACCTGGGAATTTGCAAACCTTAATAAGATTGACATCAGCCAGAAAACTATCTCAACCTAAATTAGATTGACATCATGCGAATATAATCATCAATTGGTCACTAAATTCTAATTTGAGCAATTCTAATCTCCCACAAACGGGTAAAGACACGGCATGACACCCCCAAAAGCTGATAAACTCAGTTAATTACTCCGTAACATATAAGGTATTACCAGACGGTTGAAAGTACAGTCAGCTCACCTGTCAAAATAATCATTGAAGGGAAAAATCATCCCGCTTCTAACCCATGAGTATTCCTGTTCACACAACGGTTGAGTATAATGAGAAATTTGACAACATTCACAAACCAAATCATGATACCAGTATAAAAACCACAATCAGCAAAACAGCATGAGATAGAGGGAGAGGCATTACCCTCATTTTTACTTGTTTCCCCTTCGTGCAATATCCAAAATACATGACACAGAGGGTGTTAGGAACACTCGCTTTCAAGACAGCATCCGGTGCTTGCGTAGCCGGATCGATAACAACAGCAGGCCAAGCAGGATAAGACTTCCCTGCTTTTGCCCAAACAATGTCACCCTGAACAAAGTCCGTGAGCTTATATACAACTGTACTCTTACTTCCATTCCTATTAGCTGACTTCTCCACAGTTTTAACACTCTCCTGAGAAGACTCCGGCCTAGTCCTGTCTGATGACGCAATAGAGCTATGACGGCGCGAATACTTAGTGATTCCACCATCACTTAAGTCCGAACATTCCAATTCTTCTTCCTCGATATCTTGACAGTAAGGATAATTCTCGTAGCTCGGTTTAGGTATCTCTTCATACGTATCAAACTCAGAACTATAACGCTTAATCTTCTTAGCTTCTTGTTTTTCCAGACACACAGTAGGTCGCTTCTTTAACTCACTAGAAGGCAAAACAGGAGCACAACCTGTAGGCGTCTTTAGCGGCCAAGAGATTCGTTGATTTCTCAAATTCGATGGAGTTTCAACCTCGCAATGCGAAGGATCACTTGACCAAGAGCAGTTCTCACCCCCATCATTTTCTATAGGAATCATCTTCTGCCTCTTAGGGTTATCTTCGTCGTCGCCTGGATGACAGCTCTCGAATTGACAAAGTTTCAGGTGCGGCATTCCGATTTGCAATCTCCGGTCGATTACAATCGCGTTACCTGCGTTATGCATCCAGTCCAAATTCAAGAATTAACGGCACCAAAAACAAGGAAGAACGATTACGCCTCACCAAACCCTAGATTTCGCCCAATGAAAGACGAATCAAAAAACAAACCTCATATACCGTCCCAATGCGGAGACGAAATCTAACCAAAAATCAACGCGGCGCAAATCAACACAATCCAAACTTCCGCATCCAATTGCGAAGATAACACCAAACAATAACCAAAATAAATCGCAATTTCACGAAACCTAATTCCAATCGCCGGCCGGATAAACCAATCGCAGTCGAATCCAGATAGCGCTCCAACTCTCTCTCTCTCTCCGCGCTAATCCAAGACACCCAGACGCGAGAAACAACGAAGAAATTGTAGATTACTTGCGCTCCAATCTCCAAACTTCGCTAAAAATCAACAAAGATCGATTTTTTGGAATCAATTCAGAGGAGGAAGGCGTGAACCAGAAAGGCAAAGAGAGGAACACATAAACAGTCAATTACACGATCCCAAATACAATTTAAAGGGGACGGTTACGTGTATTTTAAAATTATATATTATTTATCCTTTTTACTGAATACTATCCTAATATATTCAAATTAATTCAATAATCTTCTTGATTAAACTAATTAAATAACTTGTAAAAGAAGAAAAATAATTGTTAGTATAAGTAGGATTAACTCATAGCACAACAATTTTTGGTGCGAAATTCGAATGTTGAGCGCCAAAACCCCAAATTTGGGACGTTGAGGGAAGTCGGCTGTACGGCGCGTGTGTTCCTTGTGTCCAATTTGATGTGAGATTGCTTCATTTGGTCTTTCATGTACATGTTGTCAATGTTAAGATCATGCTAATAGTGTATAATGTATAGCATTTGGATCTTTACAAATTAATATATGCTAATGAAAATATTGCAATTTTTACTTTTATTGATAATTATAATTATACTATAAGGTTAAACATAAGGATCACAATAAATCGGGTGACGGACGGATGACCTTAATCGTTACCTAATCCATCGTTCAAAATTATCCACTTCGTCCGCTAAGGGTCTCACCCGCATCCATCTCTTAATGTATATACATCAGAGATAGAAATTACTTACGAAATGTCTTTATATTGTGATTGGTGAAACGTAACGGTTGTTGTTTAGTGATGTGTGTACACAATGTGATATGCGGTGTATATGAATTGTTTTTGAACTTCGGTTTTTCGTGAGGTTAGTTGAACGGATTGGAATTTTAGGCCTCCAAATATATGTGGATATCCGTATGCTTGTGTATCACTAGATATTCGGATATTTACGGACATACAAATAGTCCCGAATATCCGGTTATCCAAAAAAGGTTATACAATAATGAATGAATTTGTTTTAGGAAACCGTTTTTTATACCAAAAAGGGCATTTTTAATTCTAAATTTTCAATCAGTGTTATTGTGAATCTGCGATTGATAAAACGTAACGGATGTTGTTTAGTGATGCGTGTACAGAGTGTGATATGCGGTGTATATGAATTGCTTTATGAACTTGGTTTTTATGTAAGTTTTGTTGAAAGGATTAGGATTTTAGGCCTCCGTGTATATGTGAATATCCATATATTTGTTGATCACCGGATATTCGGATATTCACGGATCATCGGATATTTTTGGAAATCCAAATAGCCCCGGCTATCCGGTTATCTAAAAAAGTCTATACAATAATGAACAAATTTATTTTAGGAAAGAGAGAAAAAAAAGTTATATCATGCAAGTTTGTATTAATATTTATATTAGACAATATATTGCATGGTAAATATATTTAACGTAGATAAAGTAATAAAATGATAATATTCATTTGTTTACAACATATACTATTATAGATAGTATGTACTATGTAGTATAACATACGCAAGTTGAAAGGTATTTGTTTAACGGGGTGTTGTTCAGGTAAGACACATTATTCCGGTACGGCCGTGCGGCCGTCCGTACGGTCGACACGTGTCCCGAATTTTTTTATTTTTTTTCAGAAACAAGTGAAAGTAATAGTTCAAGATTTATTAAGAATAGTTCATAACTTGTAAAATGATAGTTCATGAATTATAATAGAATAGTTCATGAATTATAATAGAATAGTTCAAAGTGCAAAATTTATAAATGAGTAAAGTAATAGTTCAAAACTTATTATGGAATAGTTCATGATTATAATAGAATAGTTCATCAATTATAATAGAATAGTTGAAAGTGCAAAATTTATAAAGGATAGTACATAACTTATAAAATGATAGTTCATGAATTACAATTGAATAGTTCATAACATATAAACGATTAATTTGATAAAATATATTAAAAAGTAATAGTCCATGGATTATATGGGAATAGTTCAAAGTTTATAGGAGAATAGTGCATAAATTATAACATGATAGTTCAAACAAATTTTAATTCGTTTCTGGAAAAAAAAAATTCGTATCAGAAAAAAAAAATTTCGGGACACGTGTCGGCCGCACGGCCGTACCGCATTAAATGAACCGTACCTGAACAAAAGCCTTGTTCAACATCCTTAAACTATTTTTATATTATTTTTATAAAATAACCCTTTAATAAAAGGGCAAGGTTTGAGTAGGGAGGGATTGTTTCGGTACAACGGTACTAACACGTATCCTCCTTTTCTTTTTGTTTTTTCTTGTTTTTTGACAGACACTTTTTTATTTGAATTTTTTTGTACAATTGGTTTCATTTTTTTTTTCTAGATAATTTTAATTATTTGTACTAATGACTCATATACTTCTAAAATAAAATTCATATACTCAAAATAATGCATGAACTAATAATATAAAATGATTAACTATAAACCACTATATGTGAAATAATAGTATATACCTATTGAACTAACAAATGTGTACTAATAAATTTGTGTTTCATAAACATTATTTGAGAATAGTGGGGGGGGGGGGGGGG
>BSUD01000003.1:13689028-13713249 GCA_033239045.1 Fagopyrum esculentum
GGGGGGGGGGGGGGGGGGGGGGGATTGACGCCGTTGAAATCTCGGCCGATGGGCCATCTATTAAAGTTCTCGGATCGACTCGAAACAAATCTCGGCCGAGATTTCTTCTGAGACATATTCCCTTAGCTCCTTGCTTGACCTTTAGTACTCCATTGTGATATCCTTTTGATACTTTACCCGTCTATGCTCTTTTTTTATCCAAAATTCATCATAACTCCTACAATTGCAACAAAACAATGCGTAGACATCCTTTCTAACAAAGTAGGTGAATATATGCTCAAATGTCATGGATAATAGGTGTACGCATGCAAAACAAAGGGAAAAACTGTCTATATGCATGTCTATACAAATGTCATAATTCATGTCATCATCCACAAATATTGTGTGAACTCGTAGTTTCACTCACGGAGTTTGTGTTTGATTCTTCTATCAATCAAAGAGAGGGAAACCCTTTGATTGAAGAGTTGTGAGAGTCCTTGCTAGGTTGTGCCTGCTTGTGTTCTCTTTTTGAAGGTTGGTGCTCATGGTCAACGCTAGTCTCTCTTTGTGCTTGTCTTACTTAAAAGACTTGTGTAAAGTTAAAGAAGTGCGGGTTAAGGTAACCTCCTCGTTAAGGGGTTTTGACACATCATTGGTCAAAGTTCTTTGTGAGAATATATTGGCTCATATCTTCCTATATTTCTCATTGATTTCATTCCATAAAACCATCTTCTTATCTAACCATTTGTCATCCAACAACTCACGTTCTTTTTTTGGTTCGATTTATCAAAACCTCGGTTTGTTATTCATGAAATCTCGCCCGAGATTTCTTTCCTGAGGTTGTATGTGGACTTTTAATATAGATCCGGCAACTGCGGCTTCAACCCCGCATCGAATCGCCTTCGGTCTCAACATAAAAATAAAAATGTTAATTTTAGATCACTTGGATATAGAGGGGATCCGACATATAAGATTCGTCGAAAAATTGTTTCTACTCTCATATGGTAGTGGTTTTACTTAGCATGAGAAAAAATCCTTATATCGAACTGTTTCCTAATACATGAAGTTATACCAAGTAATGCTCAATAATATACTCCTTTGCTGCAGCTCTCCATTTCTAGACTGCTTCACACTTTGAAACACATGAAGGCTCATGATAACAAAGCTCATATTCTATCGGCACAGTCAATCTCTTTAACCTTACACTTGTTGTCCGACAATCATTTGCACACCCAACAACTTGTCAAAGTCTGATATAGACGGACCGGTAGAGCGTGGTCGTGTGCATACGAGCGCACATGCGCATTAGGCCCAAACCCAACACATGAACCCGGAGAGGTTCCATCCTAAAACCAATTGGCATTAGGAGGAGTGGCCCACCGACCTTATATACTAGGCTCGGAGTGTCCCCATCTCTCGATGTGGGACCTTATTATCTCCAACACGCCCCAAGAAGTGCAACTAGAAGATATAAACCGAGTTGCACTTGTCCACAGGTTAGGATCGCGAGCCGAATTGAGGCTAACCCCTCTGATACCATGTCAAAATCCGATATAGACGGACCGACAGAGCGGGGGTCGTGTGCATACGAGCGCACATGCGCATTAGGCCCCAAGCCCCGCACATAAACCCGGCGAGGTTCCATCCTAAAACCAATTGACAATAGGAGGAGTAGCCCACCGACCTTATATACTAGGCTCAGAGTGTCCTCATCTCTCGATGTGGGACCTTATTATCTCCAACACAACTCAGGAGATGCAATTGCACTCAACATCCCATATACAAAATGTAATTTTAATAAATCAATGTTGTAGTCTTTTTACCTTTATTCTTGGTATCTCATTCTTATGCACTACAAGGAGTAAGGAACACCTACTTAATTTGGTATAGCATTGCTATGGTTCAAGGAGAAGCTCATAGGGTTTAGATCATTTAGTGAGCTACCTAATTTAAGTAGATGATAGCCGAGTCCACATTCTAGTTATGTGTTGGTATTTTTTTTACTCTTGTTATGTTGGTGTTTTATGGTTGTTGAACGTTGTAGGTTATGTTTGAGGATAATGTCCAATGTGGTTGTTAATTGAAGCAATGCGTTTCACTTGGCATTTAGGGTGCGTTCGGTAGAAGAGGATTATCAAAATTATCGGGGATTATAATCTCGGGAGATTATTCTGCCAATTTTTTTCATCCACTTGAACATGAATTATCAGATTATTGGGAATTATTGTGAAATTTTAATCTCCCAAATAATCTACCTATCACTACTAAACGGGGCCTTAGTTCGTCTTGCCTTTGTTGCTGAAATAGGGGAGAGTCACTATGCATCCCCGACTTGTTACTTTTATATGATCTTCAAGAGAAGAAAAACAGAGAATTGGTTGACTGTCATGGCGATGGACTCAATGATATTTTTGTGTTAGGGTTTTCATCGAGAGTAAACAAACCAAGCTTTTTTTTTTTTGAATTTGCCCTTAAAAATGAGTTAAAATAGTCCTCTGTGTGGTATAATATAGATATTCTTAAGCACAAACCCAAACTTAAAGTGAATAAAAAACCAAGAAAAATTGATCATTATTTGAAAAGTGCAATACCCATGCAAACTCTAATTTCGGGTGATAACTATAAATTGATGAATTTGATTACATTGATTAGTTATTTTGTATCTTTATTTTTCTTTAATTTTTCGAAAATGGTGGGCATTGTTTCAAACTTACAGGTGTATCTTTATTTATCAGCCCAAGTTGTTATTTGAGTTACATTCAATTTTCTAACCAGTACATTATCAGTGTGAATGAAATTTAACTTATAGAGATCATGATTTTTATACAAGACGAGTATTGACATACTCAAACTCAACTTGTTTATATAGACTGAACACTCGAAATGAGAGTGTATACGTATAACGTGAAACATGTATCCGTAAATTTTAAGTACTCAAGTATAAAAGTGATGATAGTCGGAAAGTCAACACGAGGTCAATAAGATAACTTTAGTTCAAATGTTGGTTAAATTCATTCCTAAGTTTAAATTGTTGGTTGTTGTACACTGTTACCTTACATATTTTAGTGACAAGATCGCATACTTACAAATATACGTACGTAGACCATAATTTCGTAGTGTATGTTGTTAGACGTTATTTGAGAGTCATAGCCAAGAGCAACATATTATGTTGTTGTTTTTTACAAGTTATATATCATTTAATTTTGAAGTCACAAATCAAATTAACAAAAAAAATTGTATAAACAAAAAACCACATTTTATTAAATTAGAACTAGGTTGAATATAAATATCATCAAATTTTATAGATGAGATACAAAAAGAGTATATTTGCACATTTTATTATTTCGAAATGGATTTACAAAAGAATAATCGTTTAATTGTTACAACATAATAGTTCATTATCTCACGGAACGTCCTTAAGATTTTCAATAAACAGTTTATGTATCATGTTAGGTTGTGCTTGAACTTTATTCGATTTTACTATTATTAAAAATGAACAGAAGTTGAAACAAACCCAAATGTAAAGTCCTGAAGTATGCTTTAGATGAAGTATTACACTTTTGAGATAGTGAGGCTAGCCTTAGGTTGTTGGGGACTTGGGGTGAGTTGTTTTGGACTTGGAAATGACTCGAGCTTGGGAACTGCATAGGATAATCTTGAATTGAATTCCAAACAAAATTTTATTTTGTTAATACGTCAAATGCTTGTAATAAGTAATTTTGGAATTTGGATATTTTCTCTTTCATTAGTTCATTACATGATAAATAAATAGTTTTTTTTTGAACAAATGAACTAAAATAACAATGAGTCAATAACAAAATGGTCTAATGAAACATGAGTGATGGAAGATTCCAAAAGGAAGGACAATATATTGGACTTTAAAAGGTTGAGTTGAAGCATTTCTCTTGTATCACGTCACTTAAAAATTTATAGACTTTGTTGTGCCAAAACCGAGTTAGGGGGTAAGCAATATAGAAGACAGGATTTCCGTTGAAATTTAACTGGGTAGATCTCGGTGGAATGTTGACAATTGTCGAGTTGACAATTCCTAGCATCAAGAATGCTATGTCTGCGCTTTTCAACCTGTGTTTTGCACTTTAGGCGCTTGACGTACTTCTGAGCATGACTGACCACCTGCCTTGGCGTCTTTGTTACAACAAAGCTCTTTGATATGTTCTTCCAGTCTCACTTCCCATGCTTATCAAGCCCCGTTAGGAACAAACTACACAAAAATATTCCTTAGATTGCACTAATTAGAGAAAAATAAGTTAAGTTTCATTCACATGTATAGTACACATCGTTTTTCCTAACATATGACTCAAGAATATAGATTAAAAAACATGATTTGTAAAAAATCTTAATAATAATCAGATGAACCCAAAATAACCAATTTTAAAATTAAATAAGTGATTTTTTCAAATTGGATTTCTTCACATATTTACAACAAGCATACCTTGCAAAAAAAAAAATAAAGTATGTGTAGTATATGCATTACATTTTGGTATATATTTTCAGAAGAAAAGAGTATGATGCGTTAAAATTGAAAAAAAAAACGTGTAGATAATATTACCGGTGCTTCTCTTCTGTCCATCGCACCAGTTTTTGTCTTTCTTGAATTGTCATTGAGTTGGTAGAAATATGGTGTGCTTGATGAGTACTTGGTACGAAGTGAACCGTATTGCCTATCTCATTGTTCATACGAGGTAAACCATTGTCATTTTCAGTCATAAACTCGTTTAACATCTTGTCATCTACATAACTCCATTCAGGGTTCAACTCCTCAAGTCGTGACACTTCAAAACCTACATCAACATATGAAGCACATATTAGTAAAAGTGAAACAACGTAAATTTTTTCAAAACAACCGACTTATATGATGTTTCATATTCTTACTCGAGGAAAATGTGGGGTACAAAGGAGACATTCCATTCATTGTGTTTGTGCTTAACTATTAGTTTGATGGTTTTAAAATCTCATGGATATGCACATACTTATATATCATGGCTGACAAGCCGTGATACAAAATATTTAATGCTTCATATTTTGAAATCAACCGCTTTCTATATAAACAAGTTTATTAACACAATCCTTACTTTAGATCATTAAAGATATACCGAATACCGAATATTTAAGAAAAGCATTTCATGTACATTCACCTAGTACTAATACTATTAATTGGCCCACACAATATTAATGTTTAAGATATTTTATCACTCTGGTAGATCCAAAATATATTTATCGATCTGATTTCAAAAGTTGGCGCTAAAATCACCTCAATTCTCTATTTCAAATATTAACAACAAGTGGATTTTAATTTTAATATGCATGTGTATGTTGTAGCTCATGACCACTATTTTACTAATAACTAGTTTATCACCCATGCCTTGCACGATTATTTGTTAATAAAGTATTGAAATTTGTGTACGATGATGATAAAAGCTAATTATTACTTTTTTTGTGGGAAGGAGAGTCGGTGGTTTTCGGTGCATCTAGATGCACTTTTATTCAATAGAAAATGGGTTAAGAAGTAATCACTCGGGATAAAGTGTCAATTTTGTTTTTGTTTTTATTTTCTTTTACTTTGTTTTGCCCCTTATATTTAATTTATGGTATAAAAATTTCATAGTAGAATTTTCATACCAAAAATTCATTACAGAATATTCACACCAGAAAATTCATACTAAAAAATTTATACAAAAAATTACCCATGATATTTGGATGATGATTACGTGCACAACAACGATTCAAACATAAACTTGAAAGAAATAAACTAACATCGATCAACAAACCCTAGCTTTAGAATTGTAAAGCTTAAACACACACTAAGGGGATCTAGCTTTTCGATCACGTCGAGAGGAGTAATCCATCTATTCTTCACTCATTGATAATTAACAACGTTCAAAATACATACTTTTGTACAAAAAAGATTGGTCGATCAATGATTTTACATGCACCCCGCATGATATGGATATTGGATATTGATCAGAACCAGATCCAGTTCATGGGTCCACATATTCTAGTTTGATATGCAGTCATGATGTTGTTGAGCTGACATTGATATTAGGCGTTAATGAGAAGGTGGGTTGGTCAGGCTTAGCGCCGAAGTTCTGTAACAACAGCCGCTGATGAAGATCAAACGCAACAGATGAATTGGCATGTGATGAAGATGAGTAGTGCAGACCCGGAAACGAGCATCTAGTCTAGATCAAAAAATAAGAGAAAGCAAAAATAACGTGAAAGGCATTAGCGTCAGTTTCCGAAGGTGTTAGGCTCAAGAGGGGGCATTAACTGTCAAAGTCCGATACAAACGGACCGGTAGAGCGGGGTCGTGTGCATACGAGCGCACATGCGCATTAGGCACAAGCCCAACACATAAACCCGGCGAGGTTTCATCCTAAAACCAATTGGAAATAGGAGGAGTATCTTACCGACCTTATATACTAGACTCGGAGTGTCCCCATCTTTTAATGTGGGACCTTACTATCTCCAACATCATTTTCAATTTCCTCAAGAGGGGCATATTGGTATCATCATCAGCATCCTCATCAATGTTGAGCCCAAGCTTCAACATCATGTGAATCCTGTTTCCGAAGGTGTTAGGCTCGTCGAGGTTGAAACCAAAGGTCAAAAGTGTTGTCTCGGATAAAAGCAGTGTAATTTCTTGATCAATCGTCCACCTCCATCTTTGCAAGCGACAAGAATCTCTCTCGCTTTTAGATTGGGATAGGGTCGAAGAAGGAGGCTAAGGGGGGAGAAGAGGGAGTGTGCGGCTGCAGTGTGGAGTTGGAAGCAGATCTAGGGTTTGAACCGTAAAAAAAAGGAGGGGGTCATTTACTAAATCAAAAACTACTATGGACCTACTACCAAATTATCCCAGCAAAAAATAACTAATGTTGATGCGCAGTCTCACTGTGTGTGAGCATCGTAATTTTTTCTTTCAAGATTTTTTACTCTCAAAACAATAAAAGAAGAAGAAAATAAATATTTAACGTTGACGCGCATTGAGATTGCGCGGACTTCATATCTGACGCGTTGTTTCAGTGCGCGTTAATAAATTCAACGATGTGCATATAGTAGACCTTTTTTTTAGAAGATTGACCTAATGTGTCATTTTTTGGTATCTACTAGAGGAAATTGCGCGTGCAGAGCACGCGCATGACTTACTATATTTTGTGTACGATAATTTATACCGTAAACAATATCGGAGTATTGCTAACATGGTCGATGTTTTAAACTCATAGCTTACACTAACTGATAAAATAGAGAAACTTAAATTCAGAAAGTAAATTGTAATCTAACCATCAACACAATTGAGAAAATTGGTGGAATAGGGCCCTTTTTGTTTAGTGTAGATTAACTAGGCCCCTAGTAATATCCAACAAAAATATAAAGATAAATAAAAGTATTAAGGAGATAAATTAGGGAGATAATTGGGCATTTAATAAATCCACAATAATAAACTACCTTAAATATTGAAACGGATTTGAAAAAAAAAAAGAAACCGAATGGGAGAGATTCTCGCAATCTATATATGAGTGGTTACATCCGTCAATCACAAACACAATCACCGATGCTTTAATCTCATTTTCATCTCCATTGAAGGAAGATTCAAGGTCTTATATTTCTTCCTTCTAGATATCATCTTTCTCCCTTCCATTTCGTCTCTATTTTATTCTCCATTGAAGCCGATGCAAGTTATCATTTCTATTCCGCTCCATTGAAAGTTATTGAAGGTCGGTTATATCCATCTCCATTGAAGGTCACTCGAAACCTCTTCACAAGTTATCGCCTTCTCCGACTACAAAACAGGTACATTTCTAACTCGGATGTAAGTTTCTTGCGACATATTACATGATTATGTACCCGATTTTGTCAAAACAAACATTTTGTATCACATGTAGTTGCTAATAAATATTATGTACTAGTTATGCATCACACATAGTTGATGATAAATATTTGTTGATAAACATTATGTACGTGTTATTTAAATAAAGCAAATAATGTAGTTGATTGCCACCGTATTATGTAACAGATCGATCTATATCAACAAACTTCGAAGGACACAGTCAATATGTACCAGATTGTCTCCATCTTATGTATCTGATCGAGCTCTCTCAACAATTATGAAGAAATCAAGAGGAGAAACAATGGCTTCCATTTTGAAAAACTCAAGATCATAAACTCGGTTACAGCAACAATGGCGTCCGAATTTTCTCTGTAATGGCTCATTTGATTGATATCCCCAAATTAATAGAGATTGTCCACGATTTATTTCCTTGTTTAACGGCTGACAATAACTATTAATATTTTTAATTAAGATAAATAATACACCTAATTAGGATAGAGATATATTTAGCAAATCTACAAAATCTTCTATATTATATGGGATTAATTTTTTTAGTAAAATATAGAGGGACCTAGTTTGTTAACATGAAACAAAATGGGCCTAGTTTGTACACACTATTTGATAAGTTGCCTACTTAGCCAACTCATCCAACAAAATTCAAAGGCTAGAATAACACTAAAATTGAGTGCTTAACCAGTTGTTTAGATTTTTCACAATGAATTTTGAGATGTTCAAGCTCTGTGGAATGCACTGGAATGGATTATAAATGAGTTATTTTCTTGGTGTAGTGGCTATACATTTTTGCAGGATCCGCACCATAATAAGGGCCTTGCATTTGATGAGAAAGAAAGAGATACCCACACTACTTGCATGGTCTTCTTCTCCCTACTGTTGCTAGTAAGAGCTTCAGGTTATCTTCTCTACAAAGTTTGTAGACGAATTCATTCATTTAACCCTTTCTGTGTGTGTTTTCTCTTCATGACGCTAAGTGACATCTCTTGTGATTTACATGGTAAGTGAGGAAGGTGATTCATAATATCCGCCAGTATTAGGTTCCCTTGTAGAAGTATATGGCCATGACAAATCTCCAAGTGAATTTAAATGTTGCGAGCATTAATTTCACCAATCACCATCATATGCAACTTCCTATCATCAACTTTTTACCACAATTCATTTACAATCTACAACATTGAGAAACAAAAATCAATTGTCAAAATTGAAAAACAAACACAAGATTATAATCCATCACATCTCAACCGCTCGTCATACTTGGAGTGTATATAAAATCGACAGGTCTTCATCAATTAATGCATAATGACCCGAAATAAACAACATTTCCAATTGTAAGAAATACCTTATCAGAGAGAGGAATGGAGAAAAAGATGAAGTCGAGGGTCGGAATGGAGCCCTAAAATTGAGAGAAGGATTTTTGGAGTGAGGTCTGCAGATTTGTAGCATTCTAAGCTTACACTTCAAACCTTTAGGCAAGAGAGTGATTACTTCTTCATAATATTTTTTCATTAAACATCAAAGCTATCAATATGAATGACTGAATTTAGGTGTTCTCACATGCTATTGTCCTTCACGCTCAAATATTTTTTTTCATTAAACATCAAATCTTTCAGTGACAAAAGTCATGGATTCTTTCTTTACCTACTAATGAACAGAAATAACGACATCAAGTGATGACGAAAATCCATGACCATGATTGTTCATCTTGATGAAACCCGGATCCTTGTTGAGGCAACCAAGAAACCAAGGCATGAGATTAAGATTACCAAAAGAAATTGACTACATATATAATTCCAGCTTTACATCAGTCAACATTTACCTGCTGCACCTATACAACATAAATAATCCAGCAGTCGCTAAGAAAACACCTAACCGTGCTAAATCGCCAAACCCATCTATTAAACCTAGTATGTCAGAAGCTACATATAGGGGGAATCAAGTTTTCATTGTACAAGTTAAGATAATAATATTAGACAGCTAACATTGAAGATGTATTACATCAGGAGCGTACCCATGATCACCGAGTGTGTAAACATCATGAGCAAAATAAAAACTACACACCATAAGACTGAAGCAAGACCCATCTTTGAAATTCTTCCAAGCCAAATATTAGCATCATAACGTCTCTCAAGCAACCTTCTAACATTTCCCTACAAGACCATAGTGACCAAGGACAACAAATCACACAAGTGAGGACTGAGGGGGATCAAAACACCAGATAATATGTTAGTCAAGCACATGCACTATAATTAAAAAAGGGAAATTCCGGATGGTACTCCCGTGGTTTGGGGTATTCCGGATTTTGCCCAACAGTTTTTTCAAGTTCGGAGTTTATGTTGTTTTCCGAATTATGCCCAAATTCATTAAACTTTTTAAAATTCCATTAAAAACATACAAAAGAAAATAAACTAAAATTAAAAAAAACTAATTAAAATAGAAAGAATGATTTATTTATTTTAAAACTAAAGTAAAACAGTAAAAAAAAATTTAAAAAAATAAATATTTTATATTTATTTAAAAATAAATAAATTAAATAATTTTAAAAAATTCAAAAAAATCATTATTTTATTTTATTTAAAAAAAAATAAATTGAATTAGCATTTTTTTTACAAAATCTAAAAACATAAGTGTTATACTTTATTTAAAAAATAAATAAAATAAAGGTTCTTTTAAAAAACTAAAAACAAATTCACTGTTTTAATTTATTATAAAAATAAATAAATAATTTTCTATCTACTAGGAGGAAGGCGCGCGCTACGCACACGCGTGTCTTTTTCGGTTGTTTGCGGCAAGCGTAATTAACGATTAGGGGATTAACACAAGTTAACGTATGTGTAGTGAGCGTCTTGTTCAGTTGATTTGCTGTATATTTTAGGTTGGAATCGATGAGTAAATATCAAAACGTGAATAGCGACACGTTTTTATCGATTCCAAATGATTGTAATTGCTAAAGCAAAAAAAAGCACCTTGACAAATCAATAATGCACCAACATTGTTCAGAACGATTGAATTGTTATATTGTTGGTCAAAGATAAGTCACTTTGCATAATTAGTGTGTATGTGCAATTTATAAATCACATGATGAAGCCTCATTTTGACATCTTACAAACACAAACTTCTGCTGAATTCTGGACTCTTGAGGCACAAATCAACAAATGTTTGTAGGCTGATTTTGTTTTTTTGTAGTTGAACAAGTAGTTCGAGGAACTCTGTCTGTCTCCTCATTACTTGAGTAAATGAAGTTGTAAATGTCAGTTGAGATGACCATTGTGTTGGATTACAACTTGGTCCCTCCACTTCCTCGAATAAGCCAAGTCAAAGATGAAGGAAATTCACTGGTACACTATAAGCTTAAATAAACCTGCTCTTACAAGAAAGTAACTAATCTCAAGGCCCGGGCATTTCATCCAATGCTTGGCCCTTCGGCGAAATAGAGAATTTAGTCAAAATAAAATTTCTTACCATCTGTATCCCCTTCTGAAATACTAACGTGGATCCTCCCTATCTCCTGATCGAGCTTGTGTAGGTAGATGTTGCCTGGTAGGGCCTATAGTAGTTGAACATGTTTTGAGCTAACTGCATGTCGAGCGCTTTTAATCATGCACCAATGTAGCCAATTTCAATAAATCCTCCATCGTCGGTGCTTGTAGTATTGCTTCTCAAAGCTCATTAATAGCTTAAACATGGCAAAGATAACCTTGTCAACCACTTATATAAAACATGAAAGCCAATAAGCATAAGACTGAACAAAAATCACTACCAATAAGATTATTAGGAGAATATTAACAACATAAATTAATTACATGATTTTGAAAAAATTCATTTAAGAAATTATTTTGTTCGATGGTATCATGTTAAGCATAGGAACAACGATTCGATTAACCTTGAGAATGTTATATACTTTAATGTCTCGTTTAAAGCACATATTTCGAACTGTCAAGGATGCCTCTTATACTTGTTTATTATTTTAACAAGTATATTTCCCCATCTAAGCTATCAAGAGAAAGTAAGGGATCATTAAAAATGGAGATCAATGGGTATCCTTTTAGTTTACTAGTCAAAGAAACAACATTGCCTCCACAACTGCTGCCACATCATCTACACATAGTTTACTCTAATATTTAAACAAGAGTTCATCACTTGAAACAACATCAAGATGAGGTTTTTGTTCTTTATAAAAAGGCTTTTTATAATCTTTATTATTTTAATATTATCAACAGCCAAATTAAGAAAATCAAGGTAACCAACAATGTCACTCAATCGTTGCTTACCTCTCTGATTAATGCTGCACCAGCATTTCCAATGCATAAGCTAGCTCAATAGCCCGTGCAATAGTAACACCATCATTCACCACTTTGGGTCTTCCGGATTCATCCAAGACTGTTTCTTCCTATAATTAACAACATATAATTAGCAACCACCATTCCTCAACGTACCAATTTGACAGTTGCCTGAAATTAGGTTCATTAAACTCATTCTCATCAGTTCTCCTCAATCACACTACTCTTTCTTACTCACACAACAAGGTTCACAAGTAACTCTTTCTTACTCGTGTTCCATCAATTCTCCTGCCAATTTTGGCAATTAACAAGTAGAATAAAAAATGTACCAACCAACATAATTTTTATTGTTGATTCAATGAAAATGAGACGAACAGTCTAACTTTTTGAAGAGTTTAATACCTTCAGAAACCAATATATCAGCTTAACAAACATCCAGGGGATCACTAAACCGGTGGTATCGAAGAGGTAAACCTACAAATATGAAGATTGAATACCTTCAGAACCCGTATACATAAATTTCAACCAATCAATAGTACCAATGCAACATCAAACAAATCAGATAACACTTTGAACAAATTCAATTGGGAAAAATTAAAAATTCAATTACCTCAACATACAACGAATGGAAATCTCAATTAAGATCGTGGAAAGGAAACAAAGATTAATATCAACTTAGCTAATCATACCAAAGGGTTCGCTAATCGCAAGAGAGATTCAAATTCGTTAAGAGACATATACAAACAGCTCTAAAGGGTTCAATTTTACAGGGAAAGAAGCTTGGTCCGCGGCTCTGCTTGCTGGACTTTGGCTTCTCTAATGAATTGCATATCAACTTCTGCTAATCAAAGGATTAAAGGTAAATGGTAAGTATTCAAGCTGAATAGTTCACTTTTATTATCTCTTGTTTACCTGCGCGTGTTTTTTGTGATATATAAAAAAGCTTCCCTCTTCTGTCGTAAGGTGCTTATTATCTTGTTAGGGTTTTTCAGTTCTTCATCCAATACTCGACTCTACTATGAAAATAGATCATATTCTGTAGCTTGACTACAGACCCAAATCCACGAACGAAAATCTCACAATTTAACCAAATCTGAGTCCGAACTTGAACAAATCACTAAATTCTGCGAGAGAGTGAGAGAATACGTTGATTTGAGTGAGAAATAGAATTGTGGGAACGAAGATTACCTGTGCGTACTAAGTGTTGCAAATCACCGGAGGAGTCGATAGAATACAACAAGCAATGGAGTGGCGACTTATGAAGGCTTTTTAAGGGTTGAGAAGCGATGTTAGCGAATCAAACTCCCCAAACGGCATCCAAAACCCCAATACCATCTTCCGAGGAATTCTGCAGATTAGTTGAAAAAGTGAAGCTTAGAAGATGAATTGGAGGGAAAGAAAGAAACGTACGTGGGCGTGACTCACTTACTCAGGCAGCGGCGCCAGAATAGAGAAGAGAGGACTAGGGAGTGGAAGCCGCTAGTTTTATACATCGATGATAATCAATTATACATCGATCAATTATACACATTCTAAACTCAAGAGAAGTAGACGTGTTGCGGCCAGAGAAGTAGACCGCTAACTGGAAAAGGAGAAGAAGACACCGATTCTATTGAAATAATGAGAAGAAGACACCGATTCTATTGAAATAATGAGAAGAAGACACTTATGGAGAGACGTGGCGAGGCAAGAGAAGCAGACAGCGTAAGCGCTAGTGAGGAAGACGAAGAGGTGGAAGTATTTCGTTCTCACCAAAAAAGTTGGGCTTTGACATGCATGATATATAATAATGTTAAAAGTCCAGTGGGCTAGTGACGGGATAAAAAACCCATTACTGTAGTAAGTTTGAACTCAAACTTATAATCTTATAATGTACTAGTATGGACGCGCGTGCTACGCACGCGCGCCGTGACTTATAAACGTACAATATATAGCAAAAGATCGAAAGGAAGTATTATTACATTGAAATCAATCTGGCAAAGTACTATAATGCTTTCTTTGAGATATTTGAATAAAGTGTTTACTTGATACACATTACGTGCTTGAGCATAAGATCTCAAGAGAATGTTGTAAGTCACAGTATTTAGTTTGCACCTCTCTAGCCCCTTTATCTTATTAAAATACCCAAGAGTTTTGCCCAGTGCCTTGACTTGATCTTGGGAATGAAGGTGGGCAGTTATAAGAGCATTGTAAACGAAGTATCAGGCCGACACCGACTGTTGCGCATCTCTGAGAATATCCACATCGCAATTCGTGTTTGGCCCTTGCTTCCCATCACCGAAACTATATATTCATCCAACATAGAGAATAGAAAAATGGCCATAGAAATATAAATTTTTCAAAACAAACTCAAAACCTTATAAACAAAGGAAGGCTCAAAAAGGAAAAAAGGCCAAAACGAAACCCCTATCTTCAACAAGTAACTAATCTAAGCTTCATGGTTCAATGTTAGGAAATTGCATTCCATGTATTCAAATGACAACTTCTCAGCTCGTCATCTTGTTAGTCATTTAAGCCCAATTTTTGCTTATTTCACAATTATATCATAAATCTATCATGAAATTTTTTAACAGTACCTTCTTGAATGCTGTAGATATCTTGATCCATAACTCGGGATAGAGCACCGGGTGAGATTCAAACCACGCCTCATCCAAGCTGCCTATTTAGTATATCATAGACATAATCAGATCATTATTTTGCAATCTCAATGAGTTGTATTAGTCAAATCAAATGATAATGCTTGATTTATGATCTAAAGTTATATAGCTGTCAAACGAAAATATAAATCCAGAAAAGAAAAAAAGATAGATCCGACTTAACAGCTTCAAAACAAACCCAGTTGTACTAATGATCTTATTCCAATTATTCCAAATTCGTGGGCCCAAATACATACATTTTGGATGATATAATCCAAATTCAGCAAATTTCTATCCCATATTAAGAATTATTAGCGTACTGTTTTAAAAAATCTTATATTCATAGTTTCTAAACACAATGGTAAAGTCAATCTCACAAAAGATATCAGTAGAAAACCCTACAATATAACCAGAAGAAACTAAATCTTCATATATTAAGTATTTATAAAGGTGACGACTTGTAGCCAAGCCACATCACCCGACCATCCTACCACCCTTTTCAAAAATAAGTTCTTTCTTTTCATTTAAGCCTAGTATTGGAGATTGAAATAATTTTTGTGAAGCAATAGAATGGTTTGTAGATTTAAGATTAGTTACGATTGATCATTGCCTATTTGACCCACTGACCATTTCAAGTGAAAGGATAAACTAAGTTGGTCCGCGTGTTATGCATTAACTCAAAAAGTAGAATTAGTGTTTCATTTTATTACAACAAACTACATTTACATAGTAGATTGCACATGAAGTAAATAGTCATACTTAAGAAGATGACGCATCATCATTCATCAAATGAACATTAAATGCAGAGTAATTAGTCCAATTTACATGTACTATCAAATCATGGATATACCTGAAGTTCAATCTCATAATAATACAGTGATTGTTCACTGACAAAATTCGCAGTAAAGAATAGTCTATGCACAAAAAAATTACTCTTTTACCCTAATGGCCGTGTCGCTTTAAGCTGAAATTGAATTTAAAAGGATGTTTAGCAGATTCTAAAGTTAGCCAAGATCAAGGGTTTATGCAATATGATTATTAATTTACCAAAACATATTATTATTAATTTACTGTAAAATAAACATCATTTAAAAGAGACGATTATCTCACCTGGTGAACAATACCAGAACCTGGAGGAACAACAAGCATGTTCTGAAAGACTGTCGACCCCCATTTTCTAGAGTAGACAGAAACATATGAGTTACAGAAGAAATGGCATGACAAGAAACAACAGGAGCATCATCATCAAAAACGGTCATCAATGTAGGAACTATCTCAAGCAAAAGTTCAAAATGACTTGATCCAACTTCACCAACCATCCTGTTACAGATAGCAGCAAAATATACAAAAGGGTAACCATGCAATGGATACAAATATGGATGCAGCAAAATATTTGGAAAGATATACACTAAATTTCAACATGTGGAAATGGCATGCACAATAGAAGACACAGGAAACGCATAGGAGTTGCAAGGGAATATCCATGGATTCATTAAACTCTGTACAAACCATGCTTAATACAACAAGTTCCAGGAAGACTAAGCTTTGCAAGTCTTATTTTGTTCTTGATTCCATTCTCTGTAAGTCAACATCACCTCAAAAATTGACTTCCTTAAACACAATCTAATATCTAAAGCTAAGGCTAAAGCAAGAACTTTTCGAAAGTTTGTTTTAGTAGATATGGAAGGACTAATAGTTGATGAGTTAGCAAGACACAATCCATAAAATCTGAAAAGGAGAAGCATTGTCAACATTAGAACTTCAGCAGCCCCAAAAAATTTTGGAATGTAACCCGATAGATTGGTAGGAAAAATAGCTACACAGTTTGATCACTTTCTCACGCTGTTGTAGATTGAAAGTCCCATCAAGACGTGCAAATGATATGTTGTTCCTGTTTATAAATGAACCAACAATCAGTTAAAACTAAAGACTGAAGATTAACCGAATAAAAATTTATCATTTTGTTCCTGTTTATAAATGATACATATGACTGGATCAATTGTAAAGATTTATCATTTTGTTATAAATTACACAATCAACACAAATCTTGAATTTGATTTTCTTTTCACATTAACCGAATAAAAATGGTCACATTGCTTCTCAACCTGCATGAATAGTAAGACTAAAAATGTGACTAAGGAAATACCAAAGGATTAGGCAAAAAAAAAATATGATACTCCAATTTATAATGCTTCAATAATCATACCTTTCTGCAAAATGGTTGGCCAAGGGGAAGCGGATGAATGCTTATTGTTCCATTTAGTTCCTCCTCTAATAGAGTTGATGATACAGTAGTCTTAATTGGAAGGTCAAGTTTACTGGTCTCAGGAAAAGAAGAAAAACACATGCATGATATATCAGAGTCTTCTCAATTTGGAATCGATATCCGCATGTAAAAGATATAAGAGTATGACAATCATGCTAACCTAAATAGTGCAGCAAACAATGTATTCACCCTTCCTAGACTTGAAAGATCTAGCTCCATCTGTTGACTTTCTGACTCAACGGCCTAATCAAACACAAAAAATATATAAGCTGATAAAAAATTGTTGGCATAAAAAATTAGAAATATAACCTAAATTCTACAAATATTTGCTCACCTCAAAACCAGTTGCATCATATTGGTGCATTCTTGTCAAGATGGTAACTGGACAAGTTCAACAATCGGTTTGACAAAGAGTACGGCGAATACTACTACTGAATATTATCACAAACAGAAGCAGCTCAATACCTTAACTACAAGAAGCCCTTATGTGTCCACAAGGGTGAAGAAAAGAGGCACGAAATAAATATAACAGAGACAGATAGAGAAAGATAGTTTACCTTTCTGTTTGTGCAGTCAACCTAAATAAACCATTCCTACAAAACGCATATGCAAAATCATAAAAAAAAAGGTCGATAACTCTAAGAAGGAATATATCAAACACATGGAGTGCAATTCTTAACAACTGAAAATGAGAGTGTAAACATTTGAAACAAACCTGAACCACCTGAGTAGTTACCCTAACTCATCATGTTGGTCTTCTCCTTCACACAACAAATTACACAAGGATAAAAGTATAAAAAAAATTCAAAAATACAAAATACAGAAAATAATATGCATTTAGGTCAAAATGAGAAGGAAAAAGTGAAACCTGGGCTGTGTTTGAGCACCAAAAAGGAATAATCAATAGAATAATCACAGAGGAGCTTCAAGCAAGGACTCGTGAGGCTTCTCTCACTCTGCAACAATAATATCACCTTCAACCACCTCACATTAGGAATAATCAGACCAAAATCGGAGGAGAAACTGAAAAATTCAGAAGCACAAGCCGTATATCAATCAACATTATAACATTACAAGCACAAATCGGTAACTATTTGAAAGAAAGAAAAACCCTAAATAAGCATACCAAAGAAAGGAACGTCGAGGATGTCGCCAGAATCAATAGAAGAAGATCCTAAAGAATTCTCGGATAAGCAAGGGAATGAACAAGAAATGGCTTTAGCTGGTGAAGAACTGAAATAAAAAATGATGAACAAAAAAATCACAGAGGAGAAAGAAATCGATGGGAGTTCAAACGTTTTTTCATCTTTAGACTTCATATCATAGCTAAAACACAAAAGCAACCATTCTTGAGTAAGGGAAGATAACCTCCAAAGCAGCAAAGTATGCCAGACAGATCGAAGATCCTTTCTCCATCCACGGAAACAGAAGGCCAAATACAACGGTGTGGTTGCTTCATCAAACCCTAGTCGGTTTTAGTCGATTCAAACCCTAAAAGTATAATTCATAGTTGTTATACACAAAGAAAGAACCAAGAGATGTTGAAATTAAAATGAACGATGATTTGAGTCGATTCAAACCTGAATCAAGAAGAAGTAGTCGGCAATCTTTATATCCACGGTTGGGAACAAACGAACATCGATTCGAATGGTCTTTGCCGCCGGTACAAACACCAAGAGAGAAGCAAAGAGGAAAGTGAGGTACAAATGAGAAGAAAGAAACCTAGAATTGAAAGCAATGTCGATTTCATATTCACATAGCAATAAGCGGTGGAGGCTTTGGAAGTGTGCCAAAGAAGGAAAGCTATGGAGAATGACACGTTAGGGCAGAAGAGGCATATAAAGGCACGTGTAAACAAATAAATTAAAAAACTAAAAAGGGTAAAATGGGAAAAGGACTGTTCATTTGGGAAACTCCCTCTTTTACTATAGTAAGGATATAAGATTATCTATTATCTATTATCTATTATACATACTAAAAGAGAGGACATGATTGATGACGTAAAGAGAGGGCATGATTGATGACGTAGCAGCTGCGGAAGCCGCTAGTTTTGACCGATAAATCTTTATTTTTTAAAGCTATAAAATCTTTTTTTTTATTAAACTAACAGACTGCTATTCAAAATTATACATAGCTTTTTTTTTTTGGAGATTCTCCAAGATCTTATCGGCCAATAAATATTTATTTTTTGTGCCACAAAACAAACTAGTTTTATAAATTTCCTTTTACTTAAGTTTAAACAGTGAATTTTTTAAATTTTTTAAAAGAATCATTTTTATTTATTTTTTAAATAAAATAAAACACTGATTTTTTTAAATTTTTTTAAAATTATCTAATTAATTTATTTTTAAATTAATATAAACATTTTTTTTAAAAAAAAGTTACCGTTTTACTTTAGTTTTAAAGTAAATAAATTATTCTTTCTATTTTAATTTATTTTTTAATTTTAGTTTTTTTTTTTTGTATGTTTTTAATGGAATTTTAAAAAAATTTAATGAATTTGGGCAATCCGAAAAACAACATAAACTTAAGGGTACCATCCGAACTTGAAAAAACTGTTGGGCAAAATCCGAAATACCCCAAACCACGAGGGTACCATCCGGAATTTCCCTTAAAAAAATCATATACGAGTAAAAA
Organism: Fagopyrum esculentum; assembly: GCA_033239045.1. Classification (NCBI taxonomy): domain Eukaryota; kingdom Viridiplantae; phylum Streptophyta; class Magnoliopsida; order Caryophyllales; family Polygonaceae; genus Fagopyrum; species Fagopyrum esculentum. Next base: position 13,708,685 of record BSUD01000003.1, read on the forward strand.
CCTAATTCAGCTTCTTCTGAATCTCGACTTCATAAAAACAGACAACAAAAGCTTAATATTCGGTCGAACAATACAAAGCCGAAAAACCTAGCAAATCAGAGATAAGGAGGGATGAGATTCAAATATCAACGAAGTAAAAATAGAAGTTCGGGAAGAACATACCTCAGATTGACGGCATAAACAGGAAGGCTTAAAAATAGATTTTCACAAGCAATACCTTAATTCAATATGAGTCGGTTCTTCAACGTGGCGGCTCCTCAGGCAGTAGCAACCTCGAGAAGGCGGTGGAAAAAAGATGTGAGGAAGGAGTGAAGACGGGTGGCTGAAGAGGAAGGAGAGAAGACGCCTGGCCAGAAAAAGCGGTCCAATTTGTCGTTTCCCAGACTTGCTATTGTATTTGGGCCTCACTTATCAACTACAACTTTATCCGTGTTTGGGCCTCGTTGAGCAGCTTCAGCATCATTACCAAAGTAGGTTAATAGTCCAACGGGCCGTCGGTGGGGACAAGAAGCCCATTACTTTAGCAATCATCAACTCAAACATATAATGTATATAAGATAAGATATTACAAAATAGGCCCTTTATTTTTTTTCAAAACAAAAAATAAAGAAAAATCGGCAAATTTAAGGGGTAACATATGAATAAATTAAATGGTAAATACATAAATTTAACGGAAAAATAAATGTAATACCTAGGTTTCAGAATTTCCGTAGTCTATTAATTTTGGATTAAATCGAGTTGTTTAAAATTTTGAGATGTTAAAGACGATTTAATTAGATTTTCAAGTGTAACGATTTGGAGATTTTGAGGTATTATAATACAATGTTATTGACGTTGGTTGAAGAATTTGAAAATCCCTTTAAGAATACTCTACAACTCTGAGATTGTATCCCAATGTACTATTCACCGTCTTCCTCAAACCGTGGTATTTTTGTACATCTTTACCCACCAAATTTATTGTTCACCACCGGAAATATAAACTCGAGGTCTTCACCACCTTGAATTAGATCCGACCGGGTCCACTTGCCGCTAGAGGATAAGCGAATGGAGACGGAAGCGAGATTGGTTGCGAGAGAAGACCGTGTCGTCGCCTTCTCACCCAACCCCACCCCTAACTCAAAACCTGAACCCTACGACACCCTAACTCATAACACCAACGTACTCAACCAAAACCTGAACCTTCGCCTCTGATACCAACTTCTATAATGCCCAAAAAACGGGATAACATTACAAACTTACAACATTAGGATCCTGGATGAGGACTCAATAAGACTATATAAACAAGACATATAACACAATGGCGTAAAAACTTGCCAACAATAAAAATATGAAAATCAATCATCAACCATGTCGTCAAACACAAAGGGTTCTAAAAACAACTATAACAACTGGAATTTTATTCCCCGTTGGGTTGTTGTGAGCCACCGAGCCCGCGCCCCATTGCCGCGTGTATTTTGCCTAAACCGCGGGTGCGGCCCGCAGACACGTCGCCGCGGTCGCGGTATGTTAGCAGACCGTGCGTTATCTTTAGTAATTGTCGAGATCCTTTCCTTAAAGGATAATCCCGATCTTTCCTTTCCCATGAAACATTTGTCAACCTCTTGATCCTATCGTAACCTAGCAGCCGCCCTCCTTTCCCCTTCTTACATATTTCTCTTATTCTCCCTTTCTTCTTTCTTCATCTCCTCCACATCGATCTCTTTCTCAAGCAATCCCAACAAACGTCTTTGTTGTGCTTCCCACCTTCATACCACTATTGAACTCCAAAGTACTAAGGAGGAAAAGTTGCAGAGTCTACATCATCTCTTTGGTTTAGGTAATATGGATTTTCATGGATCTTATCTACGTTGTTAGATTTAGTGAGAAGAAGTGTGTAAAAAAACCTTTATATTTAGACTGCACGGTGTGTGTAGTTGAGTATACGGATTGTGGAGAGAAACCCTCATAACAGATGATCGCCACTGACTTTATCCCGTGATCGCGCCTTCATATCACCGTATTTGCATCTATCCAGTGTCACCGCGGATGCGTCTGCTTTACCCGCAACCTCGCCGACCTTGTCGCCGCGGATACACCTCACCCTCTCCGCGGTCGCGCCGACAACTTAGTCCCGCAACTGCGCCTCTTTCCTCTGCGGTTGCGGAATCACTCCAGAAGGTTCCTAAGTTCAAGCTTTCGACTTAAGGATTTGTTCTAGGTATAAGATCCTTCCCTAGTAGTTACCTTATGATTTATATATGAGTATGAAGAGGAGTGTTCTATACTATATGTTGGATTTAGACTTTTGATGGTTATATGATCTTGTGATGATCGTTGAAACCTAGAAGTTGCAAACTTCTAGGGGTTAAATGGTTTATGATAGTATACCTTTGTTTATTCAGGCGGTTGATATTCTAGTACAGATTGGAAGTGTGATTAGTTGGACTTAGTCCATTACAGGTAAGTCCTTTGGGCTTACTTAGTTGTAATCTTATATTGGTTGAATGGCTTGAGTGGTGTTTGTTGTACGTGCTTATATTATGATAACGGGACTAGTATGTTTGGTGATTATTGGCCCAAGAGTAACGGGTGGTGGCATCATTTGTCCAGATCTTGAGGGAGACTGAGAGGTTCTTCGCGACTAGCCCAAACATGGTATACGGGGAGGGTACTGAACCATTTCACATGGTATACGGGGAGGTGCGCCGAACCACTTCTGGTATACGGGGATGAACGTAATAGTCTTAGACTTCTCATGCCACACGCATAAATTGAAATTAGAAGTGTATGACCTTAATGAAGATAATAAATGAATTTATGTGAGAGCATGCTATGCGTTTTCGATTCCGCATTGTGTGTGTTTGTGCTTTTGTTGTTTAGGTTGTTAGCTAACAGTTATCCGATGTTGTTGTAGATGCTTTGCAAGATGTAGTTGTTGAGTGATCTGAATGATGTGGTCAGTCAGGTTTCTCGTACGATATAGGACAGGTGTTGGTTTATTGTTATTCTTTTCAGTGTTGACATTATTAGTTTATATTTTGATATAATTGTTATGCTCGGCCGAGGGTCCTTTGTTGATCATGACAATGCATTGCATGTTATTTGTTCTGGTTTGGTATTTTTACATTTGTGCCTTGATGTAAGGTATGCTATTTTTACATCATCCGGTCAAATTTGAGGCCAACATCATTTGAGTTTATAAAAACAAATCATCAACCCAGAAGATATCAAGCAAAATCTACAAAGATATGTCTTGTAAGGTCTGGTATTCCATTTATGGTTAGTAATAAAATATGCTACTAGGATATTCTCATTATTTAGGGAATCATTTGTATGAACATACTTATATCATGATTGAGAAGCAATGATACAAATGATCTAATACAATGAAATCAATCGTTTTCTTTAAAAACAAGTATTAAATAAATCTAACTTTTTTATATAAAGATATATCGTATACTTAAGAAAAGCAATCTATGTACATTCACCTAGTGCTGATAATTTTAATTGGCCCACACAATATTAATGTTTTTAAGACACTTTATCATTGTAAGTAGATTTTGACATGTAAAGCAAAACCGAACAAGATCGAAGGTTAGAGTGCCGTTTGAATAAAAACAAGAACACAAAACTGTTTTTAACGAGGTTCGGAAATATTCTTACTCCCGTGGCCTCAAGAGAATACTCAATCCACTATAAAAACACGAACAAAGAAAATATAATAACAAACTGAATGCAGAACCAAATCCGCACACAACTTGTAAACTTTAGGGATTAACCCTTATATTGTCTCAACAAGTATGCGCTTCACAAAGGCAACAAGAAATGCAACAAACAGGGAGCAAAAACAAGAAGAGCAATCTTCTATATTGCTTCGTTGTTGCTGTGAAAAGAGAGAGAAGAGAGCTGCTGAATATTTGTTTGTTGAGTGTTGGAGGTGCAAGATAGCAGTCCAGATGAAGGATGAAGAAATCCAAGGCTACGTCCAAATTCTGTGTACAGCAGCTGCTAAAAATTCTTTATAAATGAGCACTTAAAAACCCTTGCCTGAAATTCTGCGTTTCATTTAACTTCACATCAGCTTGATTTTAATTGGGCCCTATGGCCCACTGTAACGATTCAGCCCATTAATTCCAATTTGGACTTGAAAATTACTAATCTCACATAACACATGTTGATATGATTTCAAAAGGTGACGCTAAAATCACCTCTTGGTACCCTCGAAGTATTGTCTTTTCCTCTGTAAAAGTTTTAGAAAATTCTCATGATGTCCTAAACTTTTGAGACATTCCTCTCCTTACCTATTTTTTAATTATTTTTATATTAGTTTATATATTACATTAAAGATTAAAAAGAAAAAACAAAAGAAAAATATAAAGGTTAACTTACTAACAAGAAAAAAAATTTATAAGAAAAAAATGTCTGCCGTAAAGAGAAGAAGGGCAAAAATGAAAGGAAAAAAAATTTTAAAATTGTTTTGATCCTATAATTTCATAAATATATGAATTTACTAATATAATTTGAATAAAATCTAAAAAAAAAAGTGTTCATTCGAAAAAAAAAAAGAAGACAAGGTCGACAACGCT
>BSUD01000003.1:13713259-13774746 GCA_033239045.1 Fagopyrum esculentum
ATTCGAAAAAAAAAAAGAAGACAAGGTCGACAACGCTCCATGATGTTGTATCTGAAAAAAAAAAAGAGCTCTAAATCTTATAAAAAGTATTATATTCATAATCTTATGCAGAAGAAGCTTCCTATCAAAAATTTTGTAGAACAATTTGGTTTACTAGACTTTTTCTAGTTTTATATTTAGTAAATGTACCCCTTGAGAAAAAGATTGTTTAAAATTTGAGAACAAATACAAAATGTTGAGGTATATTTACTTTATTGAAATATTAAAAAGGCTAATTACTACTATAGTTTTTCAAAAAGGCTTAGTTATCAAAATTGACCAAAATTGTATACCCAAAATCCTATTTGAGTATAATAATAATAATAATAAAGAAAAAACAAAATTTTCAATTTATATTTACTTATTTTTTTCAATCAATATGAAATCAAAACTCTTTTGTCGCTTAAAATAAATTAAAGTTCCATCTTCTCCTATTCCTTCAATATAGCGAGTTTTTCTCGCTTAACACGACTTTTCTTATTGATTTTCTGTTGAGGAAGTGGAAATGGAGAGGGAGTTAATGTAGGAGTAGTTAAAAAAAATGGAATATTATACATTCCCCAAAATTATAATAATCATAGAAATGCTCCTACTTTTTTGCTTTAATTAGAATGCTTCATCCCAATAAAAAAAGATTTTAAAGTTTGTTTTTAATATATAGATTAACAAGAAATTGAATGATATGGGATCATCTAAAAAAATAAATATAGATAAAATCCTTACATAATTGCAAGTATCACAAATAAATTCCAAAGGTGACATAAATAATTGCAATTCCCTTTTACTATATATACACACAAACACAACCATGTAAAGCTTACATGAGTTAAGGTAAGGGAAAATGGCTTCCTCCTTCGACTCGTTATCAACAATCTTTATACCCAAAGATTTATGGCCGGAGATTCTATAGAAATTACCGGATGTCAAAAACATATGTCGATTTCAATGTATTTGCAAGCCGTGGAGCTCTTTCCTCTCATCATCCTTATTTGCTTCCCAACGTCTCCAATTCACGACCAATAGTCATGTGGCCCGTGAAATACCCACCATTTCTATAATAAAAGACGCTAAGTTCTTTCTAACATACCGGCTAGGCAACACACATACACACCCTCTTGAGTTTCCGGCAAGGCTGAGTCTCCGACGTTGTCCTTGTTACCCTTATTGTGGCGTCCAAAAATATTGTGGCATGATTAATGACGTAATTTGTTTTCTTTACTATTCTATCATGTCATCCTCGTACGTACTTGTGTTTTGGAACCCTAGCATTCATAAGTACATTGATTCTCCTTTGCCTTTTAAGTCCGAACACAACTTTTATGGTGAACCTTGCTATGCTATCGGATTCAGGTATGATAGTTCCACGGATGATTTCAAGATGGTATTGGGTCAAAGGCTTATGGAATATTATTTCGTGTTTTCCACCCGTCGGCCTACGTGGAGGAAGAAGTTGATTCCACGTGAACAAGTCGAATATTTTCATACTCTTGAAGTTCTTATATTTTTCGATGCTGACGAATATTCTTTTTTATTTAAAGGAGGGATTCACCGTATAATAGCGGACCATAGAAACGAATGTAGCATGTTGGTGTTCGATTGTGAGCACGAGGAAACTAGAATAATCGAACTTCCGCCACAACGTGGATTATGGCGTAAACCAAAATTGTCGGTGATTAAGGGTCAGCTTGCAACTTGGAATTTTCCAAAAAAGTTTGGGTGTAAGAAGTTTGAATTATGGACTATGAATGAATATGGCGTGGCGAGTTCGTGGATTAAGTATCTTGTTGTCGACTCTTGGAATATTTCTCCTATTGCGAATTTTTTTTTCGAGGAAAGCATGCTTCTTGTAGACATTGGAAAACCTTGTAGGGATTTTGAAACTCAGAAAAGTATTTGTCGAGAGAAGTGATACTCGACTAAGATGTTTACATTTCATGTCTCTGTTCAGTTTCCTATCTTGCTCAAGACTGTATCGTTTTAGCATAAGATCTTCCTTGAATAATTTGCATGCATTCATATAATTTAAAGTATCAATGCATGCTTAGGAGCTTTTAGGCTAACCCATTGATCTATATAAATTGTTTTCTATATAACATATCAAAAGTAGATGTATGATGAATAGAATTGCATATATCCAACGAAATCGATTTATCTGATAGGATTTTTTTTAATGGAGAACAAATCGGAGAATTCGGAGTTCTATTCTACTATTAGCATCGACAATGTTACATCTTTGAACATAAACTCTCGTATATTAGCCTTAGAAAGTGGGGGTTGATAGACGTACTGGTAAAAATCTCTAGTAGTCACCCCAACTACACACTTCGAGTGCGTAGTTAACAGGGTCCTTATCTACGAATATGACATGTGTAGTTAGAGTCCAAGAAAAAAATAAAAAAATAGAAGATATGAACTACGCTCCCCACCAGCATAGTTGATATATTATATTTTTTGGAACTCCAACTACGCTTCCCACAAGCGTAGTTGATATTATTTTTTTGGGACTATTACTACACTCTCCTATGAGTAGTTGAAGACCTTATCAACTACACACGCTAAGTGCGTAGTTATGGTCACCATTAGAGATTTTCGCCGGTACATTTAAAAATACGTAGAAGGTCCCTCTTTCTACAAGGTAATAAACATGAACCCTAATTTGTTTCTTAGACTATATATTGAAAATTCATAGACAAAAACAACAAATATTGTCGTTTTAAAAAAGTTTACTAATATATCTCTATCATCCAATTTGGAATTTAAAAACCAAATTAATAATGAAAAATTGCACGAATGATGAACCTCTTCCACCAATATTTTATATTAAGATGTTATTTTAATTAGTTTAGGACTAACACGTAGGAGTATGTCAATAGGTCGGTGACCCACATGTCAAATATTAATTTGATATGAATAAATATTATACGAGATCTTAGCTAAAATGTAAAAATGTAAGGCCCCCATGTAAGAGTATGTTAGATTGTAACGGTCAAAAATCGAAAATGGACTAATCGGAAATTTTGTAGAAATTTAACGGGATTAAACCCTAGAGAAATATAAAATAAATGGAAAGGAGATTAATTCCCAAAAATCAAGCGATGAAAAATTGTAATTTTATGTTAAATATCTCTTTCGCCATTGTCATTTGCATGCACTAGTACAAAGACTGCCCCTAGACCTCGCTTATGTTGGAACGATTAAAAAGAACCGTGATCAAGAGTATTTTCGGACCACGGTCATACGTAAAACCGCGGACATTTGTTTTTTTAACTTTTTTTTTTTAAAATTCGAACCCCAGTTATATAAAATAATCGGGCTATAATATTAATTTTTGCTCAGACCACGGTTATCTTTAAGAACCGGAGTGAAACAATATTCTCAGACCACGGTTATAATTAATAGCCGGGGTAAAAAAAAAACTAGCCTAATTCGATCAGATCGATCGACCGCCTGCACGCTCTCTCATCAGGTACCCCGACCTGCTCTCTCCACGGCGTTGCACTCCTCAATCGACCACAACATCCAGGCCAGCGTTCCTCAGCCCCGCTCCAGGCCGGCATTCCTCAACCTCGCACCAGACCGACGTTCCTCAGCCCCCCTCCATTCCGACATTCTCAGCCCCGCTCCAGGTTGTTTTTCTGATTTGTTTTTATATATTTATGGGAGTGTATTCAATCTAGATTTTTAAAGATTTTGACTGTTTTTTAATAATCCATAGAATTTGCTGATTTTGTGGGATATTTTAATTCTATATAAAGTTCATACAAATTCTATCGGATTAATAATTGACAAAAATCTCGAAGAAACTGGAAAGACGGCCACTGCCAGATGGGTTTCTCAAAACAGAGAGACGCCGTCGTTGGCTCAATTTCTGCTCGTTCAATTTTTTAGCGTATCAATTTTGAGTTTATTTAAGATCTCTTTTTCATTTATGTTTTGACAACCTTGAATTATATTCGAGATTGATGATATCGAAAGTTGGAGGGAGAAAATGGTGGGAAGTGGGAAATTTGGGGAGGGAAGGTAAATCAGTAAACAAACAATTCTAGAGATGCCACGTGATGAAAAACAATCAACATGACACACACAAGTAAGAAAACAATCAACATGTCAGAAAACATGAGAAAGAACTACCTCCGACGATGCACCGAGCCCAAGTACTAGAAAACGCTCGAAGACGTTGATTTGGCCGTTAGGGTTCTTCAGTGCTGTAGTTTGGCGTGGAAATCTTATGTGTTGGGAGAAGACTTCTGTAGGATTTAGGTATTTATAAAAGTAATAAAAAATCCTACAAAATCAATGATATAATAGATTCTTTTAAAATCAAGAAACTTTTAAATACCATAGGAATTTTACGGAAAATTTAAAATCCTAATTGAATACCAAAAGATTTATATGGACTTTTAAAAATCTATATTGAATACCCATAGACTTTTGAACTCCAAAAAATTCGTGTAAAATCTTAATTGATGACACCCCCTAAAATTTGAGAAATGGGAGAAGTATACTAGAACAAGATATTGGTGATGGAGGACCTTTCATCTTTGATTTGAGCTCAAACGATAGGAAAACAAGTGTATATGAATCAAACAACCAAACTGAAATTCAAAAACAACAAATCCAAAAAATAGAGTTCTTCGTTACCGCCACTTTTATTGTTGTGGAAAGAATGTAAGACCCCAGTTTTGTCTTCACCGCCCCCACGGTGAAGAAGGTTGCCCCCCGCGGCTGAGATGATCCGCCCCTGCAAATTTACGACAGATCGCGCCCGATCTATTTTTGTTCGTTTTATCTCCTTTCCATAGATAGAAGATCCGATCTTCTATCTTATGGGCCGGTTTCTTATCTTTTTCCTAACCCTAGACGTCCTTCCTTCTATCTTTCCAGCTGTAATATCCGGAATTTTTATTCCGTTTATTTCTGTAACAAACCCGATCTCGATCAGTTGATCCATATCCGTCTACTTAGTTAGACACATTATTATAAAATATATCATTTTATGTAGATTTCCTTCACATAAAATGATAGAATCTTTTAAAAGTTTATCATTTTATGTAGCTTACCTTCACATAAAATAATAAGTTTAGCCCCAAACCCTAATTTAGAATATGACTCGTCGTTGACAAGTCTGTGACGAAGCTGTGACAAGGCCCAGACAAGGCTGTGACGAGTCTGTGACAAGCCCAGACAGGTCTGTGACGAAGCTGTGACAAGGCCAGACAAGGCTGTGACGAGTCTGTGACAAGCCCAGACAGGCTGTTGACAGCCCAGCGCCAGTGTGCCCAGCAGCGCGTTCAGCCCAGCGTTGTCCCAGCTCCAGCCCAACGTTCAGCCCAGCGTTCAGCCCAGCGTTGCCCAGCGTTCAGCCAACGTTGCCAGCTCCAGCCCAACGTCCAGCCCAGCTCGCGCAGCCCAGGGAGGAGCCTGCTGTCTACCTTCTTCAGCCCAGCTACATGAGGAGACAGAATCTCGCTCTCTCCTCTTCTGTAACCGTTTATCTCCATCGTATCTCCACAAATCTCGCCCTTTCCTCTTCTGCGTTATTTCTTTCCTCTTCTGCATTGATTTTCTTCCCTCAAATCTCTCGAATTCTATTCTACAAGCCGTCCAGATTCAGCTTCGAAATCTCCTCCCTTCTGTACGAGAGTGTGCTTCATACGCTGCTGAACACCCTTGCCCCTCACCCTGCAACCTCTTGACGCCGCTACACAGCACCAAAGTCATCTTCGGGGGCTTGAGCGCTGCACGCCACTGGGATCTGCACAGGTGAGTAACGACTGACTGGTTGCCCCGTACTCCTCCCTTCAACCTTACTCGGCTTAACCGCCTTCTAGTTGCACAGGAAACATCGACCGGACGGACCTCTAGGCGCAGCAGACGAACCCCTACACTCACCTGTGTCGACAACCTAGAATAGCAGCCGTGCTGTCCCCTTCGAGGCATCACCTTCTGCAATCGATCAAAAGCTCCTCTAGCCAGTGACTGCTGAAGGAGGTGAGCCCTTCTTTCTTCTGCAGTCCAGTCTGTGCTTTTTTTTAAGACATTATGTTTATACAGTTTGTAAATGCTTTACGTTTTATTTGTGGAGGGAGATCAAACTAGAGATGAGGGGTAGTAAGTGAGTTCTGTTAAAGCCTCCTAGATTACCCAATTTATGGTCACTGGATGACAATGAGAGTAGATCAGATTGCCCTAGAAATAGAAGTGAAAAACTCCTTTTTAGAACTCAGCTTTGTAAGTGGGTAATGGTCACTGTTGTAGATCAATGTTTGAGAGTTAGGTTGAAGATCCACCGTTGAAATTTTAATAGATGATAGAGGGATATATGTAGTTTAGTGTATTAAATTTTGAGAAGAAATGAACGATCGGATTAGAAGTTATAAGCTTACAAAGTAGGGTAGTTAAGCAGTTTTTGTAAACATTAGAATTTTGGCTAAGTATAGAAATTGTAAGTGGAGTAGCCAACTTTGAGAATTTTTATAAAAATAATGGATGAACAGTTTTAAGAAATTCTTGCTCCTAAGGGTAGATGGAACATCATAGATGATCTAGAGAATTATTTCGGAATTTTTATAAACTTTTACGAATTTTATATTTGAAACCGAAGTTAGACCTTTACGACCTTTTGGAAAATAGGGAAATAAGAAAAGTGACAGTTTGTAACCAAACTAAACTTTAGGAGTTGGAATATGACTTTAGAGTCTCAAATAGGAGTTTAGACATGAATTTCGGAAAATTTGGAAGTCTCGGGACTAAGGGTAAAATAGTTATTTTTCCATAAATTAGAGCTGTAATTAGTTATGTCCTATTACGATCTTCTATCTTAGAAGTCTTAGACTTCTAATTACGTTGGAGTGTGCTAATGCACTTATCTCCTTTGACAGGCAACTGAGTTGCTACAGTTTACAAAGCGAGTTTGGTTATAGAGAGTCGAGCTTTATAACAGGTAAGTCCTTTGGGCTTACTTAGCTGACTTCTAAATATGAGCATGAATGATGATAGTGGTGTGTGATTAAAATGTTTAGAGTTATAGGTTGTGATAGATATTTACCAACCTATACTTGGCCTAAGAGTAACGGGCGGTGGCATTCTGCTTAGTTAGCTTGCGGACGCTGGGGGTTTCTTTAGGAACTAGTCCATACTCGGTTTGTAGTGATGCTACCGGCGGAGGTCAGCTAGACCTACACCTAGTTGGATAAGGAACGGAGGCGAGAACTGTTAATAGCTCTCGTGCCACAACTGTAAAATTGAATAAGATGAATCACCTAAATAATAGATAATAAACGGTTGAGTGCCAACATGATGTTTGTTTATTTTTGTTTTTGCGTGTGTTTGTGCTGTTGTTATTCTACTTATATTTGGATAGTTAGCTAACGGCTGTTATGTTGTGTAGACTTACCACAGGTTAGAGAAGATGCCGAGTGATCCGGATGGTAGTGGTCAGCCGGGGTATCGTACTTTTAGGAAGTATTGCAGTTTCTTTATTTGTGGGATTTCCAGTTGGCCCTTGGTTCTTTTCTTTCCTTCCGTACTTTGTTATCTTATGTTTTCCGGCTGTCAATTGTTCTGGTCACATTCATACATTGTTAAGATTTATTTTATGATTTATGGTTTTTCCTTATATGTGCCTTGTTGTAAGATCTTGTTAAGTTGTTGTCAAGCTAAGGTCGGGACCCACTGTGCGGTCCTAACCAGTAACTCCCCGAGTTGTAAAATTTGGGGTGTTACAACATGGTATCAGAGCTCTAGGTTGGTGTTAGCATGAAATATTGTGATATTTTAAGCACGTTTTCTAAGTGTATTTGATTCATATTGATAGTCTTTGATTGAGCATGGTTACATTTGTGAGCTAGTTTGCCTATATTGTCGATATGGATGTCTACACAAGCTTTGATTATAGGTGATTGAGAGCCATTTCCGAACGGAATTTAGCAAGGATGAGTTGATTGAGTATGTCCATGGATTGAGGGCATTCTAAGGAGCAAAATGAGTGTCAACTTCAGGAATGCACGAGGCTAGGGAAGAATCACGCTCTTGCCCTAAACCACGCTCTAAAATACGGCCGTACTACAAACCACGTTCAGTTCCACGGCCGTGGAACCTTGCAGGAGAAGCGTGGTTCATTCCAGAAGCTTTTACGGTCGTGGAATCCATGGTTCAAACCGTGTTGATTTCCACGCTCTAAATTACGGTCGTGGAACCTTCCACGACCGTGATCTTGGCGATCTTTTTCGCCACATTTTAAGCCACGATCTTTTAAAAGATTGGGCCGGGCCGATATTTTATCTTGCCCTATAAAAGGACGGACGAAGGGAGATTCCGTCACCTTGGCTTAGACGTGTTTCCGACCTTCGCTTAGACGCACTTTGCGACCTCGCTTTACACTTTCGCCTACACCGCGACTTGGAGATTTTGGCGATTCTTGCAAAAGACGTAATTTGCGTTCATCCTTGGAATTGCGCTAATCCCGCACTTTTGGAGGAGATTTCTGTTGAGACTTCCGGATTGACGGAAGATCGAAGATTTGGAAGATTGTTGCAAGAAGAATTCTCTTCTTGTTTAGGTTTGATTTAGAAGACGGATTGACATCCCGTTCTTCCTTCTTATCTACGATTGTGTTTGTTTGCTCTATTCCGAATCTTGTGACGATATTTGTTCTTGATTGTGGCTTTGATATTGGTTTGAAGTTTATTGAAAGTTTTCGGAAGTTTTCATCTTTCAATCTTTTAATTCTTGAATTTAATATCAATATGACTGTTATTGGCTAAAAACCCTTAACAATTCTAAGGTGAAGGGTTGATAGTTGTGGCCTAGATGATGATAGATCGAACGTAAACAGATTAGACCTTGAGAGTTAGAAAGAATCGTCGACGAACCCTAAATCACGGTTTGTTCTTGAGTTCCACGACCGTGGAATCTCAAGATCCACCCGTAATTTCCCTTAAGTTTGCGAACCTGCTTTTACTTTAATCCAAAGTTAAAGATTTGCTTTAACTTAGTTTAGGCTTGCCTTTTCTAGGTGGTAGTGAAGCCTCAACAACCTCTACCTCGATTGTGAGTGTCACAACCTTAATCGATTTAGTTAAGTCTTGATCCTTGAATTACAAGTTTGGGTATTTGACATAAATTCTTGCCTTTAGAACCTTTCTATATTGAAGTCTCAACAACCTGTATAGAGAGTGTCTTGTAGGTGAGTTATATAAGGTTTTCGGAACTTCACCGTACGATTACCTTACATTAGCATACCTTTGCATATCTTAACTCTGTCTTATATCATTAGTATATCTTGAATCGATTGCCACAGCTGGATACTTGGATCTTTAGGATTGTTGTTTTCCCAATATTTGCAAAACCTCTCATATTTACTCGCTTGATAATGTGCAATTGAATTTGTTCCCACCCAAATCCCTGTGATCCGCTTGTTTGATTCTAGTTTTATAATTAAAGCTTATTTGCACGCACGTTTAGGGGCGAACAAGTTTTTGGCGCCGTTGCCGGGGATTTGGTTTCGGCCGAATTCGGTTGCCGGTTGTCAAGCTTGGGAGCTTGCTCTCGTTATTTGATATTTCTTTGAGTGTATGCAAAAGTAAAGTCGAAAAATGAAAGGAAGAGAGCGAAGCTCTAAGTTGAAAGTGTGCGGAAACCGCAAAAGGAGAAGAAGAAGTAGTTGTCCACTTTCCCGGATTCATGCACCACATTCCTTAAAGTTTCCTTCCCTTTTCCACATTCTAGACCTTTTTCTTTGAAAGTCCTTAAGATCAAAAGAATGTTATATAGCTTGGTGATCTAAATTGAAGTTTCTTATGATTGATTTTGATAATGTTTGAAGGTTATGATGCTTGTATGGAAGTTTGATTGATTCATGAGATTTCTTTGCATTTTACTCTTTGATTAAGTGTATGAAAGTCTTATAAACGATTGAAGCAAGATTTGAGAATGATCTATTCTTTAGAAGGCACATTCATTCAAAAGAAGTATTGCTTTGAGAAAGTACACATATTTCATCTTAACTCTTGTTTTAAAGGCATTTGAAAGACCTTACTTAGGGACAAGCAAGTGTTAAGTATGGGGTTATTTGTTAGCATGAAATATTGTGATATTTTAGGCACGTTTTGTAAGTGTATTTGATTCATATTGATAGTCTTTGATTGAGCATGGTTACATTTGTGAGCTAGTTTGCCTATATTGTCGATATGGATGTCTACACAAGTTCTATGTTGATTATAGGTGATTGAGAGCCATTTCCGAACGGAATTTAGCAAGGATGAGTTGATTGAGTATGTCCATGGATTGAGGGCATTCTAAGGAGTAAAATGAGTGTCAACTTCAGGAATGCACGAGGCTAGGGAAGAATCACGTTCTTGCCCTAAACCACGCTCTAAAATACGGCCGTACTACAAACCACGTTCAGTTCCACGGCCGTGGAACCTTGCACGAGAAGCGTGGTTCATTCCAGAAGCTTTTACGGTCGTGGAATCCATGGTTCAAACCGTGTTGATTTCTACGCTCTAAATTACGGTCGTGGAACCTTCCACGACCGTGATCTTGGCGATCTTTTTCGCCACATTTTAAGCCACGATCTTTCAGAAGATTGGGCCGGGCCGATATTTTATCTTGCCCTATAAAAGGACGGACGAAGGGAGATTCCGTCACCTTGGCTTAGACGTGTTTCCGACCTTCGCTTAGACGCACTCTGCGACCTCGCTTTACACTTTCGCCTACCCCGCGACTTGGAGATTTTGGCGATTCTTGCAAAAGACGTAATTTGCGTTCATCCTTGGAATTGCCCTAATCCCGCACTTTTGGAGGAGATTGCTGTTGAGACTTCCGGATTGACGGAAGATCGAAGATTTGGAAGATTGTTGCAAGAAGAATTCTCTTCTTGTTTAGGTTTGATTTAGAAGACGGATTGACATCCCGTTCTTCCTTCTTATCTACGATTGTGTTTGTTTGCTCTATTCCGAATCTTGTGACGATATTTGTTCTTGATTGTGGCTTTGAGATTGGTTTGAAGTTTATTGAAAGTTTTCAGAAGTTTTCATCTTTCAATCTTTTAATTCTTGAATTTAATATCAATATGACTGTTATTGGCTAAAAACCCTTAACAATTCTAAGGTGAAGGGTTGATAGTTGTGGCCTAGATGATGATAGATCGAACGTAAACAGATTAGACCCTGAGAGTTAGAAAGAATCGTCGACGAACCCTAAATCACGGTTTGTTCTTGAGTTCCACGACCGTGGAATCTCAAGATCCACCCGTAATTTCCCTTAAGTTTGCGAACCTGCTTTTACTTTAATCCAAAGTTAAAGATTTGCTTTAACTTAGTTTAGGCTTGCCTTTTCTAGGTGGTAGTGAAGCCTCAACAACCTCTACCTCGATTGTGAGTGTCACAACCTTAATCGATTTAGTTAAGTCTTGATCCTTGGATTACAAGTTTGGGTATTTGACATAAATTCTTGCCTTTAGAACCTTTCCATATTGAAGCCTCAACAACCTGTATAGAGAGTGTCTTGTAGGTGAGTTATATAAGGTTTTTGGAACTTCACCGTACGATTACCTTACATTAGCATACCTTTGCATATCTTAACTCTGTCTTATATCATTAGTATATCTTGAATCGATTGCCACAGCTGGATACTTGGATCTTTAGGATTGTTGTTTTCCCAATATTTGCTAAACTTCTCATATTTACTCGCTTGATAATCTGCAATTGAATTTGTCCCACCCAAATCCCTGTGTTCGATACTCTGAAATTCTTGCTTAACTATATCGATCCGTACACCGCGGGTCCGCTTGCTTGATTCTAGTTTTATAATTAAAGCTTATTTGCACGCACGTTTAGGGGAGAACAAGCTCCGAGTCAGCAGCAGCAACAGTACCGGGCTCCAGGACATCCTGCTTCATACAGTACGACACAGGGATCAGGTCGTGGCAGGGGACGTAGTAGTACCACCGACACCAGAGGAGGACCATCGAGAGTGTTCGAGCTGAGGAGCACTGAGCAGCCTACAGCACCTGCGACCATAGGTACTATTTGGATCCATGACTTACCTGTGCGAGTTTTATTTGATACGGGTGCTACGCACTCTTTTATATCAGATGCATGCGTAGATAGGTTGTCCTTAGCTACAGTAGAGGGTGTACCTTTTGTGGTTGGGTTACCAGATGGGGGTAAGGTTAGAGGATCCCGAGAGATTTATGACTGGCCTATTCATCTGGGAGGCCAGATTTGGTTAGTGAATTTTCTAGTCATGCCCTTAGCACATGAGGACGTAATATTGGGGATAGATTGGATGACTAGACATGGAGCCGTCTTAGATATTGGTAGGAGAATTGTGACTGTCGCCACTGAGGAGGGTCACAGAGTGATATTCCGAGGTTGGGACCTCGGAAAGTCCGGCACAGTTATCAGCGCAGTGAGAGCAGCCAGATTGATAGCACAGGGTTGCGAGGCCTTCTAGTGTTATGCCATGAAGGAGCGCAAGAGCCTGACAGTAGAGGAGATACCAATTGCATGCGAGTTTGCAGAGGTATTCAGTGACGACTTACCAGGGCTACCTCCACAGAGGAGTGTTGATTTTAGCATTGAGTTAGAGCCGGGCACGAGACCGATCTCGAAAGCCCCGTACCGCATGGCCCCGATAGAGCTGCTTGAGCTGAAGAAACAGTTAGAGGAGTTAGCAGAGAAGGGCTTCATACGTCCTAGTGTTTCTCCCTGGGGCGCACCAGTATTATTTGTGAGGAAGAAGGATGGATCGATGAGGCTGTGTATTGACTACCGGGAGTTGAACAAGGTCACCATCAAGAATAAGTATCCACTGCCTCGCATAGATGATCTGCTGGACCAGTTGCATGGAGCGTCAGTGTTCTCGAGGATAGACTTGAGATCGGGTTATCACCAGCTGAGAGTGAGAGACCAAGGCATACCTAAGACGGCATTCCGGACTAGGTATGGCCACTATGAGTTTGTAGTGATGCCATTCGGGCTCACTAATGCGCCAGCAGTATTTATGGAGTTGATGAATGGGATTTTCATCGACTTCTTAGACCAGTTTGTAGTGGTCTTCATTGACGACATTCTAGTTTACTCTAGAAGTCGAGAGGAGCATGCCAGACACTTGAGGACAGTATTACAGATTCTACAGGATAGCCAGCTATATGCTAAGCTATCCAAGTGCGAGTTTTGGATGTCAGAGGTGGCTTTCCTAGGCCATGTAGTGACTGCGGAGGGGATTAAGGTCGACCCGGCGAAGATTGAGTCAGTGTCTTCTTGGCAACCTCCGAAGAATGTTAAGGAGGTTCGCAACTTCCTTGGATTGGCAGGTTATTACCGTCGGTTTATGGAAGGGTTTTCCCTGATCGCCCGACCACTTACTTGTCTCTTGAGGAAGACTACTCGGTTCGTCTGGTCTGAGCCGTGTCAGCAGAGTTTTGAGGAGCTGAAGAGGAGATTGACGTCTGCTCCGATCTTAGCACAGCCTGAGGGTACAGAGGACTTTGTAGTGTACAGTGACGCATCCAAGCTGGGCTTGGGGTGTGTCTTGATGCAGAGGGGTAAGGTCATAGCGTATGCGTCTCGACAGCTGAAGACGTATGAGGAGAACTACCCCACCCATGACCTGGAGTTAGCTGCAGTAGTGCATGCTCTTAAGATCTGGCGTCATTATCTCTATGGAGCGACTTGTCAGATCTTCACAGACCATAAGAGTCTGAAGTACATATTCACTCAGCGGGAGTTGAATAACCGCCATAGACGGTGGCTAGAGTTGATCAAGGATTTCGACCTTGAGATTCTCTACCACCCTGGGAAGGCGAATGTAGTTACTGACGCTTTGAGTCGGAAGACGCCTCGGGAGAAGGCGATAGCTCGGTTGACAGTACAGCCACGGTTGCAGAGAGGCTTAGCTTGGTTGGAGGTAGAGATCCAGTTCCCCGATACAGCTCATCAGTTAGCCACCTTAGAGTTACTTCCTGACCTGTTGGGTGAGATCCGACAGAAGGAGGAGACCTGTCCGCCTTTGACTCGGATCCGAGACCGGATGTCACGAGATGAGGCACCTCAGTTCACTATCGGTGCCGATGGAGTGATGAGACGGCAGAACCGTATCTGTGTGCCATCAGACAGTGAGCTGAGACAGAGGATACTAGGTGAGGCTCATGCTACCCCTTACTCCGTACATCCAGGAGCGAGTAAGATGTATAAGGACGTGAGACGTTCCTTCTGGTGGGGTGGTTTGAAGCCTGATGTGGCTCGGTATGTAGCCCAGTGTGCGACCTGTCAGCAGGTCAAGATTGAGCATCGTAGGTCCGGAGGAGAGCTCCACCCACTACCAGTTCACATTGGAAGTGGGAGGATATATCTATGGATTTCGTCACAGGGTTGAGGCTCAGTAGAGGTTTTAATGCCATTTGGGTGGTGGTAGACCGTCTGACGAAGACCGCACGTTTCATTCCGATTAAGAAAACGTGGCCGGTAAGTCGTCTAGCTGAGGAGTTCACCAGACACATTGTGAGACTCCATGGAGTACCGAGGACTATCGTCTCCGACAGGGATGGACGTTTTACCTCGAGATTTTGGCAGCAAGTACATACTGCTCTGGGGACGAGTATCCACTTTACCACTGCCTATCACCCACAGACAGACGGTCAGTCTGAGAGGACCATTCAGACCTTAGAGGACATGTTGCGGGCATGTGTGCTAGATTGGGGACAGGTATGGCCAGATCATCTCCCACTGGTAGAGTTTTCATATAATAACAGCTGGCACGCACTACTACAAAATTGGGTTTATATTCCATAACATATAATCCGGGCGTGTAATATATGGATTATAAAATAAGAAATAAGATGAATAAATAATTATAATCCGGATTTGATTACGATTCGGAATATAAACTTCGCTAAATTATGTGATATGCGGTACAAATACGCTGTAATATGCACGCCCGGATTATTTGATAACCCAAATAACCCGGTTTTCTAGCAACCGGATTATAAATATATTTTTTTTTCCCAACCGGCTTATATCTCTATTCAGAATAGGATTTAAGTTATACAAGAAACGCCCGGATTAGTAAGCTCTCCCGATCTCAAGAAAAAAGCTCTCCCGCTTTGCTTTTCCTTATGTGCGTCCTAGATTTTTTTCATCTATCTTTGTCGAGTTTAGGGTTTTTCAATTCGATGGAGCCTTAAAAAAACATCGATCAACTGCTACTTCAAGAATCACTCAACCTTAGTTCAAATCTAAGGTAAGCTTATCTCCTATCTTTGCCCTTTCTATGCTAAGACATCCTTTCGAGTTAAGCTAATTCCACACACATCTTTGTTTGATGTTAGGTTTCAATTGTTTGATTGAAACCGATTGTGGACACTAAAGAGGGTGGCGGATTCGTGCTTGAATTGGTCTTTGAAGAATCATTCTTAACCCTAGTTCAAATCAGAGGCAACACCTTCGTATTTTCCCTTTTAAGTGCTAACTAAATTGAAGCCTACAGTATAAAATGCATCCTTGTTAACTTTGTGTCAAAAATAGTGTCATATTATCCATTTGGTTAATACATAGATGTTATGTGAATTACGGTTGTTTGTTGTTGTTGATTCTGAACCCCTACACAAAGTAAGCAGCTAATGAGTTTTTATGTGTTCCACATTTCTGCATCCATGTTCATGATGAATTTGTATGATTTTTTCCCGTTTATAGTTCTTATTTGGTATCAAATTGAGTTTGTTTTAGATTTAATGAGCTTGTCTTGAGGAGAGGATTTCCTTGTTTGAGCAGCTTTTGGTTTGTGTTTGTGTCTATGCGTTTTTGTTTAGACTTGAGAATGATTTCATGGTTGTTACAATTTGGCTTTCATTTTCTGAAGTGGATAGAACTTAGCTATAGATTTAGATGATCAAGCAACTTTAGTTTCCATTGAGGTATATATATATATATATATATATATATATATATATATATATATATATATATATATATATAAATAGGAGGAGTGCTTAACAAATGATTTTATTGTGAGTAAGATTAATATACTAAATAGGAGTGTTGCTTAACAAATGATAAATATATTCTCTAGGTTTTTTAAAGATGATAGATTAATCAACGTGTGACAAAAAGAGAGTAATGATAGGTTCCAAGCACACAATTACTAAATTTATTGAAATATAATCTAAATTCAATCAAAGATTCAATGTACTGGGCACAACTATAACGAATTGAAGTACTGAAGACTAGAAGTGCTAGAACATAATTGGAGTGCTACTTAACAAATTGAAGTACTGAAGATTAATATACTTAACAGGAGTGCTACTTAACAAATGATAAATATATTCTTTAAGTGCTAAATAAATTGAAGCACTAAAAACTATAAATTAAGAGAACATAATTGGGACTCACATGACCATAGCTTTCTCCTTCTTGCTACCCCTAATTTCATCTCTTTCTTCTTTATGATCTCGTCTTTTGTTAGTGGGTGTAACTAACAAGCATTTTTATTAATTAGGTAAGAAGAATTCTGTAGAGCTTTTTGAAACCAATAGCTGAATTCCATAGAGCTTTTTAACCAATAAGGTAGTATTCACATTGGACCCCTGTATTTCTATTGCTAAAGCACTGTTGTATTTCTGTAAGAGCTTTTTGAAACCAATAACTCAATTTTGTAGACAATGTATCAATTAAAGAATGAATTATGTATTTCTGTAGAGCTTTCTGAAACTTTTTGATCTTATTGATGAAAAATATGACAGTTATGTTATTGCTTTACTTTCTCATCATTTTCATATGACACACTTTGATAGATTTATGCTTGAACTGATTAATGTAACTATATTGGGGATTGTACATGGAAATTCACAAGGTCATCATTTGATGAAAACAATGTATCAATTAAAGAATGAACTCTATAGACAGCTGACATTTATCTCAGTTAATACCTATAACTGAATTTTGTAAACAGCTGACATTTATCTATGGCTAAAAACTCAGTCAGATTTTCGATGCTGATACATATCTAATTTTCCTTAGCTATTAATGTAATGTGACAATCTTCAGCCTCAAATTCTGCTGTTATATGTTTTGTGCCATCTTGATATCTATAAATTATTGAAATATAATCTAAATTCAACCAAAGATTCAATGTACTAGGCACAACCATATCTAATTTTCCCTACTTTGGAGTCCCCAAGTTGCCCGACCTGTTTAAGCTCCCACTGGTTTTGTCCGCTTTCTCTATCTATCCCCTCCTTCCCTTTTTGTCCCATGAAAATGATTGATAGATGTGTATATGATATTTTTATTGATCTCGGCAAATATTTTTGGAAGAAAGTATCAGACACTAATTTATTGCTCTATTCTAATTGATTTTGATTATGATGCGAAATGAGTTTACCCTAGGATTTGGATTTTGGTTTGTATACTTCATATCTATATGGTGATATAGGGGTCATACTGACATTGAGTTTTCTTGGATCCTTAGCAGCGTGATTTAAACACACAGAAGATCAGTAAGGAACAGAACATTAGAAAAGAAATTGTGCCCCGTCTTTGTCAAATTCGGCTAGAAAGGTTTGCTTTCTTTCCTCAATAAAGCTTTGGTCACTTTTGATTTAGTTTCTTGTAATGCATGTTATTTGGGCTTTAAACTTTGGGGAACTGTGTTTTTTAAGTACAAATTTGAAGAAGCATTCACTCATTTAGACTTGATAGTTAGTTGGTAATAGTGGGAAGTGGCATGACAACAAGTTGTGGAAACATCCTTCTAATCGTGATTTTGTGCCATGTGTTGAACCCATTTTGAACTACACAGGTGATTTCTGTTTTCTGCCGACTCCTATAATATTATGTTTATTTGTATATGAACATATTTTTGTACTTATCCTTCTGCCTTTGTTTTATTTTGCCACTTCCATGTTCAGCTCCCGGGGAGACAAAGAAGTACCTTCTTGTTCATACCAATGGCGGGCTTAATCAAATGCGTGTAGGGGTGTGTGCTTCTCCCTCTACATCTTGTATATCAGAGTAGACTTTTGCATATTGTTACTGTTCTTTGCGGTGACGTGTTGTATATTGGATTGACTCATCAAATGGGTGTAGGGCTTAATGATTGGGTGTTATTGTTCTTTTATAGTTTATTCTGTGTGACGTGCTATATACCTTTGTTTATTGCAGTGTTCAAAATTTTCTGCAAAGTGGTCATTTGCGGTGGCATAATTGTTTTGCTTACGAGGTCCCTAAGAAGAATCAGAGTACCTTGAATGACTCAAATCAATAATGTTATTTGAACCGATCTTATAACTCATAGACTATGTTTTTCTAGTTACGTTTGTTTAGGCGTATGATTTAAAGTTTAGCAATGGTTGTAAACATGTTTTCATGGCACGTTTTAGTTTATGACAATTAATGAGCAGGTTTATTATGTTTTGGTATAATTCAAATGTGTGAAAAGTCAATTATTGGATTTGAATCAAACGTTACAGGTGGTATATTCGAAAAATAGAATGAAATATAAAAAAAAAAGAGAAAATAATCTGGATATATGTTGGCGGTGTATAAAGTCAAAATTATAATAATCAGGTTGTAAGTATTCGGTGTATATTAACCTCACCCAATGACGCTAACACTAAACTTCTTAATCCGGTTATCTTAATCCGGATTATAAAAAAAGAAATATTCCGGTGTTTTACACAATTATATAATCCGGATGTTCCTCCTTATTATATACGTTTCATATAATCCGGTTATTTTATCACTTATATAATCCGGATGTAACACATCCGGATTATATTCGGCCCAATAATCCGGATTATAATGTGCCAAATAATCCGGGCAAAAATACGATCGAAAATTATGGCAAAAATAAACCTAGCAAATACACCGGTGCTTCGTAAAAAAACGCCCGGATTATAAAGTTTGGGGGCAAATACACCCCTAACCTTTAATCCGGTGCAAGCCCGGATTATAAGCCCTCAACTAACCGGATTATAAAGTCCTTTTTGTAGTAGTGACGCGTCTATTGGCATGGCACCTTATGAGGCTTTGTACGGGCGGAGATGTCGTACACCGTTGTGTTGGGATGAGCCTAGCAAGGCTGATGGGGTAGTACCAGACCAGATACAGGATGACATCGCCCGGATTGCCTTAGTCCGAGAGAGGATGTTAGCAGCTCAGAGTCGTCAGAAGTCCTACGCCGACAAATAGCGTCGACCTTTGGAGTTTAGAGTAAGTGCACAGGTGTGGTTGAGAGTGTCACCTACGAGAGGAGTTAGACGTTTCGGCATTAAGGGGAAGCTGAGTCCCCGATATGTCGGTCCATTTGAGATCTTAGAGAGAGTCGGAGAGGTTGCCTACCGACTAGCACTGCCACCGAGATTGGAAGGAGTCCACCCAGTTTTTCATGTATCTCAGCTGAGAGAGTACATACCGGATCCTAGACACGTCATTAGTCATGAGGATCTGATAGTCGAGCCAGACCACACTTTTGTGGAGTATCCAGTAGCCGTCCTAAAGCGTAGTATTAGGCGCCTGCGTTCTAAGGAGATACCGATGCTGAGGATCCAGTGGTATAGACGAGGAGTTGATGAGGCTACCTGGGAGACAGAGGAGAGTATTAGACGTAACTACCCTGAGTTCTTTGCGGAGTTAGCCGCTACCTCAGTACCGACGGGTTAGTACTGAGACGATACTTTATATGATTTCTGTGATTATATGTTTAAATGATTGTCGATGTTTATGTGCTTAATAGCGTGAGTAGATTGCATGCTAGGAAAGAGTGAGACTAGA
This sequence comes from Fagopyrum esculentum, assembly GCA_033239045.1. Lineage (NCBI taxonomy): Eukaryota > Viridiplantae > Streptophyta > Magnoliopsida > Caryophyllales > Polygonaceae > Fagopyrum > Fagopyrum esculentum. The sequence goes on from BSUD01000003.1 coordinate 13,733,074, forward strand.
ATATAACTCTTGAGGGGAAATTGTTTGGGTAAATACCTTATTCTAAGTTTCGGGACGAAACTTATTTTAAGGGGGTACTGATGTAATATCCGGAATTTTTATTCCGTTTATTTCTGTAACAAACCCGATCTCGATCAGTTGATCCATATCCGTCTACTTAGTTAGACACATTATTATAAAATTTATCATTTTATGTAGATTTTCTTCACATAAAATGATAGAATCTTTTAAAAGTTTATCATTTTATGTAGCTTACCTTCACATAAAATAATAAGTTTAGCCCCAAACCCTAATTTAAAATATGACTCGTCGTTGACAAGTCTGTGACGAAGTTGTGACAAGGCCCAGACAAGGCTGTGACGAGTCTGTGACAAGCCCAAACAGGTCTGTGACGAAGCTGTGACAAGGCCAGACAAGGCTGTGACGAGTCTGTGACAAGCCCAGACAGGCTGTTGACAACCCAGCGCCAGTGTGCCCAGCAGCGCGTTCAGCCCAGCGTTGCCCCAGCTCCAGCCCAGCGTTCAGCCCAGCGTTCAGCCCAGCGTTGCCCAGCGTTCAGCCAGCGTTGCCAGCTCCAGCCCAACGTCCAGCCCAGCTCGCGCAGCCCAGGGAGGAGCCTACTGTCTACCTTCTTCAGCCCAGCTACATGAGGAGATGGAATCTCGCTCTCTCCTCTTCTGTAACCGTTTATCTCCAACGTATCTCCACAAATCTCGCCCTTTCCTCTCTAGCGTTATTTCTTTCCTCTTCTGCATTGATTTTCTTCCCTCAAATCTCTCGAATGCTATTCTACAAGCCGTCCAGATTCAGCTTCGAAATCTCCTCCCTTCTGTACGAGAGTGTGCTTCATACGCTGCTGAGCACCCTTGCCCCTCACCCTGCAACCTCTTGACGCCGCTACACAGCACCAAAGTCGTCTTCGGGGGCTTGAGCGCTGCACGCCACTGGGATCTGCACAGGTGAGTAACAACTGACTAGTTGCCCCGTACTCCTCCCTTCAACCTTACTCGGCTTAACCGCCTTCTAGTTGCAAAGGAAACATCGACCGGACGGACCTCTAGGCGCAGTAGACGAACCCCTACACTCACCTGTGTCGACAGCCTAGAATAGCAGCCGTGATGTCCCCTTCGAGGCATCACCTTTTGCAATCGATCAAAAGCTCCTCTAGCCAGTGACTGCTGTAGGAGGTGAGCCCTTCTTTCTTCTGCAGTCCAGTCTGTGCTTTTTTTTTAAGACATTATGTTTATACAGTTTGTAAATGCTTTACGTTTTATTTGTGGAGGGAGATCAAACTAGAGATGAGGGGTAGTAAGTGAGTTCTGTTAAAACCTCCTAGATTACCCAATTTATGGTCACTGGATGACAATGAGAGTAGATCATATTGCCCTAGAAATAGAAGTGAAAAACTCCTTTTTAGAACTCAGCTTTGTAAGTGGGTAATGGTCACTGTTGTAGATCAATGTTTGAGAGTTAGGTTGAAGATCCACCGTTGAAATTTTAATAAATGATAGAGGGATATATGTAGTTTAGTGTATTAAATTTTGAGAAGAAATGAACGGTCGGATTAGAAGTTATAAGCTTCCAAAGTAGGGTAGTTAAGCAGTTTTTGTAAACTTTAGAATTTTGGCTAAGTATAGAAATTGTAAGTGGAGTAGCCAACTTTGAGAATTTTTATAAAAATAATGGATGAACAGTTTTGAGAAATTCTTGCTCCTAAGGGTATATGGAACATCATAGATGATCTAGAGAATTATTTCGGAATTTTTAAAGCTTTTACGAATTTTATATTTGAAACCGAAGTTAGACCTTTACGACCTTTTGGAAAATAGGGAAATAAGAAAAGTGACAGTTTGTAACCAAACTAAACTTTAGGAGTTGGAATATGACTTTAGAGTCTCAAATAGGAGTTTAGACATGAATTTCGGAAAATTTGGAAGTCTCAGGACTAAGGGTAAAATGGTCATTTTTCCATAAATTAGAGCTGTAATTAGTTATGTCCTATTACAATCTTCTATCTTAGAAGTCTTAGACTTCTAATTACGTTGGAGTGTGCTAATGCACTTATCTCCTTTGACAGACAACTGAGTTGCTACAGTTTACAGAGCGAGTTTGGTTTACACAAAGTCGAGCTTTATAACAGGTAAGTCCTTTGGGCTTACTTAGCTGACTTCTAAATATGAGCATGAATGATGATAGTGGTGTGTGATTAAAATGTTTAGAGTTATAGGTTGTGATAGATATTTACCGACCTATACTTGGCCTAAGAGTAACGGGCGGTGGCATTCTGCTCAGTTAGCTTGCGGACGCTGGGGGTTTCTTTAGGGACTAGTCCATACTCGGTTTGTAGTGATGCTACCGGTGGAGGTCAGCTAGACCTACACCTAGTTGGATAAGGAATGGAGGGGAGAACTGTTAATAGCTCTCGTGCCACAACTGTAAAATTGAATAAGATGAATCACCTAAATAATAGACAATAAACGGTTGAGTGCCAGCATGATGTTTGTTTATTTTTGTTTCTGTGTGTGTTTGTGCTGTTGTTATTCTACTTATATTTGGATAGTTAGCTAACGGATGTTATGTTGTATAGACTTACCACAGGTTAGAGCAGATGCCGAGTGATCCGGATGGTAGTGGTCAGCCGGGGTATCGTACTTTTAGGAAGTATTGCAGTTTCTTTATTTGTGGGATTTCCAATTGGCCCTTGGTTCTTTTCTTTCCTTCCGTACTTTGTTATCTTATGTTTTCCGACTGTTAGTTGTTTTGGTCACATTCATACATTGTTAAGATTTATTTTATGATTTCTGGTTTTTCCTTATTTGTGCCTTGTTGTAAGATCTTGTTAAGTTGTTGTCAAACTAAGGTCGGGACCCATTGTGCGGTCCTAACCAGTAACTCCCCGAGTTGTAAAATTGGGGGTGTTACAACATGGTATCAAAGCTCTAGGTTGGCAACAATGGCACTTGAAATCTTCTAAAAAGGTCATATAAGTACATCAACAGAACCCGAAAGGGGTCTGAGTTTTCCAAAGAAGATTTTGGTTTTAAAATGCATACATAGTCGGGTTGGGATAGAAAGTACGGATGACCACCACTACCTCTGCGGATCTCGGTATTCTTAGTATTATTATTATAGACTTTTACTGTTATGATAGATTAGTTAGATTATAACTGTAGTTGTTACCGTTCGTGCAGATGGCACGTACTAGGGCTACACCAGTGACTGGCCGAGGTAGGGGTCGTCCCTCCCTTCCCCCAGTCAGACAGGATCGAGCTGATAGCACCTCTGTTGTTAGAGGGCGTGGTCGTGGGGGTAGATCTCCACTAGGGAGAGGTCGAGGACGAGTTCCTCGAGAGGATCCATCTGCAGCAAGCATACCAGAGGCTGCTGTAGAAGAGGTAGCAAAGAGTGTAGGCCCCGAGGTCAGGCATGAGACCGCCGCTAGGTCTGGAGCGCATGGAGCACGTTCGACTGAGTCAGGACGTGTTTCTATTGGAGCATCTGAGTATAGAGAGTACAGAGCATACGTCGAGCGTATGGAGGAGGCTGCTAGAGTTGAGAGGCTTACCCAGGTACCACCGGTGGTACCGGCTAGGTCAGCTCAGGTGACACAGAGAGTGTCTCAGGTGCCGGCTGTACCTGAGAGGAGAGCTAATGCTGATAGAGCGCCTGCTGGGTCTAGAGCACCGAGACCGGATGAGTGGTTGAAGGCTTTCAACTCTCAGAAGGTTCCCTCATTTAGTGGAGAAATAGGGTTAGAGGTGGAGCACTGGATAGGAAAGATAGAGACTGCTTTAGAGGCAATACGTTGCCCCGAGGATCGATAGGTAGATTTGGTGCAGACTTGTTTCACAAATGATGCTCATTCATGGTGGCGTACCATTCGTAGCCGAGTCACCAGTTGGGAGCAGATGAGGAACATTGTTAGGGACAGGAATTGTCCTGTTTCGCTGAGGAGGAAGAGATTCTAGGATTTTATTGAGGCGGGATTTGAGGATATCCCGATTGCTGCAGCCATAAAGAAGTTTCAGAAAGAGTTGACCTTACTTGGACCAGCTGCACCTCCAGAAGAGCAGCATGTTTACCTTTTCTCCAAGAGATTGAGAGAGAGTACCCGATCATATCTGGCTGGATTCCGCTGTGAGACTTTGTCTGATTATCAGGATAGGGCCTCTGCTTATGAGAGAGATAGGCCAGCTTCGAGGAAATCAGTTCAGTCTAGTGGGCCGGATAAGCGGCAGAGGATAGGACATGCTGGTAGCAGTGCAGCAGTAGCAGGTTATGGTCGAGGACAGACTCAGGTGAGGTCCAGCTACCACTCTACAGTTCAAACTCCCAATAGAGATCGACAGTGCTTTAACTATGGTAGCCGCGATCACATTAAGATAGATTGCCAGAGACCACCTACCACTTGCTTCACTTGTGGGAAGCCGGGACACAGAGCTATTTTCTGCCGTCAGGGTAGGGCTCCTTCACAGCAGGGATCTTCCCCTGCAGGTGCTGAGAAGAGTGTACAGAGACCTCCTCAATACCGAGCTCCGAGTCAGCAGCAGCAACAGTACCGGGCTCCAGGACATCCTGCTTCATACAGTACGGCACAGGGATCAGGTCGTGGCAGGGGACGTAGTAGTACCACCGACACCAGAGGAGGACCATCGAGAGTGTTCGAGCTGAGGAGCACTGAGCAACCTACAGCACCTGCGACCACAGGTACTATTTGGATCCATGACTTACCTGTGCGAATTTTATTTGATACGGGTGCTACGCACTCCTTTATATCATATGCATGCGTAGATAGGTTGTCCTTAGCTACAGTAGAGGGTGTACCTTTTGTGGTTGGGTTACCAGATGGGGGTAAGGTTAGAGGATCCCGAGAGATTTATGACTGCCCTATTCATCTGTGAGGCCGGATTTGGTTAGTAAATTTTCTAGTCATGCCCTTAGCACATGAGGACGTGATATTGGGGATAGATTGGATGACTAGACATGGAGCCGTCTTAGATATTGGTAGGAGAACTGTGACTGTCGCCACTGAGGAGGGTCACAGAGTGATATTCCGAGGTTGGGACCTCGGAAAGTCCGGCACAGTTATCAGCGCAGTGAGAGCAGCCAGATTGATAGCATAGGGTTGCGAGGCCTTCTAGTGTTATGCCATGAAGGAGTGCAAGAGCCTGACAGTAGAGAAGATACCAGTTGCATGCGAGTTTGCAGAGGTATTCAGTGACGACTTACCAGGGCTACCTCCACAGAGGAGTGTTGATTTTAGCATTGAGTTAGAGCCGGGCACGAGACCGATCTCGAAAGCCCCGTACCGCATGGCCCCGATAGAGCTGCTTGAGCTGAAGAAACAGTTAGAGGAGTTAGCAGAGAAGGGCTTCATACGCCCTAGTGTTTCTCCCTGGGGCGCACCAGTATTATTTGTGAGGAAGAAGGATGGATCGATGAGGCTGTGTATTGACTACCGGGAGTTGAACAAGGTCACCATCAGCTTCGAAATCTCCTCCCTTCTGTACGAGAGTGTGCTTCATACGCTGCTGAACACCCTTGCCCCTCACCCTGCAACCTCTTGACGCCGCTACATAGCACCAAAGTCGTCTTCGGGGGCTTGAGCGTTGCACGCCACTGGGATCTGCACAGGTGAGTAACGACTGACTGGTTGCCCCGTACTCCTCCCTTCAACCTTACTCGGCTTAACCGCCTTCTAGTTGCACAGGAAACATCGACCGGACGGACCTCTAGGCGCAGCAGACGAACCCCTACACTCACCTGTGTCGACAGCCTAGAATAGCAGCCGTGTTGTCCCCTTCGAGGCATCACCTTCTGCAATCGATCAAAAGCTCCTCTAGCCAGTGACTGCTGAAGGAGGTGAGCCCTTCTTTCTTCTGCAGTCCAGTCTGTGCTTTTTTTTAAGACATTATGTTTATACAGTTTGTAAATGCTTTACGTTTTATTTGTGGAGGGAGATCAAACTAGAGATGAGGGGTAGTAAGTGAGTTCTGTTAAAGCCTCCTAGATTACCCAATTTATGGTCACTGGATGACAATGAGAGTAGATCAGATTGCCCTAGAAATAGAAGTGAAAAACTCCTTTTTAGAACTCAGCTTTGTAAGTGGGTAATGGTCACTGTTGTAGATCAATGTTTGAGAGTTAGGTTGAAGATCCACCGTTGAAATTTTAATAGATGATAGAGGGATATATGTAGTTTAGTGTATTAAATTTTGAGAAGAAATGAACGATCGGATTAGAAGTTATAAGCTTACAAAGTAGGGTAGTTAAGCAGTTTTTGTAAACATTAGAATTTTGGCTAAGTATAGAAATTGTAAGTGGAGTAGCCAACTTTGAGAATTTTTATAAAAATAATGGATGAACAGTTTTAAGAAATTCTTGCTCCTAAGGGTAGATGGAACATCATAGATGATCTAGAGAATTATTTCGGAATTTTTATAAACTTTTACGAATTTTATATTTGAAACCGAAGTTAGACCTTTACGACCTTTTGGAAAATAGGGAAATAAGAAAAGTGACAGTTTGTAACCAAACTAAACTTTAGGAGTTGGAATATGACTTTAGAGTCTCAAATAGGAGTTTAGACATGAATTTCGGAAAATTTGGAAGTCTCGGGACTAAGGGTAAAATAGTTATTTTTCCATAAATTAGAGCTGTAATTAGTTATGTCCTATTACGATCTTCTATCTTAGAAGTCTTAGACTTCTAATTACGTTGGAGTGTGCTAATGCACTTATCTCCTTTGACAGGCAACTGAGTTGCTACAGTTTACAAAGCGAGTTTGGTTATAGAGAGTCGAGCTTTATAACAGGTAAGTCCTTTGGGCTTACTTAGCTGACTTCTAAATATGAGCATGAATGATGATAGTGGTGTGTGATTAAAATGTTTAGAGTTATAGGTTGTGATAGATATTTACCAACCTATACTTGGCCTAAGAGTAACGGGCGGTGGCATTCTGCTTAGTTAGCTTGCGGACGCTGGGGGTTTCTTTAGGAACTAGTCCATACTCGGTTTGTAGTGATGCTACCGGCGGAGGTCAGCTAGACCTACACCTAGTTGGATAAGGAACGGAGGCGAGAACTGTTAATAGCTCTCGTGCCACAACTGTAAAATTGAATAAGATGAATCACCTAAATAATAGATAATAAACGGTTGAGTGCCAACATGATGTTTGTTTATTTTTGTTTTTGCGTGTGTTTGTGCTGTTGTTATTCTACTTATATTTGGATAGTTAGCTAACGGTTGTTATGTTGTGTAGACTTACCACAGGTTAGAGCAGATGCCGAGTGATCCGGATGGTAGTGGTCAACCGGGGTATCGTACTTTTAGGAAGTATTGCAGTTTCTTTATTTGTGGGATTTCCAGTTGGACCTTGGTTCTTTTCTTTCCTTCCATACTTTGTTATCTTATGTTTTCCAGCTGTCAGTTGTTCTGGTCACATTCATACATTGTTAAGATTTATTTTATGATTTCTGGTTTTTCCTTATCTGTGCCTTGTTGTAAGATCTTGTTAAGTTGTTGTCAAACTAAGGTCGGGACCCACTGTGCGGTCCTAACCAGTAACTCCCCGAGTTTTAAAATTTGGGGTGTTACACCAGCCCGCCTCTATATATTCTTGCTTTTCCCTTCTTTTTCCCGTTTCTTGCATTCGTCTTCAACCCTGAAAGCTGCAGCCGTTTCCTTGCTTCCCCGTGATCTTGCTGAACGTGTAAGTTCATCATTCTCTATTCTTCCTTACGATCATGTACTGCATTATGCTTCCTTCTTTCTTTTCGTTTTCTTCTTCTTCTCTCCTTTCTTCTTCTCCAAGAATCAAGTTTGAACCTTGATTCTTGTTGGCTTCTCATTGTTGATGTATCGTTGTTCTCAGACTCTTTGGAGTTGAGTCTTAACGTGTTGGAGTCGAAGGTTCGAGCTTTGGTTGCCCTTGTTGTGAGTTTTGTCGAAGAGAAACCCGACAACGCTTTTTGTCACGCCCCCGCCCCCACGCCTACACATCCCTGACCCTGCGTGTTGCCGCCCCTGTGTCCTTGTCAGCCGCCCCTGCGGTTTCCTCTGCAATAACTCCCATTATTGTGAGTTACTTCCTTCCTTGCTTTCCTCGTTCCTTTCCTTGCATCTTATGGATGTTGTTGACCCCAATGAGTGTTGTAAGACTGAGGTCGAGCCCTCAGCGTGTGTAGATCTCTTAGAGATCATTGAGACTAGAAGTTATAGACTTCTAGCAACCATATCATTCCTGATTCTTGACGCCTTGCATATACAGGCTTTCCTAGCTCCTTTCTTGAAGGAAGCTGAGCTTTTCCCGAGTGTTCTTTGAGTTGTTGCTGAGCTTTTGGTTTACCTTTGAGTGAGGTAAGTCTCTTGGACTTACTTAGGTAGTTAGCTTCATTCCGTATATTGGTTTGAGTGTTTTGGCTTGTTTGTGTTGTTTATTATGTTATAACGGATAACCGGAATATGATTCACCCTTTTATACCTTAACTAGCCTAAGTGTATTATAAAAAGGGCGGTGACCACTTGTCTAGTTCTACAGGAGACTAGAATGTGCTCTTACAACCCACGCCCGTAGGTAACGGATAGTATTGATCTATTCCTATTGGTAGACGGAAGCAGAGGCGAGTTTCGGGAGATTCTCGTGTGACGAAAGAAGTTGAATTAGTAATGGATAACCTTAATGAAAGATAATAACCGGTTGTGTGCAAGCATGTTATGTGTTTTCCTTTACCTTATGGGATTTTGTGTCTTTACGCTCTTTCTAGTATCTAGAATGTTAGCTAACGATTTATACCGTCGTTGTAGATGTTCCGTAGGTTCAAGATGCTACTGAGTGATCTGGATGGTGAGGTCAGCCGGGGTTCCCGTACATTATAGGAAGGGATCGGGTTTTTGTTTTGTTGTTGCTTTCCCTTTTGTTTTGAACTCGGCTACGAGTCTTTTACGCTTTCCTTTGTTTAAACCTTTGGTTTTATATTGAGTTTTTGTTTTCATTTGTCTGTGCCTTTTTGTAAGATCCGTTTGTTGTTGCTACTCTGAGGGTCGGGACCTATTGTGCGGTCCTAGCCTGTAGCGCTTCGAGTTTCCAGAACTTGGGGTGTTTCAGAGAAAAGCTTGTTTTACTTTATAAGAATTTATTTGGACTCGATGCATACCTTAACAAGTGCTTGGATATGAGAGAATCTTTTATTTATTGTTGGCTTTGTGCTTCCAAGTAAATATCAAAGTCGAGTTCTTCGTTACCACCACTTTTGTTGCAGTGCCCAACAAATCCTTGCCAACCTTTTCTAGTGTTAACCCCATGTCATCTCTTATAACAGTTCCTACAAGTAATGACTTTTGCGTTCAACAACTGCAGGAGCTTTGACAACAACATCCTTCAAAGAACCCAGGTCTTAAGCTTGTTCCTAATAGCAGTTGCCTATTATCAGAACTAGGAATTCCTGTCTTGAACTGCATTGTCCAACACCTTATTATACATCTCCTTTGGATGTGAAATTTTCTTGTCAGCCAATTTGGATAGTGTCATTACAAACAAAAAAAAATATACAAAACACATTTGGAATAACACGCTTATGTTATATGGCTGATACATTGTAGTTATGATACTCTTCAATCATCTTTCGTCTATCAGTGACCAAGCAAGATGACAAAATACCCACGATTAAATTTCATCTCTTCAACGATATTGGGGTTGTATTCTATACATCTTTCTTTCTCAATAGTATTGATCATGATGCTTACAGAACCCATGATAGTACTAATTCTGAAGATCACGTGGTAAAAATGTAGGAACGCAACTAAAATCCTCAAGAAGCCTTTGTGTAACTTCTTCCTGCTCATCTTCAATTCAAATCAAATTTATCAATGTAATTTCCAATCTAATTATATTTAGATTGCCCGTAACAAAAAAAAACTCCCACTTCATCTGCACATCAGGAATTGGAAATTCAAACTCAAGTCCGAGAGAAGAAAAATTATCCTTGTGAAACTTACACATAGTAAATTAAAGTTGGGAGCCCTGAAGCACAAAGAAATCAAACATTTATGACCAATTTGTTAATGCAGAATACATCGATGTAATTGTAAATTATTATCATACAAAAATGGTAGCAAACAGTGGATTTGTTAATTTGACTGGGTTGGTACCTGAAAATGTTGAAGGAAATAAGTATGCCACAAAGTGTACCTCCTAAGTAGAACATGGCTATACAGACACATAACCAGGATTATGTCAGCAAACATTATCATCCATAAATATTGTTGCAAGGTAACGCAGTAAGCCAGTAAATGAAAATTGTTTGATCATTATCTCAATCATAAGAAAACTTAAAATCCAATTTGACGTATTAAATATTATTTTGAACCAAATTACCTCAAGTGATAGACAGGTTGTAGATTATGAGAGTGATTTTCTTGATTTGTGTGGGCCTTAGTGATGAGAAATAGTGGACATGCACTGCCTAAAATAACAACATAGAAATTTTGGATTAATTTTTGTAAATTGTGTTTCCAACCAACTGGGAAGAAGAAGAAGGACACGGACTTAGACGAAAGAATTCTTCCGAATGAGAAAATCACCAAGCATTACAACAAAAGAAGTTGATGTAAACGGATCTCTGAAAATGTGTACTCGAACATTTCAACAACAAATATCGATGATCAAGCATTTGACAACCTAATATTCAATATTATTAGTTGGAATGTTCAATTAAGACTCTAGTAGTCTAGTACGCACAAAAATTACATTTTCAGAATAAGAAAATCACCAAGCATTACAACAAAAGAAGCTGATGTAACATGATCTCTGAAAATGTGCACTCAAACATTTCAACAACAAATATCAATAATCAAGCATTGGACAACCTAATTTTCAATATTATCAGTTAGAATATTCAATTAAGACTCTAGTAGTCTAGTACACACAAAAATTACATATTATCAATTCTAATGTTAAATTACTACTTCCTTTCGCGCAAATTGCCACAACAATTTTTGCCAAGAAAATATTGTAGTTTAACATTATAATCCTCGATCTCATCATGACTAGTCGTTTACACTCGAACGGAAAAGGTCCCGTAGTAGTTCCCAAAATCCGCAAATTTTAAGCAAAAAAATTTAGCAAATTATGAATTAATATCGAAGAAAGAAGAGCAACTCCCAAGTGACAACGACTTACCGCTAGAGATCATATTGCCTTCCCCAAATCAAATCAATAGCAGAGAATAAGCAAAAACGTCACAAAGCATCATAACAAAACCAGAATAAACAGTGTAACAGAACAAGCATAAAGAATTAAGATTTATAGGAAAGCTCTTGATTAATGCATATACACATATATAATTGAAAGCTCTTAATTAATGCATAACTGCCTCTATTACATATGTATCTTATATTAGCCTTGTTTTCATCTATTCATCATTTTGGTAGATTTATAGAAAACTTTCTAAATACTAATATGGGTTTCATTGTGGAATAATACAATGTTGAACATCTTTGTTGTTGTAGGAGCATGAAGCTATTACATTGTTTATTGATATTGTAGCGAGTCATACAATAAAGCAGAGTATAAGGTGAGGGTAATTAACCACATCTTATCATTCAAATGTATATTTATCGTTGTGCAAACTAGTAGGTGCTGACTAGAACACAATATGTAGCTTCTTGGTTGTAGCCGTTATTTCCTATGATGGCATTAGAAGCTTGGTTTGGATGGTATGAATCCTAAAAAAGATATTGATTTTTGTTGACATATGGTGGTAGTAAAGCCTTCATTCCTTCCGTTCCCACAACATGCTATGTGTGTTACACTTAATCCTACAATAGCAAGCAAAAATATGATTTAGTTTTCATAACAATAAGTACCGAGAAATAGAGTTAGTTGATATGTAATATGTAGTAGAACCATATTCATATAGATTAGTGTTCATTGGATTGGATTACCAAATTGTTGATGATGCACCATCCTACTCAACTGAGTGACTGGATAAGAAGGACAAAAATGTGCATTGTGACTTTTAATATAAATCTCAAGAAACCAAACCAAAAAAACATCAAACACACATGACATTGCTACTGAGGGTCAACATCCTCATCAATGTAAGACCCCAATATATCGCCTTTACCGCCCCGGTGAAGTGTGTCGCCCCTGCGGCAGGCCGCACCCGCGGCAGGGTAAGCCGCCCCTGCGGCTGACTACAGATCGCGTCCGATCTTTATTTCGTTCGTTTTATCTTCCTTCCGTAGAGTAAATATCCGATCTTCTATATTATGGGTCGGTTTCCTTATCATCTTCTTAACCCTAGACGTCCTTCCTTTTTATCTTTTCATTCTCTCCTATATATTCTCGTCTTTCCCCCTTTTTTCCGAATCTTGCTTACGTTTCTTCAACCCTTGAGAGCTGCAGCTGTCACCTTGCTTCCTGCTACCTTGTTGAACGTGTAAGTTCATCTCTTCTGATTTCTTCTTCACGTTCATATAGTTGATGTATGTCGTTCTCTTCTGTTTTGCTTCTTCCCTTCGTTCGTCCTTTTCTTCTTATCCAAGGATCAAGATCCAGTCTTTGATCCTTGTTGTTGGTTCCATTGTTGATATGTTGATGTTCATAGGCTCCCTTGGTTGAGTTATGACGTGGTTGCGTATTGAGAAGAGAAAGCTTCGGCCTTTGTTGCGTTCCTTGCTGTCGAAGGAGTCGACAATGCTTCTGCACTATAAACCACCCCCGTGCCTTGGTTGTGCCGCCCCCGCGTTCGTCCAGCCGCCCCTACGATTTCCTCTGCAATAACTCCGTTCTTGTGAGTTGCTTCCTTCCTCCCTTTCCTCGTTCCTTTCCTTGTCCCTTCTGGTTATTCCTTGACCCTTGAGTGTGATGTAAGACTAAGGTTGAACCCTTATCTTGTGGAGATCTCTTAGAGATCATTGAGACTAGAAGTTATAGACTTCTAGCAACCGTTTTGTTCCTGATTCGTGATGCTTGTGTGAAAAGGCTTTCCTTGCTCCTTTACTAAGGGAAACTGAGACGTCTCTGAGTTGTTTGTTGAGCTTTGAGTTACCTTCGAGTGAGGTAAGTCCCTTGGACTTGCTTAGCTTCATTCCGCATATTGGTTTGAGTGTTTTGGCTAGTTGGTTTTGTTTATTATTGCTATAACGGATAGCCAGAATAGGATTCACTCTTCATAACCTTAATTGGCCCAAGTGTATCATAACCGGGCGGTGACTACTTATCTAGTTCTACAGGAGACTAGAATGTGTTTTTTCAACCTAGACCAGTAGGGAACGGATAGTACTGATCTATTCCTATTGGTAGACGGAAGCAGAAGCGAGTTTCGGGAGATTCTCGTGTGACAAAAGAAGTTGAATTAGTAATGGATAACCTTAAAAAAAAAGAAGATAATAATCGGTTGAGTGTGAGCATGTTATGTTTTTTCTTTACCTTATGTGTGCTTGTGCCTTACGCTCTTGCTAGTATCTAGAATGTTAGCTAACGGTTTATACCGTCGTTGTAGATGTTCCGCAGGTTCAGGATGTTGCTGAGTGATCCGGATAGTGTGGTCAGTCGGGGGTTCCCATACACTATAGTACGGGATTGGGTTTACAATCAACACATGATTAGCTTTTCATATTCATAACGATAGCAAACACACACATACATGACATTGTTACTTAAATTATGAACATCAACGTTAATTAGTTAATTGTCCTTCACGATAGTATAAAATGCATCGAATATAAGGAAAATAGACACCGGACAATTTTACACGTAAAACATAAACTTAGTAGAAGGTAAACATAAACTGAATTTATTGCTTAATCACTAAACTAGTTGAAAATCAGAGTCTAATCCAATATATTGATGTCCACACACAAGTGAACCGAGTACCTCCTAATTAGCTGTTGATTTCAATAGACAGATCAACGTGAATAAGACACAAATAAACGTAAATTAGTTATTGATGTTTACACACAAATGAACTGAGTAACATAAAATAACGTAAAAATGAACTAAGTACCTCAGAACCCCGCACAAATGCACTGAGTAACTCAAACTATAATCTCGGCTTCACACCCAACTTGTAAGATCCCAGTTTTTGCCTTCACCGCCCCCGCGGTGAAGAGGGCCGCCCCTGCGGATGACGACAGATCGTGCCTGATCTTTCTTCCATTCTTTTTATCTTCCTTCCATAGATAGAATACCCGATATTCTGTCCTATTGGCCGGTTTCCTTATCTTCTTTATAAACCCTAGACACCTTTTCGTCTATCTTTCCAACTTGTCCCTATATATTCCTTTCTTTCCTCCTTTTTCCCGTTTCTTGCTATCGTCTTCTTCAACCCTAGAGTGCTGCAGCCTTGCCCTTGTGTCCTTGCTGAATGTGTAAGTTCTTCCTCCCTTGTTATTCTTCACGTTTATGTGCTGTTGCACCTTGCTTCACTTCTGTTTCGGTTTCTTCCTTCGTTCTTCTCTTTTCTTCTTCTCCAAGGATCAAGCATGAGCCTTGATTATTGTGGAATGTTCCGTTGTTGATCCTTTGTTGTTCTCAGGCTCTCTAGAGTTGAGTCTCGACGTGTTGGAATCAAAAGTGCAAACTTTGGTTGTCCCTGCTGTGAGATTTGTCGAAGAGGAGCCTGACGGTAGCTTCTGACGAACATCCGTCCCCGCGCCTGCACAGAGCCGCCCCTGCGCCTCTTCCCAACCGCCCCTGTGGTTTTCTCTGTTGTAACTCCCGTATTTGGTGAGTTGCTTCCTTCCTTCCCTCGTTCTTTTCTTGGTTCCTTGTGGTTGTTCCTTGTTCCCTAAGCCGCTGTAAGGCTAAGGTCGAGCCCTTAGCTTGTGGAGATCTCTTAGAGATCGTTGAGACTAGAAGTTATAGACTCTAGCAACCATTTCGTTCATGATCCGTGATACTTGTTCGTACAGGCTTTCCTTGCTCCTTTCCTGAGGAAAGCAGAGCTTTCTTGAGTGTTCTCTGAGTTGTTGTTGAGCCATTGTGTTACCTTCGAGTGAGGTAAGTCCATCGGACTTACTTAGCTTCATTCCGCGTATTAGTTAGATTCCATTAGCTTGTTTGTGTTGTTTATTTATGTTATAACGGATAACCGGACTAGGATTCACCCTTATAACCTTAATTGGCCCAAGTGTATTATAACCGGGCAGTGACCGCTTGTCTAGTTCACTATTGGGGAAACTGGAAAGTGCTTTTGCGACTCAGGCCTGCAGGTAACGGATAGTACTGATCTATTCATGTTGGTAGACGGAAGCGGAGGCAAGTTTCGAAAGGATTCTCGTGTGATAAAAGAAATTGAATTAGTAATGAATGACTTAATGAAAGATAATAACCGGTTGTGTGCAAGCATGCTATATGTTTATTTTACCTTATGTGTGTTTGTGCCTTTATGCTCTTGCTTATACCTAGAATGTTAGCTAACGGTTTATACCGTCGTTGTAGATGTTCCTCAGGTTGAGTGATGCGAGGATAAGCCGCAGTTCCCGATCTATATTGAAAGTCCTTAACTGGAATAAAAATCGGATTGTAAAAGAGAACCGCAAGTGGACAATAACTCGGGTTAAAAGAATCATGGAGGAATACCTACACTTTATTGTGGAAGAATCGATAAGTCCGTTGACGGAAGACGAATATACAGCTAGACTAGTAAGAGTATAGTGCTCCTATAGGAGTGTAGTTTGTAGAAGGAGCTAAAGGAGTATAAAGGGAAGAAATATATTTTCACCTGGTATATCAAACCTCGAAAGGGATAGAAGAAAAGTAAGTCTACGATCTTATAGAAGGTCAACTACAGACTAATTGGTAACAACAGAGAATTTACACGTGTTGGCTAACTAGTGATGGTTGGTTGACACATAAGAATAACTACAAGGTTATAAAGGAATTTTATCGACATCTGGAAAATTTCTTCCAGAGATCAACGACGACAATGGTGAAGTTAAATCAATAACAAGTACTAGTAACCCTGATGGTAACATTGAATGAGTCCAATATGAGAACTCTAATAAAGAATTTAAAGAGAAGCTCTGGATGGTCGGTAATGACAGTTGATGATAGTGATGGTGTAAAGAGAATTGTTGTGAGTAGTTGCTTACTACTGACTAAGGAAAGATACATATCAAAGTTAGTATGAAGGGATCCCTGTAAGAAGAACTAGAGGAGTAAGAAGAAGCATGTTCGCCCCTAGAGGTGTGTGCAAATAAGTTTTAAATTTATAAAACTAGAATCAAGCAGCGAACCCGCAGTGTACGGATCGACGTAGTTAAGCAAGAATTCCAGAGTATCGAACACAGGGATTTGGGTGGAAACGAATTCGAATGCAGGTTATCAAGCAAGTAAATATGGGAGTTTTGCAGATATTGGGAAAACAACAATCCTAAAGTTCCGGGTATCCAGCTGCGGCAATCGATTCAAGATATACTAATGATGTAAAGACAGAGTAGAGATATGCAAAGGTATACTAATGTAAGGTAATCGTACGGTTGAGGTTCCAAAAACCTTATGTAACTCACCTAAAAGACACTCCCTATACAGGTTGTTGAGGCTCAATATAGAAAGATTCTAAAGACGAGGATTAGCATCAAATACCCAAACTTATAATCTAAAGATCAAGACTAACTTAACCGATTGAGGTTGTTGAGACTCACAATCGAGGTAGCGGTTGTTGAGGCTTCACTACCACCTAGAAAAGACAAGTCTAAACTAAGTTAAAGCAAATCTTTAACTTTGGATTAAAGTAAAAGCAGGCTCGTAAACTAGAGGGAAATTACGGTTGGATCTTGAAGTGCCACGGTCGTGGAACTCAAGAACACCCCGTAATTTAGGGTTGTCGACGATTCTCTCTCTAACTCTCAGGGTCTAATCTGTTTGCGATCGATCTGTCATCATCTAAGCCACAACTATCAACCCTTCACCTTAGAATTGTTAAGGGTTTTTAGCCAATAACAGTCATATTGATATTAATTCAAGAATTAAAAGATAAAAGATGTAAACTTTCAAGAACTATCAATAATCTTCAAATGAATCTCAAGATCACAATCAAGAACAAGTGTTTATCAAAAGATTCAAAACGGAGTAAACAATCACAACCTTAGGAAAGAAGAGAAACGGGATGTCAATCCGTTTCCAAATCAAACCTAAACAAGAAGAGAGATCTTCTTGCAAAATCTTCCAAGAACTTCGATCTTCCACAAATCCGAAGATCACAACAGCAACCTCCACCGAAAGTGCGAGTTTTGAGTAACTCTCCAATACGAACTTTGATCTCCAATGAGATCTCCCAAATACCTCTAAGATGAGGGATTGTGCGTTGCTAAGCAATGATTGTAAGCGAGCATGACGGAATCCCCTTTCTTCCGTCTTTTTATAATGCAGGGCAAAGTGTCGGCCCGGCTCAATCTTCAAAAGATCGTGGCTTCGAAGTGTGGCGAAAAGATTCGCCAAGATCACGGTCGTGGAAGATTCCACGACCGTAATTCTAGGGCGTGGAAACAATTACGGTTAGTTCCACGGCCGTAGAATCCCCTGGAATGAACATCGAATTCTGACTCAGAATCCACGGCCGTAATTCTGAACGTGGTTTGTGATACGGCCGTATTTTAGGGCGTAATTTAGGGCAAGAACGTGATTCTTCCCTAAACTCGTGCATTCCTCAATCTAAGACTCCAAATTGCTTCCAAAAAGTGTCCTCGATCTATGGACATATCAACTCAACTCTCCTTTGCTCGATTCCGTTCGGAAATAGCTCCAAATCACCTATAATCAACATAGAACTAGTGTAGACATCCATATCGAAAATATAGGCAATACTAGCTCACATATGCACAAAGATCAATCAAAGACTATCAATATGAATCAAATACATTTAGAAAACGTGCCTGAAATATCACAATATTTCATGCTAACAAAGCAGATGATTTTGATTATGTTCAACGTCAATCAAGACAGAAGGTGCTTAACATGCCACACATATGAGACTGATGGTGCTCTCCCGAGGTTTACAGAGGAAGCCTTTTTGACTAAAGATGTCACACAGAATAACCACAGTTATAGAGACGCAACAACATAGAGATTATGACCTTAGTATCTTGGTAATATGTCTCATCGAGTCGTGAGGTGATTGAAGATAGAATCTCCATGTTGGCTAGTATAGACAGGAGAAGGAGTAAAGTTGAATGACTAAAGGTTGTTAAAAGATCCGGTATTACCCCAATAAGATAATTACCGAAATGCGTCTATATAAAAGTAATGAGAAATGGTGGTACTCCGATGAAAATTCAAGCTCAACGGATGACATAAGAGTTGATAAAGTAATAAGACCAACCAACGTGCTTCGTAAAGCGTGTACGAGAAAACTCAAAGGGATTTAACTATCTTACGGGGTAAAGATTTAAAGAAGGTAAAGCGACATGAGTATAAGGGAAACATAATAAATGCAATGCAAAAAATCTGATTGGTGAGAAAATCATATGCATCTGATGTGTCGTATACAAATGGTACCATTAGATGTTTAATAAAAATCATACTATCGGACTGAGGACACTATGATGGATTAAGTGTAAACCAAGCGTATAACTTAACCGGTGAGAAGGAAAGTCATGTATCAAAATGCGGGTCATGCTAATTTTAAATAAAGTCTTGAGATGAGGATGTCCGTAGGAAATCTAGGCAAGAGTACAAAGTAACTGAAGTTCCAACACATAATGGGTAGTAATGATCAACAGACAGTTGGAGACCAATGTAGAGAAGAAGAACGTATAAGATGAGTTACCTAGTAGAAGAATTCACAAGACGAGCTTGAGAGACCAAAAGAGATAAAATGTCGACCCAGATATGAGGATCTAAAGTACATGGAATGGATACCTACAATGGAGTGTAGAAGTAAGATGTAGACTACACAAGTGTGAGAACGGCGTTGCATGAAGGCAATATTGCCGGTAACACCAACGAAGGAATGTATATATGAGAACGACCTTGGTAGACTTGAAAGTCCAAGGTGACCCCAATTATCACGGGACCTAAGTCGTAAACACCGACGGTCCATGCAAGGGGAACTGTAAGGAAATGATAATTAAAGTCCCTAGAACTACAAAGACACTTACCGGCCATCGTGGAAGACTTGGAATGACTAATTATGTCAGGATGAATGACCCAGTTGGGCTCGAGAAGTAGAGTTAGCCTAAGGAAACAGAAGTGTGGAAGATAAAATGAAGAGGAAATTACCGGAAACCACCCGCTAAATAGGTCATATTGCAAATAACCACCCGCTCAATCACTATTTACCGGAAACCACCCGCTATATATACTCCGTTACCAAAAAACCACCTTGTGTCAGTATACCGTCTGTTTTCCGTCTAGTGGGCCCCACTTTATAATAAAATAATTATTTTTCTTATTTTTCTTCCTTTTCTATTTTTGAATGTATTTTCTTCCTTTTCTTTTTTTAGTTGGTATTATAAACTCAATCCCAATTCAGGTCATGAAATCCTCAACAAACAAGAAACCCTAGAAATCTCCAACCGCCATAGATGGAAGCTGAGAACATCAATTCTTTTCTTATTTTTCTTCCTTTTCTATTGGTGTGAGCAGTATCAGTAGCAACAACATCAATTCTTTCTCTCCAAACTCTGTTCTCCTCACAAGAAATCTCCAGCCGATCTTCTCTGGTAAGGAAATGGTATTAGAAGCAGAGGATCTAGAACTCTGTAGAACAACGAAGAAGGCAGCAGAAATAGAGACACGCAAGAGTTGTTTACAGGGAAGGAAGAAGAAGAAGAATAAGAACAGGAAATTGCAAAGAGAGTTGAGCAAGAGTTTGACTGATTTGGAATTTGATGAGATAAAAGGGTTTGTGTTTTCAGAAGAAGATAAGAACTCTAATTTCCTGGCAACCATTCTTTCTGGTCTGCAAAGGCTCGAATTAGAAGGAGAAAAGAAGAAGAGAAAGAGGGGTTTGCAATTGCAAGGCCTTATTTGTCATAATCATGGGAGAATTCACAGATTGATTGTTTGGTCAATTGGTTAGCCTCTTACTGATTCACAAATTGCTAAGTACCAATCATCATTTTTGATTTTCTATTAAGGGAGCTTCGAGTTGTATATATTTTTGATGAGGCCTTTGATTTGGATGCTAGGTTAGGATTATTCTAATTATACTGGTGTTCTTCAGCTTCATATTCTAATTATACTGTTGTCTGTGTTTGGATAGGTAATTTACCAAAAAAAAAGAAAGGAAGAAAATACATTCAAAAATAGAAAAGGAAGAAAAATAAGGAAAATTATTATTTTATTATAAAATGGGGCCCATAAGACGGAAAACAGACGGTATAGTGACACAAGGTGGTTTTTGGGTAACGGAGTATCTACAGCGGGTGGTTTTCGGTAAATAGTGATTGAGCGGGTGGTTATTTGCAATATGACCTATTTAGCGGGTGGTTTCCGGTAATTTCCTCTAAAATGAATTAGCAAAGCATGAAAGGATTAGTCGGGCAGATGATGCTCACCAAGAATTTAATGCCAGTATAGGTATGAGAAGAGTAAGTCCGGGATATTGAGATAAGTCAATTATAGACTGACCGACGTCAGCTAAAGACGTGTAAGTGTTGGTTTTGACGAGTAGGTACTGTTAAGAAGAGACATTGATGACTGCGGATTTAAGAGGTAACCTTATCGATGCCTTGGAGGATTCCCCAAGTAGGCAATGAAACCCTTCTGGGATGATCTAAGGATATGGAGAGAATCGGGTTAGAAGTTGCTTACTAGTAAGTGAAGAACAGACTACGGTGGAGTGAGAGAGTAAGAGTATGTTTGAAGATAATCTTGCTAGTATTAGAAAGGAAGTATAGGTGGGAGTTGGGTAAATCATGTTAACCCTCAAGAAGACGCCATTGTGGCTCAGGGGTGTTACACCAGAAGCGTGGTAGGCCCATAAACCACAAATGAAGAAAATCAATGTTAGGTAACTATGTTTTCAAGTTAAGGAATTAGAGATCTATAAGAAAAGGCCCACTTGGGTGTGTGTGTGTGTGTGTGTTGTTTTAAGTTTATAAATTTGAAAGCTTGACGAGAAGTAGGTGACAATCCATTAATTAAGGAACGATCCGATTAGGTCACATTGAGGAAACCGGGCCAAGCAGTTTGTATTACAAAAGAGCCTTATGCACTTAACAAAGTGCCGACAGAAGTTTGAGATCATTATGGTTTGGAGAGTCATCAAAGAGCTGAAAGTAAGTTTAGAAAACCAGACCGTTGAGAGAGTACCTACCAAATCCGAGACACGTCATCAGTCATGAGGATCTGATAGTTGAGCCGACCATATATTTGTGGAGTACCCAGTAGTTGTCCTGGAGCGCAGTACTAGACGTCTACGGTCCAAGGAGATACCGATGTCGAGGAACCAGTGGTCTAGACGAGGAGCCGATGAGGCCACTTGGGAGACAGAGGAGTGTCTTAGATGTAATTACTCCGAGTTCTCTGCGGGGTTAGATGTTACTCCTATATTGACGAGTTAGTACTCGGATGTGTGTTGTTTGACCGTTCGTGTATTATACTGGTTTGAGTGATTATATTTTATGTGATGTGTGTCTAAGTATGATGATTGCGTAGTTCATGATAGAACACAGAAATTTTATGAAACCAAGTTATAAAAAGAAAGTTGTTTGACTAGATACATTATTTTAAGTTTCGGGACGAAACTTATTTTAAGAGGGCGCTGATGTTATAACCGAAAATTTTAATTTCGGTTTAATCCCGGATCAAATCGGATTCCGATCCGCCAACCGCTTTTCTCTTAAATGAAATAAAACAAATCTAAATTCTATCATTTTATGTGACCTTGATGCACATAAAATGATAATTTATATAACCGTAAATAATTCCGTACATCTCAAAAACCGAAGAACGTTTCCGTACGAATAACGGTTATTCTTTCAGCCCGTTTGTTTTATGTGATGAGCTGGCCCATTGGATCCGGCCCAAAGATAATTTCAGCCCAGCCCAAATCTACCCTAACCTTAAACCTAATTAGCTGCTAACCTAATCTAATCATTTGTAACCCTAAACTAAATCGCAACCTTACGTTGCTACCTTTCCACGTTTCCTATCGACATAGCAGCAACTGCCTGCGCCGGAACTGAACATCGACACCGGCCAGTGAAAGGAAACGTTCAGCATCGTTCCTCCGCACAAGAGCCGTGCCGTCACCGCTGGAGGCGAGCACCTTAGCCTCACCCACCGCCGCCGACACCTCCCTCCCCTGGTGTTGTATATCGTTTCCATCCCCGCTATGCAGCAACACAGCCGCACAGGTGAAGCAGCATCTTCTCCTTTCCGCCATTGAAGAACCCTTCCGACCTTCTGCACGTCTTCTTCGAATCGACGCCAGATCCAGGGTCGAGTCCTCCGTTGACCTTCCGCGCAGGCGACTCACCTACGGCACAGAACACAGACATCCCTTGCCGCCCTACACTCCTCTTCATAAGCAACGCTACCCCTCTACAGACCGCACGGGTTCAAGGCTCATCCTCACGTACCCTCGAGCTTCTTCTACTAGCGAGGTTTCCGGCATAGCAGAAGTGAGCCAAGCCCCTTCCGGTCGACAACAGTCATCGCCGGAAGCTTCTTCACTGACGGTTAGCAATCCTGGGCCTCTAGAGTTTTCTTCTTGTCTTCTTTCTTCACACATGAGGGTTGTTGCTGATCGGGATCGAAGCAGATAGAGTGGTGAGTCCTTTGTGCTGCTTCTCCTGCTTCCTTGTACTGCCATAAGTTTGATTCTCCTGCTTCCTTGCTGCAGCCGGTAGGAACCTACTTCTCGACTATTGTTTTCTTACGACTGTTACATTAGATCTAGGAGGTTGAGTTTTATTTTTAGAATAAGTGCAACCCATGAGTTTCGAACTAGAGACCTGCTGGATGTTAAAAGAGAGGGACTGCTGGGAGTAAGACTCGAACTTAGGACCTTCTACACACTCTACATTTCAGCTTCGACCTGCTGACTTTAGGACCTAATTTCTATAGATTAAATCGAGAATCCACCGTTAAATTTTTGATATGTTGTAGATTGAAATATGTATTTTACTGTGTTAAAATTTGGGAGAAAGTTAACGGTCGGATTGGAACTTATAAGGACTCAAAGTAGGACAGTTGGGCTGTTTTTACAGCAGAGGAAAATTGACTAAGTATGGAATTTTCTAGCTTTCTTTCCAACTTTGGAGATTTTTGGGAGAGTTATGTTTGAGTATTTGTGAGAAATAATTACCCCTATATTTAGTATGCATATCATAGAGGATCTAAGATTTATTTTGGAATTTTTATAACCTTATCCAAGCGGCGTTCATGAACCCAAAATCAAGCTTTAACGACTTTGGTATAAATTAAGAATGTTGGATAACTCTTACAAAAACCTTACTAAATCCTTACCAAACTTTTCAATGAGAACTAGATTATGGGCATAGGTTCTAAAAGAAAATATTAGAACTAAATGATAGACTTTGAGAATTTTCGGCACTAAGGGTAAAATGGTCTTTTACCGTAAGAGAGCTTTTTCCGTAATTCCTTCGCATGAGGTTGGACATCTGGATGTGATTTTGATCCACATGCCTTATTTGACAGGCGTTTGAGTTACCACGGGTTCGGACCGAGTTGAGATTTGAGAAAGCGATTTTGATCAAGGTAAGTTCATGCGACTTACTTAGCCGGTTTCTGGATGTTAGTTGAATGATAATGGTGGTGTGTGCGATGTGTGTTTATAATAACAACTTGTTAGGACGACCGTGGTTATTATGTGTTAAGGCCCAAGTGTATGTATAACGGGCCGTGACATCACTGCCCAGCTTTGCCAAGAGACTGGGAGGTTCTCTATACCCAGACCATACAGGTATACGGTGAGATGCATCGGATCCACTCTTGATGGGTACACGGGGGCGGAGGCGAGGTTTGGGAATCCCTCGTGTCACAAAATAAGTATCATTAGAGTGAATGACTTAAATGAAGATAATAAATGGATTGTTTGAAAGCATGATGAGTGTTTCTTATTTTATGTGTGTGTGTGCTATTATTATTCTTCTAATGTTTAGATAACTAGCTAATGATTGTTTTGTTGTGGTTTTAGTTTTACAGCAGGTTAGAACAGCAGCTGAGTGATCCGGAAGTAGTGGTCAGCCGGGTCTCCGTACTCCTTAGAGTGGGGATGTTGGTTGTTGTTTTGTTGTCTTTCCTTTTGTTAAGACAGTTAGTCTTTTCCGTTGTTTAAGTACGATAGGCTGTTAGACTTTGTTGCATTCATCCTTTTACAAATGTATTTTTATGAATTTCGGTTTTTCTTATTTGTGTCTTGTTGCAAGATCCTAGTAATATTGTTGTCAAACTGAGGTCGGGACCCATTGTGAGGTCCTAACCAGTAATGTCCCGAGTTCTGAGAATTCGGGGTGTTACAAACACCGCCGTCTGGAGTTCATCATTGCTGCTCCGTCGCTACCGGGGCAAATCTGTATTTTTGGGGTAGGATATTGCTACTATATTTTTGGGTATGATTTTTATTCGTTTTGTTAAGTAGATTGTGTATGTATTTGATGAATTGAGTATACTGTTAGAGCATTATTGGTACGTTTGGGCATGTGGATTTAATCTTACAGGATTATTTAAGTGTGGTAAAATGTTATCCAATGTATGGGTATGATTATATTTATTGGGTATATGTTATTATTTTTGTGATTGTTTCTTATTGTTATGTATGTTTAAAGTGAAATGTTAGGTATGTTTTATGGGTACCCAAACTGTGTTATAATTATCAAATGGCATTTGATATTGATGTTTGTATACAATATCGATTTGTGTAAATTTTGGGTACGACAAATTAAACCTTACTCAATCGCAGGCCGAAACTTGAAGAGAAAAAAATGGATTGAGTATGTATACATTGGGTATGAAAAGGTCATCATTTTGGGTATGACAGTGACGAATATTACTCAATTAAATCCGGACAAACAGTAACCTTACTCAATCGCAGGTCAAAAATGCTTTTATCTTCAAATATGCCAGCTTTAATCAACCAAGAAGAATAGGGTATTTATGCATCAAAGCAGAAGCACCATTTTAGTAGGAAGGACAATTCAAAATGGGAAAAAATGTCATTTGTTGCAGAGAAGTTTCATTTTTGGAGGGAGAACTGCTCCTCTTTTTTGATGAAAAGGTCATCATTTCTTTGCAAAGGAGTCACTTTAACTTACCCCCACTGTACTTTCTCCCTTTTACAGCATTGTATTTTCTCCCGTATACATTATTTCTTTGGGCCTAATTTACAAAGTTGAAAAAGGTGGGGGATAGAAAACATATTGTTATAATGTTTTGTGCCTAATTTATCAAAAACGCCATCCAATTTTGTGGGCTTTGTGTATATATAAATGAGGTTGAGATAGTCTTTTGTTTGTATTGGCTTTTTATTTTATTACTTAATTAAAAATAAAAAATATAAAATAATATTTGGGTTAAAATTGATACAAAACGGAAATTTGTTAAACCATATGAACATAAAACAAAAAAGAAAAAAGACTTTATCATTCACCAATCGAAAATGGTAAAATCCTAAGACGCCAAAAGGTATTTCACAAACAATATTATAAACATATTTATATAATACATACTAAAACAGAGCACGAATTTTGCTGGCGTGACGCGCTGTGGAAGCAGTATTGAAATAGAGATCCCACAATTTTTTGGCCAATAAATCTTTATTTTGCAAACTAATTTTTTAAGTCAGAGAATCTTTATTTACTAAACTAACAATCTATTATTTTTTATTTCAACCAATCAATTTTTTGGCACAATAAATCTTTGTTTTTAAACTATTTTTAAAGCCAGAAAATATTTTGTTATCCGTCTGATCTATTTACGTTAAAAACTTTTTGAGGGATTTTGTTATCCCATATCGATTAGCTAATAAGGTTGATAGTTTTAGAACTTGTATAAATGAGGGGTATAAAGAGTATAAAACAATACATTTCTTTACATTTTGGTTAAGCTTAAGTACAATTATTATGTGGGATTGTTACCCTAGAATTATCAGGGTCTTTATTTATTATACTAACAATCTGTTATTGAAAATTTTCATTTAACTTTTTTTTTCCAACCAATCTATTTTTTGGAACAATAAATCTTTATTTTTATACTATTTTTTAACCTATGGATCTTTTGTTATCAGACTAATCTATTTATGTTAAACTTTTTGAGGGATTTTGTTATCCCACATCGATTAGCTACTAAGATTGATAGTTTTAGAACATGTATAAATGGGGAGTCTAAAGAGTATAAAAACAATACATTTTTTTGACATTTTGGTTAAGTTCAAATACAATTTTAGTTGTAAGATCTTCATATCTTGTAATTAGTCAGTTGTAGAGATTCTAGGACTTAAACTAGTCTATTAATATCTCTAGGACTTAAACTAGTCTATTAATAAGTATGATTTCATGTATAAATACTCATCTCCTATCAACAATAAAAGTTAGTGTTATTATTAGCTTATAATACAAATTGATTCACATCAAGCAACGAAGGAAACAAAAGAACCATGAAAAAAAAGAAGCAAAAGAACCTCAATATTAGACTTGCTCACCAAGGAAGCAAAATAACCATGAAAGAAGAAAGCAAAAGAACCTCGGTATTAGGCTTGCTAACCTTTCGAAATGGAGGTTATTCTTCTTCAGCTTCAGTGTGGAATCGGAGGTTCTAGTTTTTTTCTCAACTCTGCTGGGAATGAGAAAACTGAGATTGAACGAAGGTTTGAAAGAGGAAAACAACGCAGGTGCAACGAGACTGGGCACATTAAGAAAATCTTTTTGATATTATTATATATTATTTGTCATATACTTAAATGTTTAACAAACCTAGCTTAATATAAATAATTGGAGGTTCGAAGTATGAATTGGTGAAGCGACTGAACGATCTTGTACATGATGCATATTTTCGTTAAAATTATTCAAATTTGACATTTTAAAAATATATTGACATTTAAAATAAATAATGCTAATATGGTATAGGAGTTTTTCATGGTTCTTTATTACATATGTATCTTATATTAGTCTTGTTTTCATCTATTCATCATTTTGGTAGATTTATAAAAAACTTTCTACAAACTAATATGAGTTTCTCTGTGGAATAATACAATGTTGAACATCTTTGTTGTTAATTGATATTCTAGTGAGTCGTACAATAAAGCAGAGTATAAGCTGAGGGTAATTAACCACATCTTGTCATTCAAATGTATATTTATCTTTGTGCAAACTAGTAGGTGATGATTGGAACACAGTATGTAACTTCTTGGTTGTAGTTGCTCTTTGCTACAATGACATTGAAAGTTTGGTTTGGATGGTATGAATCCCAAAAAAAATACTGATTTTTGTTGACATATGGTGGTAGTAAAGCCTTCATTCCTTCCGTTCCCGCAACATGCTATGTGTGTTACACTTAATCCTACAATAGGAAATAAAAATATGATTTAGTTTTCATATCAACAAGTACTGAGAAATAGAGTTAGTTGGTATGTACTATGTAGTAGAACCATATTCATAAGACACAAATAAACGTAAATTAGTTATTGATGTCTAAACACAAATGAAATGAGTAACGCAAAATAACGTACAAATGAACTGAGTAACTCAGAACCCCGCACAAATGCACCGAGTAACTCAAACTATAATCTCGATTTCACACCCAACTAACCTACAAACCCAATCAATTCCATAAACAACTAGACGTAAAAAAACCATAATCGATCAAAATAACAAAAAAGAAAGAAAGAAAGAAGGAAGAGGGATTAGGGCATAATTACATTCGCCCGGAGAGGATTCGATCAAAATAACTCTACTCAGTCAATATAACAAAGTCCCTAAATAATCGAAATAAGAAGAGATGAAGATTTTCAAATATGAAGATCGAGATCTCCTCTCTTATGTATTTTTTTTCATTTTTGTGAACTAACGAATATTTTAACCGTTATAGTTTTGGAGAGAATAGGACAGAATTAAAAAAGGTAAAAAATACAAGGCACAAACCGAACCGTAAATAAATATTGTGCAAAATTTTGAAGATATCAAACTACAAGGTACTAATAGATTTTTTTCACACAGGTTGGATAATAATTAACTGAAAAAAGGTTTGTTTTATATATTCCGTCCAAAATTCTCAAATTTGTGAAAATGCCGCCATCAAAATTTCATTAATCAGGTGAAAAGAAGCTTTAAAAATCCAAATTGTTTGGTTCGTATCATATTATAATTTTAGCTCTCTAAGTGACACATACTTTTTTCCCATTAAATATACATATGAATTAAATACACTTTAAAATGCATATTATTTTATATTTAATTATATAATATTTACTAATGAACTAATTAATAAATTGCATATATATAGATATTATATATTACTTTAAAATAATTAAAAAAAGTACAGTTTTAAATTATATATATTCAATGGATAATAAATTATTCATGAAATAACATCCACTTAATTATATAATATATTAATGAAAAGCCATTCATAAATATGTATTATATAAAACTACATTTAATTATTTCATATCCGTTTATTGGAAACTAATCCCGAAATACATCAACATAAATTACAATTTGATATATGTTTCTCGAATCTTATCTCAAAATCATCGACATTGAGAGACAACGTAGTTTGATACTCCCTACTAAGATATTATCCCAAAAATCATCAACATCGACTTATAACGCAATTTCATATTCCGTTTTTCATATCTTGTCCCAAAATCATATACATCTGACTTACAACACAATTTCATATTCATTTATCCTTATCTATTAAAAAAAAAATCATATACATTAACTTATAATACAATTTAATTCGATATCCGTTTATCGGAATCTAATTCCAAAACGATCTATGAAAGGGAAACTTCGGATGATAAGAATTTATTGGTATATTATGAAATCCTAATGAATTAAGCTTATCGGGTTTTGAATATGATGTTTTGTTAGGCTAACTTTTGTTCTCCTAATCCAATTTTGTTTTGGCTTTTTATTTTATTACTTAATTAAAAACTAAAAAATATACAATAATATTTGGGTTGAAATGGATACAAAACGGAAATTTGTTAAACCATATGAACATAAAACAAAAAAAAAAAGACTTCATCATTCACCAATCGAAAATGGTAAAATTATATTATACGTGGCAGAAATTTTGTCTTTGGAAGGATAAAATTTTATATTGTAATATTGGTCTTTTTATATATGTAAAATTTATGTTTATACGGGGCTGTAATTTTGGAAATTTTCAACGATAGAGTTTTTAAACATGAAATTATACCAACTATAATAAATATTATAAAATCATTAGCCTATAAATAAAATAAAAATAAAATAACTAAAGGGTTCACACTTCACACCCATCTTTTAATTTTTTTTAAAAAATTTATTTTTTTATATAAATAATAAAAAGTCAAAATTAGGGGGTGTATTCAATTAAAATTTTATAGAAATTTTTTGAACTTTAAAAATCTATGGGTATTTAATATAGATTTTTAAAAGTCCTTATAAATTTTTTGTATTCAATTAGGATTTAAAATTTTCCATAAAATTTCTATTGTATTTAAAAATTTGTTGATTTTAAAAAAATCTATTATTTCATTGATTTTGTAGGATTCCTTATTACTTATATATATACCTAACTCTATAGAAGTCTTTTCCTAACACATAAGATTTTCACAAAATCTGCATTGACTCTATATAAAATTCAAATATTTTACAAGCAAATTCTATGATTATTAAGAATCAATTAAAAGTCTCAATTGAATACGCCCCGACTATTTATTATGTACCTTATAAATGCAAAAGTAATCAATATTTCAAACAACAAAACCAAACCCACAAGCAAATGACACTCTATATTAGGTTTACAACATTTGGGACCATTTTTCATTTTGAGTATATCCACGAGTTTTAAATTTATCGATTTTCTAGACTTTTAAAGATTTCATAAAATACCAAAAAAAAAAAAAATTGTACGTGGTCCATTTCCATAAGAAGAATAGATTGGTATACAATATATACTTAAAAAGAAATTACATAAGGAGAAAATTAAAAAATTTGAGGGGGTCAAATTTTATTGAACATGAAAACAAAAAACCGTAAAGAAAAAGTGAGACATATTGGAAGAATTTGAAAAAGACGTTGCAAAATAAAAACAAGAAGAGGATTATCTTCCACCTTAGCATTTACATGTAACTCCAAGGTCTCGTGATTGTGGCCATGGCTAGGCCACGAAATATGTATTACGTTCTTTTATTTTTCAAAATTATGCTATTTGGCATTGAATTTTTATGTTGGGTTGTTTAGATTTGGGTTTAGACTAACCGTGTTAAAGTACGACCTTATATTAGAAATAGTGTGCACGTAATAATAACTCGACCCGTCTGATCACCGCGATTATGATTTAGGGTGAGGAGATCCACGGGCAAATGATGGTTCGAGTGAATGGTTTTTTAGTATAGAACGGGTGATAGAAGTGATACAACCACCCCTCACCCAAAATACAACCACCCATCACACAACCTATTATCATCCCTCTATATATATACACATATATATATATATATATATATATATATATATATATATATATATATATATATATATATATATATATATATATATATATATAGGGTCCAGTTCCGGTGAGGAGGACCCTTGCAGATAGGAATGAGGAGAGCCGGGATGGTGACATGTGACATGTCACGTCACCTTTTTTTTTCCAGCTTTTCTTTTTGTAAATAAAAATTGATGTTCATATTTTTATGAGTATGTGTTCATTTTTTAAAGAGTCATTGTTCATATTTTTATCAATAAATGTTCACTTTTTCCTAACACTAACTATTCGTTTTTTAACATTAATTGTTCATTTTTGTATTTTTGTAAAACATTTTTTTTGGATTTTTAAAAAAAATTATACTATTCTTTTCAAATCGTGTTAATAAAATATGATGGTCATTTTCTTACAAGTATGTATTCATTTTTTTTTTTACAGTTATGGTGTTTATAATATGATGTTCATTTTTTTTTTAAATTATACTTTTCTAAAAAATCGTGTTTATAATATTCAAAGATCGATTACATAAAAAATTGTGAAATCAAAGAGAATACAAGACGATTCAGGTTTTGTTTCTTCGAATTTCTATTCTCACTGTTTAGATTTCCATTCTTAAGGTTTAGGTTTCATTATGATTGATGTTTGTGTTCGAAATCAAATTTGTTTGAATCATTTTGTATTTGATAAGTTTGATTGAGAAAATACATGTATATACATATGTTGAGTTGGTCTAATAGCTCCAATTGAATAATTTATATGCTCCTTTTAGTGTGCACGCAAACTGTTCGGTAAAATGTCTTATAGAAAAATAGTTTATAATATTTACAAGAACAAGCGCCCTTATCGTGTACATAGGATCTATATATATAGAGAGAGAGAAAGAGATAGAGTATAGAGAGAGAGGTTGAATCCTATGCTCCTTTTGTTTACATAGGATTCAACCTCTCTCTCTCTATATATATATATAGAGAGAAAGAGATAGAGTATAGATCATATGAGAACAGGCGCCCTTATCGTGTAATCATGAGAACAGTTCGTAGTTATTATTAGTTTTGTTACGAATGTGTCATATCGTTTAATGCATTATTTGTAGTTATTGTTGGTTGAATGGATTATTCGTAGTTATTATTAGTTTCTAAAAACTATTTATCTAATAATTATGATATCTACTCTAAATCTCGACCCTTAATACTCACCATCCGACGGTCTAAGATTATTCTCATGATTACACGATAAGGTTGTTCTCATGGGGACCGCGGACCATCACCCGAACCATCATTTGCCCGTGGATCTCCTCACCCTAAATCATAACCGCGGTGATCAAAGAGGTCGAGTTATTATCGGATTCATACTAAAAATTAAGCATCATTCAAAACAAACAAATAAACAAATTTAACGTAATACGATAATTCAGTTATTCAATTATCCAAGTGGAAAACTGGAATTTCAAACCTATATGGCTCCTTAAAATCCAAATTAATATTAATTTGAAACTAAATTTGTAAATCAAAAATTGAATTTTCTTATATAAATCTTCAACTTGATTGACATTTGACTTTCATCAATTCCTTGAACTTGAAAAACTATTCAACCATGTAATATTTTAGAAAATGTAAAGAAATATCTCGGTTAGAAGTTTAGGGTTTAAATTAGAAGCAGGGTGGTAATTTCGGGGGTCGGTTTTATTAAAGTGTTAGGTGAACGTCGGGTGGTGGATCGGTGATGATTTTTAATATCTTAGTCTGAAACAACAACCGGACCATCACTTGATCAACCATCACCTGAGTTCCAACCTCGGTATATCAGATTTTGAACGGTGTGTATTGTTCGATTTATCGGATAATCATCGATTGCGGTTGAAATTGTCATCCCTATCTAGTTAGACCCAATCTTAAAATACAATTTTTGTAGGTTTCATCCTCATCTTCGCTCAACATGTTGGGTTGTTTGGTTAAACCGTTGTGGTATTAGGTTAATTATAACGAACTATAGACGGTCTAATTTTCGAATAACTTTCCATTTCCAAAAAATATATATATATAACGAACTATAGATTGGGGGCCATGTACCACAAGTACAAGTTACGTTCAATTTCAAAATATATAAATTTGGTATTGTTTCATCCTAAACTCAATCGAAAACAAACTTATAAGTGATAATCCTACTTCTTGCAAAAGATATCGACCGGAATCACCCCATAATCCTACTTCTTGCAAAAGACATCGGCCGGAATCACCCCACTCGCACGTCTGGTGCTTAAATGACACGCCTATATTTATTTTTTTTGATGAAAAACAAATACATTACTTAAGAAACAGCTCCATCGATCAACAAAGTATCAAGTAAGCCAGGCATAAACACCACAAAACCCAAAACAAACAAAGGAGTAACAAGTTTAAAACTAGCAAGCAAGTGCGCCACTGCATTTGCATCTCTCCTTGCAAACCTCCATGACACAACACCCAGCGAGCTTGCCTCTTGAAGAATTTTCCCTACAATCATGCCAAAAGCATGCCGATCGATCTTGTGTTTTCGAAGGTGATGAATAACCATGAGGCAATCAACTTCAACAATCACATGGGTGAGATCTTGTTCCACTGCACACTGGACCGCCCACAATACACCCTCCGCCTCCGCAATCACTGGGCCAGACCCCTACTGAATTCGCTTAGCCCCCATAAACAGAACCTCACCAAACTCGTCTCTAGCCACCAGACCCACACCGCACCCTCCCTCTGAAATGGAGGCATCTACATTTATCTTGATAAAACCCACCGGCGGTTTCCTCCATTTCCTGTCGCCCTCAACCTCCTTAATACCCACCATAAGCTTCCTATTATCACTACTCTTGAAGTCAGCTAGCCATCGAAGTTGGTTGTCAATAACGAGATTCACTTCCTTCTCAACCCCCTCGAACAACAGAGTATTTCGGGTGGACCATGCTAAGTGAGCTATCATTAACCACTCTTCGACTTGAGCTGATTGATTAGAATTCATGGCTAACGCAATTCGGTCTGAAAATCCAGGTGATTGCCACCCACTTTCCGCAAGCCAGAAAACCTCATTCAGTACATGCGAGCTCTTGGGCATGTTGGAGATAATAAAGTCCCACATCGAAAGATGGGGACACTCCGAGCCTGGTATATAAGGTCGGTGGGCTACTCCTCCTATTGCCAATTGGTTTTAGGATGGAACCTCGCCGGGTTTATGTGCTGGGCTTGGGCCTAATGCGCATGTGCGCTCGGACGCACACGACCCCAGCTCAACCGGTCCGTCAGTATCGGACTTTGACATGGTATCAGAGCGGTTAGCCTCAATTCGGCTCGCGATCCTAACCTGTGAACAAGTGCAACTCGGTCTATATCCTCTAGTTGCACTTGCGGGGGCGTGTTGGAGATAATAAAGTCCCACATCGAAAGATGGGGACACTCCGAGCCTGGTATATAAGGTCGGTGGGCTACTCCTCCTATTGCCAATTGGTTTTAGGATGGAACCTCGCCGGGTTTATGTGCTGGGCTTGGGCCTAATGCGCATGTGCGCTCGGACGCACACGACCCCAGCTCAACCGGTCCGTCAGTATCGGACTTTGACAGGGCAATCAAACAGCACATGAGCTATAGTTTCACTCCCTCCACACACAAAGCAAAGGTCATCTTCCGCACAATGGCGCCGTCTGAGGTTACTCTTGCATGGGAGGGTATTTGTAGCACTTCTCCATGCAAAAGCCCTAACTCTAGGTGGGACCTTAATTCTCCAAACCCGATTCCAAAAAGAAGCCGTCTCTGACCCGCTCGAAGACGCATCCCTCCCGCTCTGTTGGGCAATCTTCTTCATCTGCATGTGATAACACGATTTAACCGAGAATGAACCATTTGCCTCATAAAACCATGCGACCTCATCTCGCATTCCGGGATCAATCAGGTGTATATTCAAATTAATGTCAGCATCACTCGGAATAAATAAGCGTCGGATAATGTCTTCCCTCCATCCACCAACGTTCCAATCTATGAGGTCAATTACCTTGCTATGCACATCTAGCTCAGTAGGCACACAAATAAGACGAAAAGAGTGTGGTCTCGGTATCCATGCATCTCTAAGAGGGGAGACTGACGCTCCATTTCTAATAACCCAAAAGATTCCCTCTCGAAGTGCATCAATACCTCGAAGAAGACTTCGCCAAGCATAGCTTGGCTGAAAACCCAGGCCCGCCTCCAGAACCGAGGATGAAGGGAAGTAAAGAGCTTTGAATAATCTAGCCAGCAAGGAATTTGGTTCTTTTCGTATGCGCCATCCATGTCTAGCCAATAGAGCCACATTAAACGCTTCCAAATCCCGAAAGCCCATCCCCCCTCCCTCTTAGCCCGTCAAAGGCGACCCCAGTCCATCCAATGGATCTTTCTTTTATCAACTTCACCCCACCAGAATTTGCCAAGCATCTGTTCAATCTCCCTACACAAGCCCGAAGTAAGATAAAAACAAGACATAGTATACATAGGTATAGATTGTAGAACCGACTTGATGAGAACTTCTTTCCCAGCCCTAGAGACGTACTTACCCTTCCATCCCTTGAGTTGACCACACTTTCTTCTTCACTTGGTTGAAAATAACCTTCTTTGACCTTCCAATCATCGTTGACAACCCTAAATACCTGTCGTGCTTGTCTACCTCCACCACCTCTAAGATGCCTTGAATAGACTCCCTCATATCAGCACTTACATTTTTACTAAAAGACAGTTCAGACTTCCCAAAGTTGACTTGTTGGCCCGACGCTGCTCAAAACACTGGAGGATTTGCACAATTTCTTCGCTCTGTTGACAAGAAGCTTTGGCAAATAAGATACTGTGATCTGCAAAAAAATAAATGAGAAACTGAAGGTGCACTCCTAGCAATCTTAATTCCTTTCCACCGTCCCAACTCCTCACTCCGTTTGATCAAACTAGAGAACGCTTCCGCACATAGGAGGAACAGATAAGGCGATAGTGGATCGCCTTGTCTTAAACCCCTCGACGGGCGGAATTCACCTGATGGGACACCCTCAATCAGAACCGAGAAGGACACAGTCGTAACACACCTCATAACAAGCTATATCCAACGATTAGCAAAACCCATTTTGGCCATACAATGTTCTAAAAAGTTCCATTCCACCATGTCGTAAGCCTTAGCCATATCCAGTTTGAGCGCCAGATAACCCTGTTTTCCCCCACACCGTTTCTTCAGGTAATGGAAAATCTCAAAAGCTGAAAGAACATTGTTAGTGATCAATCTCCCTGGAACAAAGGCACTTTGATTGGGTGAAACGATTTTCTCTAAACACATCTTCAATATGTTCGCTGAGACCTTAGAAACTATCTTATACAATACATTACAAAGACTAATAGGGCGTAAGTCCTTCATCTTTGACGGGTTAGTCACTTTCGGAATCAAAGAAATAAACGCATAATTCAAATGGTCAGGAAAAGGAGCACCATTTAGAAGTTCTAGAACAAAGGAAGTGACATTGGGGCCGACAATATGCCAGTGTTGTTGGAAAAACAATGCGGACATACCATCGGGACCCGGTGCTTTTGTTGGATGCATGGAGAAAATAGCGGAATATACCTCCTCGCCAGAAAAGGGATGTAACAGCTTAGCATTGTCAGCGTCCGACAAGAGAGGCGAAATTCCTTGAAGAGCCGTTGACGGATGTGCGCCAGAACTAATCTTAAACAAGTCATTAAAGTAGTCAAATGCCACTCTATCCATTCCATCACCACTCCGCCATTCCATACCATTTTCATCAACTAGTCGTTTGATTGTATTACGCTTATTCCGGCCACTAGCTTTTTTATGGAAATATCGCGTATTACGGTCTCCCCATCGCAGATCATTGGCCCGGGACCGAGCAAACCAATTTTTTTCTTCCTGGGCCATTAGCTCCATTTCCCTTAACTCAAGATCCCTGCGTCTCACGACCATCCGCCCACTCATGCCATTCAAACTTATTTCCCTCAGTTCCTCCCGAACCTTGCGAAGACGGTTCATAACGTTCCCGAAAGTCAACTTATTCCAACTCAGAAGCTCCTTCATACAATGCTCAACCTGACCCAACACCCCGCCCACTCCATTCTTGTAATGTGGATTATCCCATGCATTACGAACGATGATATCGCACCCCTCATCCTCCGCCCATAGTACTTCAAAGCGACTCGGTTTTCTACCCGTTCGACATCTCTCCGCATCCATCTCAATCCGGAGCGGGTACACCAAAAGTGGTATGTGGTCCGATCCCTGTCTCTCCAGATGGTTCACAATAGATCCCGGGAATCTCTCGGACCAAGGTTCATTGGCAAAAGCATAGTCAAGACGCTCTTGGATAAAGTCGTTCTCCTTACGTCTGTTATCCCAAGTGAAGCGTGTACCATGAAACTCAACTTCTGACAAACCACACCCCTCCAACATCTCGCGGAAAGCAAAAAGATCCGAAACATTTGGTTCCACCCCGCCTTCCTTATCATCCAGGGTCAAAATTTGATTGAGATCTCCAACCATCAACCATGCAGTATGATCTTCTTCGTGCAGCCTACGGATCAATCCCAAAGTGTGGTGTTTTTCTTCTTTGCTAGGCCACCCATACAAACCAGTGAATCTCAATGGGTTAGACTCATCATCGTTCACCACTCTCGCATCAATATGATGAACTGTATACGACGTGACAATAACCTGGATTGAATTATCCCACATCAGGCATAGTCCCCCGGATTTTCCGAGACAATCGATAGTAAAGCAGTTAGCAAAACCCAGCTTGACCCGCACTTCCTCCATTCGTTTCTTTTCACACTTTGTCTCCATTAAAAACACCAACTTAGGGTCCTCCCGTCTCACCAGATTGGTGAGTCTAACAACTGCTCGGGCCTTCCCCAATCCCCGACAGTTGTAACTTAGGCAACTCATTTTGCCCGGCAAGAGAGAACATTGTCCTCTCCTGCCGATATCGCAACAACGTTTTCAGTTACCTTCATCCTTTTAATGTCAACCTTATTCTGATCACTATGCAAGATGACACGCCTATATTAATATGAATTGAAATATTTAAATCCGTGGTGCCTACCACGAGATAAATTATGTAACGAACTATTTAGTTATTATTGCATTCATCTCTATTTGACCCTTATGGGGTGTACTAAATATTTTAGTTTGTGATTTAGATTGATGGAGAATACAACGGACTTCCTTACAAAAAATAAATAAATATGAGAATGAAAAAATAATCAACATTCTGAACTACGCCATAAAAGAAAATTTTTTTAACATAGTGAAACCCAACTCCAGTAGAACCTAATTTATTATTAATAATTGGGGTTCGAAGTAGACATGGTCCCATTTGAACCCAGGGGCGGCCCTTAGGGGGGCAGCCGCCCCACCCTCCGGGAAATTAAAAAAAAAAAAAAAAATTTAAAAAAAAAAATTGTTTTAAAATGGGTTGTGGCTTCTCGTTTATAAAAAAAATTTCTACGATTTATTAATTTTTTAAATATAAATATTCTTGTGTTATATTTAAATGTTGTTTTGGATGTTTCGCCGAAGTAAACGAAACTTCAAAAGAATTTTCCGTTTTAGGCTCGGAGTGAAATAATTCACCAAAATGCACGAGATTTGTTGTTTGAAGTAGAAGCGCGGTCTTAGACCGCACTATTATTTGTAAAACGCGTTGTCTAGGACAAAGATAATAAAAGCACAAATAGAGGTGCGGTCCTAGACGGCGGCTATAGTGTAACGTTTTTCAAAGAAAAAAAAAACTAAAGAGGCGCGGTTATAAACGCGCCTATGGAGCAGCTATTTTTTTTTTATAAAAAAAGGCGCGGTCGTGAAATGTAATGTTTTTTTTGTATTTTTGTTTATTGTAAGTAGATGACATATTGACTTTGTTTTTATCGCTATTTTATTTTTTTAGATATATTTATCGAAAATAAAATTTCGCCCCCCTTTTAAAATCCTGCGGCCGCCACTGTTTGAACCAAACCGTCAAACATGCGGTTTGTGAACCGGCGGTTTAGATTTGCCGGTTTGGTCAAACTGTAGGTTAGCGGTTTAGGTTTAGGTATTTTGTTTTTTTTAAATTTTATTTATAGGCCCAAACCAGCGGTTATCCACCGGTTTGGTCTACTTTCAATTTTTTTTACAAACCGGCTAAACCGCCGCCAAACCGCCAGTTTATTAACCTAAACCGTCGGTTTAGGTTTGCAACCTATGTCTAGTTCGAAGTATGATATGAAAGGATGAAGCCCCCTCATTATTTCTAAACATTTTGTACGTGATGCATATTTTTGTTAAAATTATTCAAAATTGGCATTTTAATTATATTTAAAATAAATAATGTTAATATGGTATACGAGTATTTCATAGTTCTCGAATAACTTTATTTTTCTTTATTAATCGGTTGTGTGTATACATTTGTGTTTAGATTCAACAAACTGTTAGCTATTTGTGCCGTAATCCCCAAGTAATGTAAAATTTACAAGGTAGCCCAACTTTTACAAAAATAATCACATGGTAAATAAACTTGTTCATATCCGAGGCGAATTTGGGTCGGGCTTTTATAAAATATTATATTCGTTTATTTGAATCCGGTCGGGTCAAGCTCCGCTAGAGGACCTCTGAAATGGCTGCGGTGCCAGGCTAGACCTACGGGTATTGCATTTTATTTTTTAAAATATAATTTTTGTATTATGATTTTAAAAAAAATATATTTAAATACTTAATATTTATAATAAATACAATATAATATATATTTTTTTTTGAAACGGGACTTTTCGGTCCGACCGAACCTATAGTGTGCATGAATACGGCCCGACGGGCTTGACATGCCGATCTTTTCGGTCTGGACAGGCTTCCTCCTTTGTTCATACCCATCCGAAATATTTCAAAAGTTGAGATCAATACATGCAAAATTTACATTATTAGAGGACTACTAATGAAAGGAAAAAATAAAAGTTTATACTCGTGCATATCTTAAATTTTCCTATATAACTCACATCTTATCTTATAATTCTCATAAGTCACATCTTATATATCATAAGTTTTTTTATGAAAGAATCGATCAAATATCTTCCTAGTTTGTGCCTAAATTTGTTACTTCTTTCATGTATTATATTTTCATCAATTATTATTTTCATCAAGTTTGCAAACTCCTAAACTAATTGATTGATCATAAATGAAATTTAAAAGATGAAATTTAAATAAATTTTGTAAATAATCATAAAAAACGAGCTTAAAACACGGATGTAATCATCAATCGATGGTTATAAGATCCAGATTATAATAGAGATAAAAGAGAAAGTAGGCTAATTATGTATTAATGTAGATTAACTAGTCTCTTTTGTAAAAATGTAGATAAAGTAGGCCCCTTGTAATTTTGAGAAAAAGATAAAATCAAAAATAATTTAAGATACTTTTTAAATTAAAAAGAAAAATGAGAGTGGTCCCCTATAATTATTCAAAATTAAAAAGATTCTCTCCCTTAATTTTTTTAAATAAAAAAGGAAAATAAGAGTGGTCCCCTACAATTAAGGAATTAGTTTTAAAAAATAAAAAGATTCTCTCCCTTAATTAACATTGCTTTTTTTTTTAAATAATCGCTTATTTGCTGGAAATTAAATTAATTACATAATTTTATGTACATAATCTGCGTGCGAATTTATGTACATAATCTGCGTGCGAATTTATGTACATAATATGCGTGCGAAGTTATGTACATAATATGCGTGCGAAGTTATGTACATAATCTGCGTGCGAATTTATGTACATAATCTGCGTGCGAATTTATGTACATAATCTGCGTGCGAATTTATGTACATAATCTGCGTGCGAATTTATGTACATAATCTGCGTGCGAATTTATGTACATAATCTGCGTGCGAATTTATGTACATAATCTGTGTGCGAATTTATGTACATAATCTGCGTGCGAATTTATGTACATAATCTGCGTGCGAATTTATGTACATAATTTGCGTGCGAAATTATGTACATAAAATTATGTACCGAATTTCTGGGAATCACTCTCATTTTCCTTATTTAATTAAAAAAACAGTCATATTAATTAAGGGAGAATCTTTTTAATGAGAGTGGTCCCCACAATTAATATTCAATTATCTTTTTAATTTAGTTTATCTTTTTAATTTTTAATAGTTATTTATCCTCCTTAATTAAGGGAGATAATCTTTTTAATTAGAGTGGTCCCCACAATTAATAACTTCTTTATAATTTAATTTAGTTTTATTTTTTGAGAGAAAATTAGAGGGGCCTAGATTGTATCATGGATACAAAAAGGGCTCCTTTACACCAATTTTCTCATTATAATATGAGGTATATAATGAAAGTTCTGCAAATTATATCACTATATAATATAATATATATTAAGATGAAGTAAACGCTCAAAGAAGTTATCAAGTGATAGATTTTTAGGAGTCAATTTTAAATAATAACTAGTTCATATCTCATTTTCAGCTTTTAATTATTTTTAAATTGAAAAAAAAATTAAATTAAATTTTTTTAAAATGTTTTTTGACAATCCATTAGTGTGTTCCGTTTATATGATTGTATCGTAAACAATTGGTGATAATACAATCTAAATATACAATAAAAACAATTGCCGTTAAGGTAAAGTGATAGACAATCGAAGAGTTAGATCATAAAAATGTTAAAATATTTAAGTTAATGTTATCGAAATAAAATATTATCATTCATATATTTTTTATATCCAATAAAATCTGATTAGTAAAATCTTCTTTTTTTCTTCTTTTATTTTTTTTCAAAACAACCAATTTGAAAAAGAGATTTTTAGGAGTCAATTTTAAATAATA
The DNA here is from genome assembly GCA_033239045.1 of Fagopyrum esculentum. NCBI lineage: Eukaryota > Viridiplantae > Streptophyta > Magnoliopsida > Caryophyllales > Polygonaceae > Fagopyrum > Fagopyrum esculentum. The sequence continues at coordinate 13,774,531 of BSUD01000003.1, forward strand.
ACTAGTTCATATCCCACACCTTGTACGGGTATATTTAAATATTTGATTTTTTTAAATAAAATGTCATCAACTTGTGTATATGAGAAATAATTATATATTTATGAAAAAAATTCAAATTAAAATATTTTTGTTAATTTATTTCTAACAAAAATTTGTAAAGAAGAAAAAAAGGATATAATTTTTAACTTACAAAATCTTACCTTTAGATCATTCGGC
>BSUD01000003.1:13774968-13818811 GCA_033239045.1 Fagopyrum esculentum
AAAAAAAGGATATTTGAAAAAATGAATCTAATAAAAAAAAACTTAAAACTATTGCTTATCTATGAGATAGTGATTAGTTTGATTGAAATCTAAACAATTTTTTTTTAAAAAAAAAAGTCATTTAAAAAAAATTAAATATGACAATTTGTTGAAAAAAGATTATGTTGGTGAAAAAATTAAAGAAAAAACGAATCTCTTTTATGAAAAAAATAATTTACAAGTATTTTAATTTATCACCAACAAAATTTTTGTGAAGAAAATACAAAAAGAATTTAATTTTTTTCAAAAATATTTTTGTAAAAATAAAAACAGAAACAAAATATAGATATTTAAAAAAACGAATTTGATCAAAAATTTTAAAAATTGTGTGTTGCTTGTTATATGGTGTTTAGGCCGATCAAAATCTGATCAAAAATTTAAAATTATCAGCATTTAAAAATAAAACGAATCGAAACAAAACTTTTAAAAATAGTTTGTTGCTTATGAGATGATGTTTAGACCGATCGAAATTTGATCAAAATTTTTTTAAAAAAAATATGATGAACATGGAAAATATGATGAAGCTTATTAGATGGAACATGAAAAATACGATGAAGCTTATTAGATGGAACATGAAAAATACGACAAAACAAGGAAAATTTCAAAAAAACATATAAATATACGAACTTTTGCTTATTCTATGGTGCGAGATTTACCCGGAATTAATACGACGAAGCAATAAAATTGTAACTTGGAAAATATCTTCAAATCGTTGGAGCGTGAAAAAGACGATGAAACATGATCATTAAAAGTAGAATTGGAATTGGAAGATGTATAAATTTGTAGATTTACATGAAAAATAAAAAAAGTGTATTGATTTATGAGAAGATGCGTTCCATATTTATAGTAAAAATAATGTGAGAAGTGTACTTGAAAAGTTTACGTTAAGTATATCTGAAATCAAGATATTGATTGCTTCCCTATCGTAGCGTACAAGAGAAATTTAACAATCAATCTATCATTGTTACGATTTTAAATAAAATATAACTTATATTGTTAGTTGCAACCGTGTGTATATTTTTTTTATTTGTTAGTTGCAACCAATCTATATTGTTACGAATTTAAATAAAATATAATTTATATTGTTAGTTGCAACCGAGTAGATATTTTTTGATTTTAAATAATTAAACTAATTAAATAATTTTTAAAACTAATTTGATTTGTTAGTTGCAACCGATTCATGTTGTTACGTTTTAAATATTTTTTAAATATTTTTTTAGTAAAAAAGATTAATTAGTAATTTAGTAAAAAATTTAATCAGAGAAAAGACGTGGAGGCGCCACGTCAGCACCAGTGAAGTCTATTTTAGTAATATATATAGAAGATTAATATCCGATTGTGTTATTTTTAAAACTATTTTTAATAACAAGATTATATATATATATATATATATATATATATATATATAGCCAAATTAAATTTATAAGATGAATTGTCTACATATATAAAATGGCTTTATATTTATGTAACAAACATAATTTTTATTTATATAACAATTATATAAAATTCATAAATGCAATGGAGTTATTGCTAACTCCTAACACTAAAATTTATTGAGAAAGCTCCGCCCAAAAAATTTGAGTATTTTCTTGTTCAGAGAGAGTGCGATGCAAGGGGCGAAAAACCCTAATCTGTCACCTTCAATAATACACGATCAAGAAGCCCCAATCAATGAAGGAAATTACGATTCGACGCCCGCCGGTGCAATTGTGCCTCCTGATGGGGAAGACCAATTGCCAGGAAAGCAAGGCAATTCTTGGAGCAATCTTTTGTTTGGTGGCAATGCGTGGAGAAGATTGCCAATCTTGCCGACAAACCTAATCGAAAAAGGGAAAATCAAAGTTGATTTTTCACAGGACGAGGATACTACTCCCTCCATAACGGTAGCACCGGATATTGTCCAAATTCTGAACGCCCCATGGAGACATTCGATAGTTCTGAAACTGTTAGGAAGGATGATCTCGTTTTCTGCCTTTGAGAAAACAATCAGGCTCCTATGGAAACCTAAAGGAAATTGGTCTATTATTGATCTTCCAAATAGCTTCTTTCTGATCCGTTTTGAATTGGAGGAGGACATGTTTAATGCGCTATTAGGAGGACCTTGGAAAATGTTTGGACATTATCTCCTTATGCAACAATGGCAACCATCTTTTGACCCCATGACCTCAGTTATCTCGACAACGGGAGTTTGGGTTCGTATCTCAGGGTTACCTTTCTCAATGTACAACACTGAAGTGCTAAAAGCCATTGCCTCGGCTATCGGAGTCCCATTAAGAATTGATGAGAAGACCATGAATATGGATCGAGGAAAGTTTGCAAGAATTTGTGTTTGCATAGACTTGAACAGACCATTGGAAGGGGATGTTCTTTTAAATGGTAAGCGACTGCTGCTGGAATATGAGAATCTACATATAATTTGTTTCGAATGTGGGTGTTATGGTCATACGAAGGAAAATTGTCTCCTCAAATCAAAATCAGGGGAGATTCAGGAGGATACAGGGAGTCAGGCAGCCACTCAGGTAATAACCAAAGGGGAGAAAGTGGTAGGTTCTGGCCAAGGAGAAAGAGCTGATATTGAAGTTCCAGTGAGAACCGTTGCTGAGAATAGGGGAATAGACAGGATGCAAGAGGAAAGAAGGGTGGGAGAGAAAGAGGAAGACAACAGAGGGACCTGGATGACAGTTCCTAGACGCCGTCCCGTCCAAAAGATGGGGAAGGAGGACGATAGGGTCAATGGGAAAGCTTTGGTAGGAATGAGGATCCAAGAAGAAGTATTGAAAGAACATACAGCAAACCTACCGACTGCTCAACAGAAGGAAATACCAGGAGCACACTACATATCAAAGAATAACTTCAAGAAAAGAGCACGCCAGGGGCAGAGAGCCCCAAGTGTTAACCAAGACCAAGTTCTAGGGGAATCGTCTAGTTCAATGAGGAAAGCGTCCCTAGTTGTTTTAGGCCCAAATGCATCTCCAAATGTGGACCAAGTAAGAATCCTCAATCGAGCGAAGCTAGTGGCTATAGTTTTTGGGGCAGAGGCAAAAACTGATATCCAACAGAAGGGTCAAGAGAGTGACAGAAACACAGTGGAGAACATGGAGATGGATAACTCAAAGGATCTTGGAGATTCTCAGATATCCAGAGTACCTGATTCACAAATCCAACCATAATGATTGGTTGGAAAACTTCGTCGTCATTTGAATGATTGGAATTTTTTGGAACTGCCGCGGAACTGTGAAACCTAGTTTCCGTAGGTCAATACGGTATTTGATCAGAAAATACAAACCGGCCTTTATATCGCTCTTTGAAACACACTGCGCAGGGGAGAAGGCGACGGAGATCTGTAATCGGATGGGCTTTGACTCTTTTGAGAGAGTGGAGGCTACTGGTCAGAGTGGAGGGATTTGGCTGCTCTGGGACAGCTCTCTATGCCCTTTACGAGTAGTGTCGAAAAACAATCAGTTCATTCATGCTATTGTGGGATCTGGGGAAGATGAGATCCAATTAATTGCAGTATACATATGCCCAGACCCTAACCGCAGAGGAGATGTTTGGGAGGCACTGATGAATATAGTAACGGCTACTGAGTCTCCAATTTTACTGGGGGGGGGGGGGACTTAAATGTCATTAAATGCCTCGAGGAAAGGCAAGGAGGGTCCAATAGACTATCCAGAGAAGCGATTGCGTTTGGGGACTGGATTAATCGTTCACAACTCATTGATTTAGGGTTTCAAGGGTCCCCATTCACATGGTCTCGGGAGAGAGAACTAAATGCCCGAATATCAAAGAGATTGGATCGGATTTTTCTATCCCCGGAAGGTCGTCTTAAATGGCCGGAAGCTTATGTAAGGCACCTACCAAACCTGTCTTCTGATCATACGCCGCTCCTTCTGTCCCTGAAACGAGATGTATCAGGGGCTAAGTACAGAAGACCATTCAGATTCCAAGCAGCTTGGTTCCTTCATCCGGAATTTAGGCCTCTTATCGAAGAAGCATGGGATAGCCGTATTAACCTCCCTGGAGCCCTAACTAAACTTCAGATAGCCCTAAAACGCTGGAACAGGGAGGTTTTTGGAGATATAAACAAGAAGAAGGAGGAGCTCATTCAGAAGCTGGAAGCAATCAAAATAGAGATGGCTGTGAATATCAATGATCAATTGATTACGGAGGAGACTGAACTATCAAAACAACTGGAGATTACTTTGGAGCAGGAGGAGATATTGTGGAGCCAAAAATCAAGAGAAAATTGGCTGGTAAATGGTGACAGGAACACGAAGTTTTTCCACCTATCAACGATCATCCGGCGCCAATATAACCGAGTGGACACTCTTAGGCTGGAAGATGGGTTATGGTGCCATGATAGTAAGGTGCTGGAGTCTCATGCGAGGGAATTTTATAGGAAGCTCTATGGGCCAAGTAACCTCCCTGAGTTGAGAAGTATACCGGAGGGAGGGTTTCCGGTACTCACTGGAATTCAATTGGAGACACTGAATCGAATCTGTAGAAAGGACGAAGTACATACAGCGGTATTCGAGATGGGATCAAATAAGGCCCCTGAACCTGACGGCTTTCAACCCATCTTCTATAAGCAACTGTGGCAAACGGTGGGTAACTCTCTAACTAAATTTGCTATTGATTTCTTTCTCTATGGTAGGCTGGGGAGCAATACAAACGAAACCTTGATTGTTCTTATTGGGAAAGTCTCCAAGCCGGAATTTATCAACCAATTTCGTCCCATCAGCCTTTGTAACGTCTGCTACAAAGTCATTACGAAGATTCTGGCAACAAGGCTGAAGTTGGTTATGCCTCACCTTATCTCTCCGATGCAATCGAGTTTCATCCCGGGAAGGATGATATCCGATAATATAGTGCTTGCCCAAGAAGCTGTTCATTCGATGAAAAAGAAGAAAGGGCGGAAGGGATGGATGATCTTGAAACTCGATTTAGAAAAGGCTTATGATATGCTTCGATGGGAGTTTGTGGTTGAGACACTTAAAACTGCTGGTCTAAGTGACAGATGGGTAAATTGGGTTTCTACATGCATATCTTCGGCTTCTATGAGAGTTGTGTGGAATGAGGATGTTTCAGAGCCATTCCTGATGACTAGAGGTCTTCGCCAAGGGGACCCTCTGTCACCCTACTTATTTGTTCTATGTTTAGAGCGATTAAGCCACATGATCAATAGGGCAGTCAATGAAGGCTCATGGAAACCAATGAGATTGTCTTGAAGAGGTCCGAATATTTCCCACTTGTTGTTCGCAGATGATAGTTTACTTTTTGCAGAAGCTTCGGTCGCTCAGCTCAAGGTCATTAGAGATATCCTTGAAAAGTTCTGTGGGGCGTCAGGGCAAAGGGTCAGTTTGGCTAAATCCAGGCTTTGTGTTTCGAAAAATGTCCAGGGTAGACTGGAGAGTGAACTTAGTGGGGTTTGTGGAATCCAGGCAACAAGAAACTTGGGAAAGTACTTGGGTATTCCCTTGTGTCATGAGAGAATTTCGGGGTCATTATACAACCCACTGGTGGAAAGAGTAGCAGGTAGATTAGCCGGTTGGAAGGCTAAATCCCTCAGCTTGGCAGGGAGAGCAACACTAGTTAAGTCGGTGCTCACAACAATACCCATCTATCATATGAATACGGTCCTTTTACCCACGGGTATTCTTAATAAACTTGATAAGATTTGTAGGGGCTTCTGATGGGGAGACACAGTGGACACCCGGAAGCTTCATCTCCTGAATTGGGATCGAGTCTGCTAGAGTCGAAGGGAAGGGGGACTGGGTATTAGGAGGGCGGCTGAGATGAATGTTGCAACGCTCAGCAAGCTTCCCTGGCGCCTGTTCTCGAATCCGGACCAACTATGGGCTACCACCCTCCTTAAGAAGTACTCGGTGGGTAGTTCTGAATGGCCTCAAGAATTAATATGGAGAACTGGAAATTCCAATCTTTGGAAGGGTATATCTTATGCATACAATAAGGTAATTGTGCCTCAATTGGGTTGGAGTATAAGAGATGGTAGCAAGGCGAGATTCTGGTCGGATGTCTGGATCGGAAATGAAAAACTTGAGAAATATAGCCGGAGACCTATTCATCAGACGGACAAGGAACGCAGGGTAACAGAAGTCTGGAAAGAGACAGAGGGATGGGACATGGGGTATCTAATGCCCCGATCAATAGTGTTGGACTACTAAAAGTCAGTGCTATCTCACTAGAAGGGATGAAGGGAAAGAGGGATACTGTTAGATGGCTTGGTACCCCATATGGGAAGTTTACAATTGCATCAGCGTACAGGTCCATTATTGGTGATAGACAACTCCCCCAGGTTAGAGCAACTCTTTATGCGAATCTATGGAAGCTACATATAACAGAGAGGAACCGTTATTTTATTTGGCTTGTAGCGTGGGGTGCTCCACTAACAAATGTTGAGAGATGCAGAAGACATTTAGCTACAAATGCAGATTGTTATTGCTGTCCGGGAGTGCAAGAAAGTCTACTACATCTCCTTCGCGATTGCCATAAAGAAAAACCAATTTGGCAGAAAATTGTTCCAGAAAAATATAAACGATTGTTTTTTGCTATTGACTGGAATGAATGGCTATGCCTGAATGTGACTGCGAAGAGTAAAGAGCCAAATCTTGCTGACTAGAGCGCTAAATTTGCGTGTGCGATATGGTGGTTATGGAAATGGCGGAATGTAGAGGTATTCTCGAAAGAGGAAAACTGTATGGACAAGCTGAGTTTCTTAGAGGAAAAGTGGGAAGAGAACTCGTGTGCTGCTCGGAGGATGAAGGATGTACCAACTGAGTTTAAGGTCCAGGGTATGGTAGCTTGGAGAAAGCCGAATAGCGGATGGGTGAAGGTGAATACCGATGGAGCAGTACGAGGCTCAAAAGGAATAGCCACTGCTGAAGCTGTTATAAGAAGTGAAGGTGGGGAATGGATCGGGGGAGTTGCAGCTAAGCTGGGGAGTACTACGGTTCCAGCAGCGGAACTCTGGGGCGTCGTGCTTGGTTTAAACCTTGCATGGGAAAAAGGCTTCAGGAAAATTCAGCTGGAAATCGATTCTCGTCTGATCATCGATTTCATCAACAATGGAGTGTGTCCATCACACCCATTGTCGAGCCTGGTGCTAAGGTGCCAAGGCTTCTTTACCCGGGATTGGTGCATTGATCTCGGCCATACTTTTAGGGAAGGAAATAGAGTTGCTGACTCAATTGCGAGTTATGCGTTTTCTCTCGATGTTGGCACATTTAGTCTTGATGATCCGCCATCTTGTGTTCGTTCTTTGATTCTTGATGATCTTAGGGGGGTATGCTTTCCCCGATTATCTCGTTTGTATAATCGTTCTGTTAATAATACAAGTTAGTACGGAGTAGGTTACTCCTTTACCAAAAAAAAAAACACTAAAATTTATTGAATAAAAATTCCTATATATACCCCTATGAAATTTATAATCCCAACAAAAATAGGAAAAAGAGTTATTATATATTTTAATTAACATATATAACATCCTATATAGTATGTATCTATGCTAAAATGGCCTCGCAATTTTTCTCATATATTTTTTTTTACTAAATCGTAATTTAGTCTTAAAACATTTTTTTTTACTAACAAATATTTTAGAAATAAATATTTTTAATTAACTAAGATCAGTAACATGTTGTGTTTATGGGTTGAAGGAGTTTATATGAATGATTGGGGTTGAAATAGCTTGAAAAAGTTCAACTTCATAGAGATAGAGAAAAGGGGATGAAAATAGTGGTTTATTAGATTTATATTTTTGGGATCTACATTTATACATTTGATCGTTTTTTATTAAATTATATAAGAAACACAGTTTTGTGTTTGACACGGGTGTTGAACTAGTACTATACTAGAGGCAGATGTAACATTTTACGTGTCATGTTCATGTTCGTTTTACTTATCTGTCCCGTTGAGGTTTAAAGTCACCGATTTTTTTTTAAAAAAAATTCTATATAAATTGTATTTTCATTACCATTAAAATAAAATAAAATAACTTCGATTTAAATTAGAAATGCTCGTTAAGATGTTTCTTTTAAGGAAATAAAATATATTGTACTTGCAATCAATCGTGCACATTGAGAATTGCTCGTTTGCTAATAGATTGTATGAGTCCGTCAACGGTAACATATTTACCATCAACAAGAAACAAATAATATGCACTAAATGGCTTCGTGCCAATTGTCAATTTATCCATGATAGTTGCACTTGAAGGGGAGCGTTGAGATTTGTGAAAATATGTCATATCGACAACATGATAATATATGAACCTAACATATAATTAGGTTTTATGACTATTCCTTATATATTATCAATTGATTTTATGATAAAATCCGATTGAGTATGTTCACTTGTGACATGTATCTCTTATAACGATCAAACCTATTCATTTCGGTCTAAACTGTTTCAGGAAAAACGACCGGACCAGAATAGGAACATGCCTACAATGGATCGATACCCTCTCAATCGTGTTTCATGCTTGTCATTAAGAGGTGCATGCATGTACGACTATAATATTTCTCCATAATATTACTTTTTTAATCATTTACAAATTATTAAATATAACCAAATGACTAATTGTGGCATGAAATGAATCATTTTCAGGAACGGAGAATCTCAATCATCAATATAGACGAATGAGAGAATTTATAAACTTTGGCATATAAATAATTCAATAATAATGTATTTTTTCCACAATAAGTAATACTATATATTACCCATTACTTTTATTGGTTAAACACTTAAACTGGGATATCGTGTAATTAGATGATAATTTCAGTCCTCACGTTTGAAATCCCTCTTGTGGACCCTACACAAATCTTTCAATACATACACACCCGGCCACCACACCACAACGCGAAGCTATATACTCCGTAAGCTGTTTACGTACGCAAGAAAGCTACAATACAACTTTACAACTTTCATTTTCATTACTATTTAAATACTAATGATACTATTTTCTCATTTTTCTATATATAAACTATCACATTTTTCTTTATATAAACTATCACATTTTATGCTATAATTGTTTCCTGTATCAAAATTCTAAATCAAAATATATAACATCTCTAAATTATAATATAAGGATATTAATATATTAACATAATTATCTAAAAACCACTTATCATTTATCGTTATAGATACCAATTAGTTTGCATTTGTGGTGTTTTTTAGCAATAATTCCTCCATCTAGATTTACCACATTTATTTCGTGTAGAGTTAACAAAACTTTATAATAGAGAAGAAAAAAAATTACATTATGAGTATCATTAAAAGTAAAAAAAATATTACTATTAATATAATCCTGAATGATATAAAAAAGATAGGTTTAACGTCATCCCTAAAGTTAAAATAAAAACCATGACCGTTTAAGGCTCACTTCTTTTGTACATGTTAAAAGTGCTTTATTACCCTTTCTATAACACGACATAACATGTGACAAAAATTTTTTTTGAGACAAGTCGATGCGCTGAAATTCATACCAGAAAAATAAAATAATATAAAAATTTAAAGTTGCATTTAATGTGCACCTAGATAAAAATAATTTTGTTTTAACTTAGATATAAAAGCCGACCACACCATGAATGTTTTTATGTGAACACATTCACCTATAATTCATTGCGGCTTAATTTAGTTCTATATGCCAAATTTAAAATTAAGTTCTCACTTTAACCTCAAAGTTTGGTTCAACTAGAGCAAATTCAATTTCAATATACTAACTAAAAATCCACAATTTTAAACAACACTAAACCTACTTTTATTTTTATTTTTCTTACTAATAACCATAATATATATTTCGAACTCAATCATCTAATGGTAGTTTGCTTGTTATAAACAACATTGGTTAAAACTCTAATATTCGGGTTTTATATAAATTTGATCACGAAGAGTTGAATTTTCAGTAACATCACAAAAAAAGGTAATTTTTCAAAAAAAAAAAAGTCATAAATAATTTTAACATGGGTTAAGTAACTAAACAAATCGTCTCCCCACATAAAAACTTATATTTTAAATTTCAAACAATGTGGTAATTCATTGTGTATATCATTGCTTTTATTATTAATATTAAATTCCGCAAATTATAACCGAAAAATGGAGATTATAAAAATAAAATAAAAATAAAATAAAAATAAAATGATTAATCCAGCAAGTAAGACAGGCACAGAAACTGCCATAAAATGCCAACTTCGACTGACTCTCAAATTTCCACCCTTCCTTCCTTATCACACCATCCTCACACCCTTTCTATATTTTCACTCGATTCCTCTTTTCTCCTTCCCTCTTCTCTTTCATCTCTCCACTTATCCTCTGTTACTCTTACACCAATCTCCAATCTCCCCTGTTCTTTCAATTTTCACCAACTTCTCTTCAATTTTGCCGTTGCTTTCGCCATTAATGGCGCACCCACAATCTCAATTCTAAGCTTTCAATCACCAGGTGAGTTCTTTAATTTTTAATCAGTACTTTATTCAATGGAGATTCATCCATTATTGCTTCAGCTAATATCTTTGGGTTTTTAAATCCTCAATTCTTCACTTTCGGTTCTCTTTGTGGCTTGTTAATGGGTTTTTAGTGCTCAATATTGGTTCAGCTAATTTCTTTTTCCTTTTTCTCTTCGGTTCAATAGGTTGTTTATATATCGAATTTGTTTACACTGCAACTCGGAAAACAAAGAAATGGCACCAAAAAACAGCAAGGGAAAGGGCAAGGGAGACAAGAAGAAGAAAGAAGAAAAGAGTATTTATAATCTTATTATCTTATCCGTTTGAATTTTTTAGAGTTAATTAAGCATGGTTTTGTTTAATTATTCATTTTAATCATTCTTTCAGTTCTTCCTGTTGCTGTTGATATTACTGTCAACCTCCCTGACGACACCACTGTCGTTCTTAAGGTCTGAAATTCTCCTTTGCATTCGTCTTTGTATTACGCATAGTAAAATATCGATTTTCAAATCTCTGTGTAAAATTCTCGTGTATTCCCACATCGATTAGAAAAGTATATTCAGTCTAGTATAAAAGTGTTGTATATGAATCGAATGTACATGTTAAGTTAACGGCTTATGAATGAAGTAATAGAATTTAAGTACAGTTTGTGCAACTAGCTAACTAGTTAGAACCCCACTTTTTTTAAAAGCCTATAAATGTTTGTAGTTATGGCAAGTTCTCATTGGCTGGACGCAAATCTCTATAGATAAGTCTATTTTCAGAAATCATTGTACTAAGCTCATTTATTTAAAAAAAAATATATAATGAAATAAAATGTCTTATATAAGTTATTACCATAATAATACTGTTACATAATTCTGATTATTTTGTATAATTTTCTTTATAAAAATAATATTTTAGAAAAAATATCTCAATAATTCTAAAATGATCAGTTCACCGAACACAACCAATAAAGACAAATAGATTAATAAACGTTTTTCAACTATTTAGAAATATTGTTGCTTTTGCGTGTACGATAGAAAAGTTCGTAGGTTAGAATTAGATAGAAATGTTTAATTGTATTACTCATGTGGTCTTTAATCTTCCAAATGTTTGATTGCAACGTATGAACTCGAGAGAAAACGAGTTATTAGTATAAGTTATGTCGTTATAGACTTTTTCACGGAATCTAAAACCATTCAATATTACATTAATTTGTTCAAATTGAAATCCGAAATTCGTAGTGTGTGGTTGGTTGATTGCGATAATTTCAATTATTCACTACTTAACAAAACGGATTTTTCATTTTTCTCATGTTAATTATATAATAATTTGTATTAAACATTTTTTAAAAATTATTTATTCCTGCTTTTTAACAGGGTATATCTACGGATCGAATAATTGACATTCGGAAGCTTTTGGCGGTGAATACAGTAACTTGCAATGTTACAAACTTCTCTTTATCTCACGAGGTAAAACTATAATTACCATTTGCTAGTGATTTTATTTTTCCTATATAAAACGGTGTCGTTCATTGAATAATACTTCTATGTTTGGACATTTTTGGATTGTTGGGACTAGAGATATCGGCAACTTTCCTGAAAGGGCAAATACGACCATCCATTTTTAATAATAAAAAGTTAGAATAAATTAATTAATAATTTACGTGCAGGTTAGAGGGCCACGTTTGAAGGACACAGTGGACGTTGTTGCACTGAAGCCCTGCCTTCTCACGCTTGTCGAAGGTAATACTTTAGAAACGACGTCGCATCACCTTATCCTTTTGTCAGAACATGCTGACTAAACGACGTCGTGTGGTTCTCGTAAATTCTCTGACTCATCACTCATGCTTTAACTGATTTCTTTTGCAGAGGAATACGACGAAGAGATTGCAGCGGCCCACGTTAGACGGTTGCTCGACATTGTTGCCTGCACTACGAGTTTCGGTCCATCGTCGTCTCCGCCTGCAAATGGAAGGGAACTCAATAAGGTTGAAGGCGATGGTAAAGTTGCGAAGAAATTGGGGAAAACTAGTGAAATCGGAAACGGCAAGAAGCAATCGGAAGAGCAGGTAGATGCTACGGTTCCGGCGAAAGAAGGCTCGCCTAAGTCGTCGACGGTGTCGAAGGATGATCTGTCGATTATGGATGGTGACGGAGAGATGGACAATGCGTGCCCTAAGCTTGGAAGCTTCTACGAGTTCTTCTCTCTCTCACACCTCACTCCTCCTCTTCAATGTACGTTCAATTTGCGATGAAAATTTGATTTTTTTTTTTTTTCTGCAACGAGTTTCCAAACTGGGAGGATCGTTTTGGCATTTGAGTGTTTATTAAAATTCGCGATATGTAATTCGCTGTTTTTTTTTGGGTTGTTGTGGATGATACAGATATAAGGAAATCGTCAAGAGAGTTGGATGATCTAGTTTTAACAGAAGATCATCTCTTCTTCCTGGACGTAAGGGCCTCTTTCATGTTTATTCGAAGTTCAAATGGAATTATTGGTCCATGTCTTTTGACATTTCTGTGGCAAACTGTCTAGGTGAAACTTTGCAATGGCAAGGTGATTCTTGTTGAAGCTTGCAAGAGGGGCTTTCTTGCTCATGGGAAGTATCAGATTTTGAGTCACAACCTTGTTGATTTGCTAAGGCAGCTTAGTAGGCCTTTTGACAAGGTATAAGTTAATAAAAGATAAACGAAACTCTCACATTTCAGATTAAAGTAGCTTCATTCTTTGAGTACCATATGGTACAGTATCATATATATATTTTGATTACAAACTCACCATACTATTTTATTTTTTTATACAATTATTGGGTCATTTTCATTCATTGAGTATTATAAGAAGAAGCTGGTCTGATTGAGTACGGTGCTTCATAGAGCACCAACTAATTGACATTGCATATTCACATAGAATTTCTACAACTACTGCTTGGACTTCACAAATTTATAGGCCCTTTGCTCTTCATTTCTACCCTACTTTGAGGTTCAAATCACAAATAATATCTTTTTACTTCCTATACTAGTCAACTAATATATTGTGTCTATAATTGTCAGGCCTATGATGACTTGATGAAAGCCTTCTCGGAACGTAACAAGGTGTATATCATCTCATCTGGATTGTTTTCAATATATCATTGCCCTAAAATTCGTTTGTTTACCTTTAAGTTATGTTTTGGCTTCAAGTATCTCATCCTTGATCAAATCTTATTTCTTTATGTAGTTTGGTAATCTCCCATTTGGCTTTAGGGCCAATACTTGGCTCATTCCTCCTGCTGCAGCACAGTCACCAGAAGCATTTCCAACCCTCCCTGTCGAGGATGAAAATTGGGGAGGAAATGGCGGTGGGTTGGGAAGAGATGGAAGAAGTGATCTTATACCTTGGGCAAACGAGTTCCAGTTTGTTGCATCAATGCCTTGTAAGACAGCTGAAGAGAGGCAGATTCGGGATAGGAAAGCTTTCCTTGTTCATAGCCTATTTGTCGACGTAGCAATTTTTAGAGCCATTTCTACTTTGCAGCACGTTATGGAAAAGCCAAGTTTGTCAGTTTCACCATTTACTGGTGAGATTCTTTACAAGGAGCAAGTTGGTGACATGTCTATTGCTGTAATGAAGGATGCTTCATATGCAAGCTGTAAAGTCGACACAAAGATTGACGGTCATTGGGCAACTGGGTTGGATCAAAAGTCTTTAACTGAAAAGAATTTGCTGAAAGGGATAACAGCTGATGAAAACACTGCTGCACATGTAAGATTTCATTTAGTAAAAAAAATGCGATTAAAATTTCCTATGATGTTACAGGGGTTTCTGGGATGAAAAATCAAAGAAAAATCTATAATACCTTGCAGGACATTGGAAGTCTTGGCTCTATAAACGTGAGGTATGGAGGTTACATTGCCTCGGTCAAAGTTGAGATAAAAGAAGACATGAAACCACCTTTGTCTAGCACAGAAAGTTTTGAGCAGCCTGACGGTGGTGCTAATGCTCTAAATATTAATAGGTAATCGAGTATCTATTTATGCTTTTTTTGTTCTTTGTGGATCTCATGTCCTCTTTTCCTTTTCCTCCTTCTCTTTCCTCCGCTCCAGATTTATAATTTTTTACAGGAAACTTCTAGCACTTAGTTATTCACTGACAAGCATTCTAATTTGTTAATGAACTTCTACCCTACAGTTTGAGACTGCTCCTTCACAGAGGAGCAGCTTCGGAGAACAACTCATCTGTGCAGTTACTAACTTCAGAGAGTGAAAAGATCCATGCAGCCAATGCCTTTGTGGAGAAACTGCTGGAAGAGAGTCTTGTAAAGCTTCAAGATGAGAAGGTAGAACAAGAAAACTTTATAAGATGGGAATTAGGTGCTTGCTGGATACAACATTTGCAAGATCAGAAAAATTCAGAAAAAGATAAGAAATTATCAAATGAGAAGGCTAAGAAGGAGATGAAGGTTCAGGGACTTGGTACTACCCTCAGATCACTCAAGAACAAGAAATCAGATGGATCACAATCTGAGACTTCAAAATCCAACACTAGTGCTGATTCTGTGACAGCTGTGGAATCACTTGGAGCTAAGGCTGACAGCTGCGAACTTGGTCTGAAAAACATCTTATCTGAAGCAGGTTTCAATCGACTTAAAGAATCAGATACTGGATTGCATCAGAAGGTAATATTTATACTTTAATCTAAATGATCATATGATTGCTCATGGCTTAGCAGCAAAATAACACAATATATTTTGCAGTCTTTGCAGCAATTGATTGACCTCTCCCAGAAATATTATGACGACGTTGCACTTCCTAAACTGGTATCTCTTGAATGTTAATTTAAGTTGTTGACTATAGTTTTGTTATTGTGATTCGCATTTTCTTGAAGTTCAATGTGGACCACAGGTTGCTGATTTTGGATCATTGGAGCTCTCCCCTGTTGATGGGCGAACACTGACTGATTTCATGCACACAAGAGGCCTTCGCATGCGTTCCTTAGGACGTGTTGTAAGTTAATGCTGCACTCTATGATTTTTGTTTCCTTTGTGTTTTATCTTTATTTGTGTATTTGAGTAAACATACAACTGTACTAGAGTTATTTGTTTGCTTTTTATATGAGGAATTATTTCTCCGTCTTTTGATTTCAATCCACAAAAGCTATTTGTATACAAGCACCTGTTCCTTGCTCTTTTTTGATTTGGATGTTTCTGCAATTGCTTCAGCTCTCACTACGAAGTCTTAAGGCTTTTCTCTCTAAATAAGGCTTGGAAATGAATAAGAAATTATTCCAATATTCATTCAGTTCTGTGCACTGTGATCAGGTGAAACTATCGGAGAAGCTATCTCATGTTCAGTCTCTTTGTATCCATGAGATGGTTGTGCGAGCTTATAAACACATACTCCAGGCAGTTATTACTTCCGTTACTGCAGACAATCTGGCTGTTACTTTGGCAGCAGCATTGAACTTGATGCTGGGGTGTTCTGGCTGTGAAACTGACAAAACACAAGGTGTGCATCTACTAGTTCGGAGATGGTTGGAGGTATTTCTGATGAAGCGATATGATTGGGATATTAGTGGTTTCAACTTTAAAGATCTCAGGAAATTTGCACTACTACGTGGACTTTGTCAGAAGGTAGCTGACTGTTATGTTTACATTCTAAACTGAGGAATATGCACATACGTTGTTTCAATTTCAGCTATAGAACACAGTTGACTCATTTCATATATATTTTAGTTTAGTCTTATGCATGATGTAAAGAGAGGCCATAATGACATTCAACCTAGGGCTTGTTTGGATGCAGAACGCTTGCTTTATAAATCAAGTGTTATGTCCTATAAAAATTCATTCTACTAAGTGGCGTTTCCTATCATTCCACCAATAATGTTAAACTGTACAATACTATATATACTACATGTTACACCCGATCCTACATAGTTTAGTTTTAAATCCCAGTACCCTTAGTTGAATTTTCCTTGTGTAAAACTGTCATGTTGTTCTCATTTTAGGTTGGTATTGAGCTTGTGCCAAGAGATTATGAGATGAATTCTCCAAATCCTTTTAGCAGCAAAGACGTTGTTAGCTTGATACCTGTGCACAAGGTGAGGACTTCTTAACCTTTGTATTCCTCTTTACATTCCAAGGATGATATTTACCTTTATTATGATTTTAATAAAACTTATTGGTACCACAGCAAGCAGCATGTTCGTCTGCTGATGGAAGGCAACTCCTGGAATCTTCGAAAACAGCTTTAGATAAGGGGAAGCTTGAAGATGCAGTTAACTATGGAACAAAGGTAAGATCTTGCGTCCAATTTTTCTTTTGGTTTCTTCAGACTTACAGCTAACATGCGCAATAGAATGGTTTCATAGGCTGAATGGCTTATTGATGCTCCTATATTACCTCTTTCACAGGCTCTTGCAAAACTAGTAGCAGTTTGTGGGCCATATCATAGGATGACAGCAGGAGCATACAGTCTTCTGGCTGTAGTATTGTATCATACCGGAGATTTTAATCAGGTTCTTTGATTACTAGCAATTTGATTCCTGGACATTACATCTGCTCAACTATCTTTGGCATATGGACTACAAATTTAAACAATTTAAATTTTTGCACGAGTTTTAGACATCTATTCACCACAAAGTGGAGGAAATTTTACATCATTCTTATTCTGTTTATATTATGACAAATGCAGGCCACTATATACCAGCAAAAAGCCTTGGATATTAACGAGAGGGAGCTTGGCCTTGATCATCCTGACACAATGAAGAGTTACGGGGACCTAGCTGTGTTCTACTACAGACTTCAGCATACTGAGCTGGCTCTCAAGTGAGTTTTTTCCTATATGTTATGTGATTGAAACGCTTGCTATTCTTGTATTATTTAGCTTCTTAATCATTTTGGGTGAAATTTTGTTTATTTGTATTCCGTTAAAATCTTGCCATAAGATAGATATTGGTGTCTTTTAGGTATGTAAAACGTGCACTATATCTACTACATCTTACTTGCGGCCCATCTCATCCAAACACGGCTGCCACCTATATTAACGTGGCTATGATGGAAGAAGGCCTGGGAAATGTGCATGTTGCCCTCAGATATCTCCACAAGGCTCTTAAATGTAACCAGAGATTGCTTGGCCCAGATCACATTCAGGTTCTTTCAATTTCAGTAGCTGCTTATTTATGTTAATACCTTTTGGATCTATGGGGGTATTAAAAATCATGTTTTCTCCTCATTAGTTTTTTATATAATACTTGTGTAGGCTACAATATATATTCTTCTTCTTTTCCTTCTTTCTTGTCAGACTGCAGCAAGTTACCATGCTATCGCAATTGCACTGTCCTTAATGGAAGCATATCCCTTAAGTGTCCAGCATGAACAAACAACCTTGCAAATTCTTCGAGCAAAATTGGGGCCTGATGATTTGCGCACACAGGTAAGTTCGTCACTCGATAAATATGAAAGTAATTGGCTACGGAGGAAATTTAAACTGATGATTGAAAAAGATTTCTGCTCAATAATAGATTTTACTTGTTATGTGCTCTGCAGGATGCAGCTGCTTGGCTTGAATACTTTGAGTCTAAGGCTTTTGAACAACAAGAAGCTGCACGGAATGGAACAAAGAAGCCCGATGCATCAATAGCTAGCAAAGGTCATTTAAGGTACATAATCTAAGAGCGCAGACTTTGAGCATGACTATATATCCCTGCCTCGGTGGCAAGTGCTTCTTCTGTATGTTAGTATCTAGAAAATGAGCCAATAAAGTTGTGTTGGGAACTTGTTATGGGATCGAATCTTTTTTGTTGGTGATATTTTTGTTGCATAAAGTAGAAATTAATTCATATGTTATATTGCATTAAAATCACATAATCAACCATGTGCACAGCAGAAATTAGATAAGTATTAATTGGTTGTGGAATTAAGCATGTCATTCATAAAGCAGGATAATTGAATTGATTTGAGCACTAATGATGTCAGTTGTTTATTGCATCGAATAAACTTGTATAGTTGTATTCAACAACATCCCGTTGAACTATGTTCATAAATGGTCCTTATTTTAACATCTGTAACAATAAATTCATTAAGAAATGTTGTTTATAGCAATGAAATGTATATGAACTTTTGTTTTGCTTCCATTACCGTCTATGTAGTTTCACGTGCTGTGCTTAAAACTCCTTAGTGTAGATAAGAATGTTTGTAATCTATCTGTATACAGCTTTTTGCTTTCGTGATACTTATTTCCTAAACTATCCGCCAGTGTTTCCGACTTGCTTGATTACATAAATCCCACGCATGATGCCAAAAGGAGGAGCTCTGTGGCTGCCAAGCGTAAAAACTTAACTGCTAAGGTTTGTTCCATTTTCCTTGTTTCCATGCACCTTTTGCAGTCCTACATTTTTTGTTTAAGAAATGAAATTAATTCCGTGAAAAAATTGAATAAGAATTGAACAAGGTTACAGTACAGATCCCTTGAATATTCCAGGATTGAACAGCGACTAGTCTTCACTCTACCCGAGTATTTTTCCCGAAAGTATAATAGGATACATTATCTAAATGACTAGGATGATACATCGAGTTTAGTTGCTATGTAAATAAATGTATCTGAATAAACAATATGTCATTGCGGCTGAACCTGTTGAATTCGATAAAGTCGTATACAATCTATGTAGATGGTACATGATGAATGAGTGCATATATTTATATGTATCTTAAATTTGTTCCAAATCGGTTATTTCCTACGAACTAATTTTTGTGACCTATTCCATTTCATGCTCTTTTCCATTCTTACTGATGCACTTAAATTAATACGGTAAACCTAAAGAATATATGCTTAGTATTTCGAATTTTAATCTTTGAGAAAAGAAATCACTTTCTGTGGGCATTAAACACCATTCAACTCCTACAGATTGATGCTTTCTGTCAGATTGTTATATCTAAATTGCTTGATAAACCAACCCTCGGAATTATTTGCATCATGCAGATCAAAGAAAAATCCACTCAACCTGAGGGCAAACCAAGCTTTGAAGAAGCTGATAGAGATGAAGAACCGGTGGCTTCTTTTGAAGAAAAAGAACTTAAGGAATCCAAAGTTACTGTTGATGAGGAGATTTCGACAAAAAGTTTGCCACCATTGCAGTCCGAATTGCCTGTTGTTGAAAGAGCTGATATAGAAAGCCCTGTCCCTGTTGAACAAGTTCTATCTGAAATGAATGCTGAAGGAGAGGAAGGATGGCAGCCAGTTCATCGCTCTAGGGCCGCTGGATCTTACAGGAGGCGTGTGAGACAGCGCCGTGCCACTGTTGGTAAAGTTTTTGGTTATCAGCAAAAGGAACCAATTCCAGAAACTGAGCCTGTTAAAGTTCACATTGCTAATCAGAATAGTAAATATTATGTACTTACGAAAAGGACTTTATCCCCTGGAAACTACATCGATCAACACACAGGGAAAGCTCCTTCGCTTGTAAATAAATTCGGGCGGCGGATTGTTAAAGCTGTTACATACAGGGTTAAATATGTGCCAAAAGCTGAGCCAAAAGAGCCCTCTGTAGAAGGAGAGAAAGCTTCTAGAGGAAAGAGTTCAGATAAGACTTCAATAGTCCGCCTTGGAAAATCTCCTTCTTACAAAGATGTGGCTCTTGCACCGCCAGGAACTATTTCCCAGTTGCAAGCCAAAGATGATGAAGAGCATGATGTCTGTAAACCTGGAGACACCTCAGCTAATGGTATTGCTGTGAACTCAGATATAGAGGTGGAGAATGTCAAAGATATCAATGAATATTGTGTTTCTGATATGAGGGATGAAATTGCTCGTATTGATGTCTCGAGAAGTATGGAGATTCAATCTGATGATGCTACAAGAGATCAAGAAAACACTTCTGGCCTAACATCGCCAGGTACTGAGGTAGTTGACTCTGATACTATTGATATTCATGAAGTGGCAGATTCAATGGATTCTCCGAAGGAATTAGATCTTGAGAAGGAGCAGGCGGAGGACAAGCCTATGGTAACGAGTCCAACTGATACACGAGAAATCTCGAGCAAGAAGTTATCGGCTTCTGCTGCTCCCTTTAACCCAACACCAGTTATGCCACGTGGTGGGCCATTGCCCATGAGCATTAGTCTTCCTTCGGGTCCTGTTACTGTTCAAGCCGTTGGTCCTTGGCCAATGAATATGGCTCTTCACCCTTCACCCGGGACTTTTATGCCAGGTGTAAATCCGTTGTGCTCTCCAACACATCATGCATATCCATCGCCTCCTCCAACCCCGAATATCATTCAGCAGGTTCCTTTCATGTACCCACCATATACTCAAGGCCAGCCAATGCCAACCAGCCCGTTTCCTCGGAATCACTATTCATGGCCGGGTAACATGAATCCTCCTATGCCCGACTATATACCGACAACGCTTTGGCCTGCCTGTCATCCTATTGAGTTTTCTGTCCCACCTCCTGTTTCCGAGCCTATTCCTGATCCAAGCTTGGATCAGAAAGTACAGTCTCCAAATACAGAGACCAGCTCTATATTGGCTCCCCTTCTTCCAGAGGATGCTAACAGCAAGCTAGAAGGGAAGGAAGAAGTAATATCAGTTATGGAATCAACCGACAGTCTCGTCAAACTGTCTTGCTTAGAAAGTGATGAGAAAGTTCTGAATTATGTCAATGGAAAGGAAATTGGTGACAAGGATAGTATATCAGAGATTCCTTGGGAAACTAATGAAAGAAGTGTGAGAATTTTGATCAGGGGAAGAAGAAACCGAAAGCAGACTATAAGAATGCCGATAAGTTTGCTTAAAAGACCTCATAATTCTCAGCCCTTCAAAGCAGTATGCAGCAGAATAGTTAGAGAAAATGAGACTCCCAGCTCCATTCCTGTCTCTTCTACCGGAGATAGTGTAGCGTGAGAATTTTGAGCCATGATTCACTTATATATCATCAAGGTACTGAACCTTCATCTTGTGACACAACAGGCGTCTTGGACTCTTCCTGAAATGTTCTATCACTCAAGCTCATAGCCTGCAAGTTGATGAAATGAGTCTCAATACAGTTAAAAAGGTTAGCTTCCTAAAAATGGTCGCCTTATTTACATGCCATTTTGGAAACAGAAAAAGTATGTTAGCTTATTTTTGCATATGATTCCAGAAACTACAATACGTTATTAGGATATAGCATGAGGAAAATAAATGGAGAACTCTGATGTGCTATGGTTCTGCATTTTCTAAAGCCCTTTATGTCCAACTAAAATAAATGAAAGAATTGGGTTAAATAGACTCTTTTTAATAGGTTTTTGTTTTGTAAATCCCTCTAATTTTACCCGGTATATAATTTTTCTCCTGTATGAAAGAATTGGGTTAAATAGGGGTATATTTACCAAATGAGTTAATGTTATAGGTACTCTTAATACAGTAATAGTGGTAAAAGGTTAGTCATTTTACCCAATCTTACACTTTTCCATACTGTCACGGTTGTTTAAGACGATTAAGACCCACTTCATTAGATCTGACGACTAATACTTTCTCGTGTCCTGACCAATGTATTTGCTAGTTTGCAGATCTGCACGTGACGGTGATGAGTTATAGTCTTACATTCAACAGTTTCCTTCAGAGGACTCAGAGCTCTTGTTAACCAGCAATTTCCAGACCAAATCAGCTCAATGAATAATAGTGTCAATGGCAGTTATTTTTTCATTAATTCAACACGGTAACAAACATAGGTTGAACATTTTTAGTTTTACAAATTTTGCTGTTACATCACAGATTCACGATCTACTTTGGTTTCTGAATACAATTTTTGGTTTCCTCTATTGATATGCACCTTCTACATTGTTAAGAACCTGAACTATTGAAAATGTACTGCCATTGTTTACAGTAGATTGGCATGCAGTGAAACTGTATATGGAGTTCAGGGCAAACCTAGTGAAAAACGCGGTTTTAATGAATTATCGTTTTAAACTCTGTCATTGACAGTAATTTCTACATTAAATTCAACAGGGTAATAAACATAGGTTGAACATTTACATTTCTGCAAATCTAGCTGTTGCATCATTGTCTACTTCGATTTCTGAATGCATTGCTAAGATTTTAGGTGGCCATGTGTTTACCTACCACCTTCTCAAATAAATTGTAGCATTAAGTTTCAGTCAGAAATGGTGTTTTAGATCTCATCTCGTATTTGGAACATGGTGTTTTAGATCTCATCTCGTTTTCGGAACTTCAACAAGTAGAGTAATATGTATGATATCAAACTATCAAAGTGATTTGTATTTCACATACATACAGTATCAATCTTGGTATGATACAAGAAATGGAAAAAATGTGCAAAAAGTTGTCAACAATCGAACAGTAAACACACTATACTTGTACTATCCAAATCAGACAACAAAAAAGAAAAAGAATCAAAATTTTCAGATGAGTTTTGTCAATTCATTTGGTATGCAGGAGGTTGATCAATCTTATTATCTGAACTACTTCTCAACATTGACAGAACTTGTAGAACAATTGTTGTGACAACAATTATGCCAAGAAGAAAGCCATACCCAATCTTCCATTGAGATCCCGCGTCTCCAACTTGGATCCCGAAAACAATGTTGAGTGCACCGAAGAAAAGGGCAAGGATTCCGAAGGACATATGGTACAAATTCCAAATTCCTCGGATCTTACTGTCTCGGTTTGGCCTTATGAAGAATGCCAATACTTGTAGTATGCTGAGTGTTAGAGCAAAGTATCCAATGCCTCTATGAGCTGCTACATTGGCATTAATATTGATGGCATGGATGTCATTGTAGAGTGTTTGGCCAACAACAACGCCTGCTAATCCGACAAGGAACCCGGAAAACTGAATTAAGGTATGGAGATAATACCAAAGTGGTTCCCGGTGCTTTAGATAGCGAGCAACCATGGCTCCTACCGGAAGGATCAAACCCCATCCTATGATGCCCAACACTCCATGGCTTCTCTTTATCTTGTCATACTTGTTGGATGAAGCAGGTGCAGCTATACCTGTACAATATGTGTTTTACATCCAAACAAGCCCTTAATCTTCAATGTTTTTTCCGAAAGAGATAGGGTTGTTATCTGAGTCAAGCTTTAGTACGTTCTTTTTCAGCTTGACTAATATAACAATCCTATGAAATACTGATCCATCTAGTTCTCTTTAGAGATGTTATTCAAGCAGAACCCGAGTCAAAAAAATAACCGAGCTTAAAATGGGCTCATATTCAACTTATAACAACAACCAACCTGCGGAGTAGTCAATGAGGATGCTGGTCTTATCGTCGTGTTGTGGAAGCTCATGAGTATTGACACTCGGATACCTACTCGAAAACGCGAACAAAGTCGGCTGTCTTCCAAGAGGAGCTGAGAACTTAAGCTGGAAAGCTAAGTAAACGTTAGCCCCATCAAGTACAATAACTGGTGGGATTGAAGTGAAGTTCAAGTCTCCTCTTCCTGGTTTAACCTCTGTTGATGTGTATCCCTTGGCATGGTACTGCTTGATTCTCGCGTGTCCGGTTCTACTGATCCATCCGACTACTGCACTCGCGCCTATCATCTTCCCATTCTTCGAAAACCCGATACCTACCCACCCGGATGTGTAGAGTGCCGACAACACGAAAGTCACAACATTCTCTTTGCTTTGCGAATGCTGCAATTGAACTTCTTCGGGTTATTAGGGCGTGTTTGGATTTCATGCATTATACGTTGAGTATGAAAATATCTCACGTCGACAATATGATAACATATGAACCTAACGCATAAGTATTATGCTACTCTTCCAATTGCCAGTTAGTTTACCTTAACGTGCAAACCCTCCACGTCAAGTTTAAGATCCAATTCAATAGTTTAATCATTGATCAAGTGGGTCCAAACCCAATAATTGCACAACAATTGTAATCTTCATCTAAGACAAAAGAAAAAAGAAAGACCTTACTCTCAAGACAAAGGTGTTCCAAACAGGCTGGCAGTTCATCTGTGAAAGATTCCCATACGGAGGTGGAAGAAAGCTATTCAGATCAAGGCCGCAGATCCCGCCGTCCGCCTCGCCATTTCCGCCTTCTTCTCCCTGAGCGGCCACCAGCGTCTTCTTCTCCAGTAAAAATGGCACCGAAAAGACGAAAATATGAAGAATTAGACTAATAGACAAAAACCCAGATCTGAAAATGGCCATTGGAGTGTTCTTGGCGATGGATTTGCTAAGAATTGCAAATGAAGATGATGAACAAAAAAATGGTAAGAAAGGGGAGAAAGTTAAGGGTGTGTTTGGAGGTTGAGAGGTTAGAGTCTCTTTGATTTGAAGCCAATATGATGGGATTAATTAGGTGGTTAGTCATGGCAGGTAATGATTCACTCCCGCCAACTCTTTTAGTATAACAACCTCTACATTCCTTTTTCTATCTGAAAAATTATAGAAAAAAAAAAAAACAAATTGGACTGGATGGGCCTATGAGGCCCAATGGGCCCCAGTGTCTGAAGTAAATAACAAAGCAACCAATTAAATTTCACTTTCCAGAACTGTTCGTTAGTGAAAAAAATAAACAATACCCCATCTTTTAGACATTTTAGTACCCGTCGTTTAAGCTATTAGAACGGTGCCTCTTTTATTGAGCCCGACTAAAGATTAGCAATCGGATTAGTGTTCACACGTTAAATTAACAGATCGGTGATAAATATCAAGGGGAACAATGTCCACCTACCTTAAGCGACGGTGCAAAATTGTCCACCTACCTTAACACCGATCTATTAACTTAACGTCTGAATAGTAATCTAGTACTAATCTTTGATCGGACTCAATAGGTGAGGTATCATTCTGATAGTTTAAACAACGAGATACAATCTAAAAGATGGGGTACTGTTTAGGCAATTTTGTCTATGACAACCCTCATCATCCCTCAGTGCTTAAAAGTTAAAATGCATCTGAAAATGTAAAATTTTCATTTTTTCTCATTAAATAAAATGTACTGTAAATAAATTAACTAAAATGTGTATAGCTAAAATGATAACTTAATATTATATATATTTCAAGGAGAAAAAAAAGGAAGACAACCGGAAATAATCTTAATTATTACCCATAGGACAATTTAATATATATATTTTAGAGTAATAAAATTGGCATCATCGAATTTTACAGATGTCGGTGAATTTGTGGACAAAAAAAAAGATGGTCAACTTTCAAAAACCTTGATTTCTAAGCATGTGCTCATAAAATTGTTATATGAATCATATAACTTGTATAAACATATTGCTTAATTTTGGAGAAGGCAAATGAAAAGTTGGATTTTTTTAAAAAATAATAAGAGAACTTAATTTATTTCCGATATTAGATAGGGAATAAAACTAATTACGAGAATAAAAAGTAAATTAGGTTCGAAGCATAATCTTTGTTTAAAATAACGAGTTTCTTGAATAAATCGATGTTTGAAACATCGACTTTTTTTTTTAGTTTTTTTATCAATTAAACATATTACACATAAATATAAATCGTAGTATTAAACTATGGTTTACATGTAAATCGTGGTATTAAACTACGGTTTACATGTAAATCGTAGTATTAATTACATGTAAACGGTTTACATGCATTTCTAGTTCATGATTTTAATTTATTTATAATTCAAAATCAAGGTTTTGTTAATTTATATGAGTTGGATATCACTATAAAAACATATGAAAGTCTGACAAATTAAAATGTATGAATCACATATCTTCAACATGATTAAAATGTATAAATCACGTATCTTCAGATTTGTAAAAATGCATGAATCACGTATCTTCAATATGATAAAAAGGCATGAATCGCGTAATCTTTTCTTCCTCTTCCTCTACCTCGTCTCCCACCTCATCCACCTATCCGCTCACCTCTTCTAGATCCTCTAGGTGTTGACGTGTCTTTAATAATTGTGGATAAGGACCGTGAGACCGGAATATGTGGTTCACCTGAATCAGTATGTGCAACGGAATTCCTATATTAGACATAATGTGGTATAGGTGGATATGCAAAAACATCCGGCCGGCCCTCGATTTGATGGGCCCAAGAAACCCATCATGGGTTGCACACAGGGGCGGTCCTTAGGGGGGCAGGGTGGGGCAGCCGCCCCCCTCCCAAATTTTTTTTTTTTTTTTTTTAAAAATCGTTTCAAAATGGGTTGTGGCTTCTCTCGTTTATAGAATTGTTTTCTACGAATTTTTTTTGGCTGAATTGGCACTTAGGGCCTTTTACACTATAGAGTTGAAATTTAGGACCCTACCAATTACAAATTGAGGAATAGGACTCCTACTTTACTAGACTAATTCATAAATAGCACAAAAAGTTGACAAACGTGATGACTAATGAGTGATGACTGATGTGAGTGTTGATTGTGACCTTTTGATTGACATTTGGAGGGAATTTGAAGCCAAAAAAATGCAGTCCTCTACTCAGAAAAAATCCGCTTACCCAAAAATTCGCTTACCCAATTAATGCAACAATCATACCCAAAAATAAAATTTTCAAAGTACAAAAACATACTCGAAAACAATATACCCAATAAATCAAATATCAAAATAAAATAATATCTATAAATTGGATAATATTTTATATTTATACCCAATTTAAACATCACTTAATACAAAATTCATACCCAATTTAAATTTGTCATACCCAAAATTTTCAAAACTCGTTATTGTACACAAACATCAATATCAAATGACATTTGGTCATTACCCAAGAATTCGCTTGACATTTGATCATTATAACACATTTTGGTTAACCATAAAACATACTCACGACATCACTTTAAATATACTTAATAATAAGAAATATACTACAAAGCCAATACACGTATAAAAGCATACCCAATTTGAATTTGTCATAACCAAAATTTACACAAACATCAATACCAAATGACATTTGGTCCTTGTAACACAGTTTGTATAACTATAAAACATACCCAAAAATTTCACTTTAAGCATACTCAACAATAAGAAACATACCACAAAAACAATAAACATATACCCAATAATGAGAAAAATACTATAATTCATATTTGGGTAACAAAAATAATGTCACCCAAAAAATTAAACATTCATGGACTTGAAAATTTCATCAAACTAGCTACATTAACAAAAAATAAAAGATAAACATGTAAAAAAGATACTTAAACAAAAAGTAAACATCTAATCACCATCATTTCAACTAAAGAAATTATTGCCCTATTTGCTAGTTTCCATAACTACTTTTTCTTTCTTTTATATATAGGCCTAGTTTACAAAATACAATTTTAACGGGTCCTATTTCCCTAATTAATTCATTTTTTTTAAAAATATCACTGTTCTGGTGCTATATTTAAATTGGTTTTTTGGATCTTTTGCTGAAGTGAACGAAACTTCAAAAAAATTTTCCGTTTTAGACTCGGACTGAAATAATTCACCAAAATGCACGAGATTTGCTGTTTGGATTAGAAGCGGGTCTTATACTACACTCTTATTTGTAAAAAGCGTTGTCGAGGACAACGTTTTAATATCTGAAATAAAGATAATAAAAACACAAACAGAGGTGCGGTCCTAGACTGCGGCTATAGTGTAACGTTTTTTAAAGAAAAAAAACTAAAGAGGCGCGGTTATAGACCGCGTCTATAGGACAACTTTTTTTTTTAAATATATAGCCGCGGTCCACGACCGCGCCTTTTAAGTGTAATGTTTTTTTTAATTTTTTTTTGTATTTTTGTTTATTGTAAGTAGATTACATATTGACTTTGTTTTTATCGCTATTTTATTATCATAGATATTTTTATCGAAAATAAAATTCCAACCCCCCCCCCTTTAAAATCCAGCGGCCGCCACTGGTTGCACATTATATGGAGCAAAGCCCGATGGAGTGTAGGATGGAAAGCCCGATGGACTGAAGCTCGAAAAGCCCGATGGACTGAAGCTCGAGGCCGTAGGCAATGATGACCCAACAATATATGATGGATGGGTGGATCTTGAAACTTGTAGTGTAGGCATATAAGATGAAGCTCCTCCTAGTCTCCTACAACACCCCTAAGAAAGAAGAATGGATCAACGGCTACTCTAGTCACTAAGCTAGAACCTTGACTTGACATGTAGTTGCAATATGTGTCCAAGTTCTGACTCAACCCATAAAGATCCTGTGAATTATGTAGATCGCGAGCGGTATTTGCCGTTTTCCGCCCTCTCGCTCCTGTATCAGTCACGTACTGTCCCTACAAATAAAAATTAGAGAACGTGAAAGTTTGATTAAAAATGTTTATAACTCTTATTTCTTAATTGCTTGCCATCATGTACAAATTTGGGTCCGTCGGATGATAATATCCAAATTAGATTGAATCTTGACAGGGAAATGAATCAGCATGTGATGTTTGTCGACGACCTCCCATACCTTGATCCACCAGTAGTTGAATTGAAACGTCATAGATGAGTTGTCCATTGTTGAATCTAATGATCGTTTCATTACCTCGCGCCTCCATATTTTTTACAATCATCTCTTCCACTTTCAATGAAAACCCATGATCATTGTACACTCTGAGCATATCTTTGAACAAAATAAGCATTGCAACAGTACAAGAAGGACTAAACAAGAACAATAATAGGCGAACATCTAGCACCTTTCATCTCACCATTGAAACACTCTGACAAGTTTGTCGTAGTCACTCCATACCTTCGATCGGCATCGTGATATAACGGTCATTTTTCTTTTCCGGCTGATTCTAAATATTGATGAGCTTGTACATTCATTTCACCAATGGCATGAAAACCTCGGTCAAAACCTTCTTGTTCATGTTGATAGGCAGTGTATCTAAGAAGATTTCTCAAATGCTTGCTTTTGAGCTTGTATTAAAATTTGATGGTAAATGACGCATGCAAAACATATGATAGACATTTCACTTCCTTCGTCTAGAAGATTTTGCCATGGTCTTCATGATACATACATACCTGTCCAAAATAACACACAAACCTACTCTTTGTGTAACAGGTTTACCAAGCAAATCCATGAACCAACTCCATGAATCATATAGCTTGTATAAAAAAAAGTATCATGTATTTTTTTATAATGGAAAGCGGTTCAATCCCATAGACGGTGCGCCGACTATTGGATCGAAAGGCCGAAGAAGATCGGAAGACGGACTAACCGTCATGAAATACCACAATAAAGGAGAAAAAGAAAACACAAAAATACATCATAAAAACCCGAAAGCATGGAAGTCTATAAGCGAAAGCATAATGATCCGGTCCGCCGGAAGCGAAGAGCAGAAATGCTCATCTTCGAAGGAAGTACACAGGTAGGAAGTCTGGAGAACAGTTGTGCACACCTCAGTTTTGGACTGCAACACAGCCGCCAGGAGTCGATCACACATCCACGCCCCCTTCGCGACAAACACTCGAAATGCCACCAAAGATCGCATCAAAACAGAGAAGATGAAGTTTCAACACACGGGTATCGTGATATGAAAATGTTTACAACTTTGATGTTTAAAGAGTACGATTTACAAGGGGATCATTGTTCGAACGAGTTGATTTAAAAAATGATTTAAGCAAAAGAGCTTTGCAAAAGAGAAGTGCTCTTATTTTGATTGATCAGAATAAGTTCGATTATGATTTTAAAGATCTTTATTGACAATGAAGATATGAGAAAAACCACAATCAAAGTTAATTACTAATTTTGCTAATAAATATGGTGTTAAAGGTGCCGTTAGGCCGCAAAAAAGGAGACCAAAGGACGAGATTAACCTCCATCTTCTACGAATAGCCTCTCAAAGAGGAAGAAGTGTCTAAGTTGAACCCTTAGAGTATTAGAATGAAAATTTTGATAAGAAAATTTTAAATTATATTGGTGTCGTTAGGCCGGGAGTGTAACACCCCAAATTCTGAGAACTCGGGGAGCTACTGGTTAGGACCTCACAATGGGTCCCGACCTTAGTTTGATAACAATTTTACTAGGATCTTACAACAAGGCACAAAATTATTTAAAATATTTGAAAACTTTAAACAATATATACATGAAGAATATGTATCAGCCTTACAAAGCAAAGGTACTAAAACGACGCATATGAAGAATAGAAGACATCCCCGTCCCCAACTAAATGAGTACATGGACCCGGCTGACCATTCCCTCCGGATCTCTCTACAACTGTCTTAACCTGCAAGACATCTACAAGCGGTATAAAACCGTTAGCTAACATTTTATGTATAAGTATAAAGGTAAAAGCACAAACACACACATACACAATCAACATGCAACACTCAATCCTTTTATTATCTTTAATTAGGTGATAGGTTATTACTAATGATACTTATTTTGTGACACGAGGGATTCTCAAACCTCGCCCCTATCCCCATTTACCAATGAGGAATGGTACCAATGCATTTGACCGTCTACCTGACTGGGCTGGTCGAAGGGAACCTCCTAGACTCTCGCAAGAGCTAGGCAGATGATGTCACGACCCGTTATCATACACTTGGGTCAATTACGTAAATAATAAAGTCGGCCGAATCCGGTTCCGTTGTCTATCATAACTAACAAACACCACTCATACACATTACACTCATACAAGAAGCCAGTTAAGTAAGTCCGTGGACTTACCAGTCTCCGAAGCGCAAACGATCACCACACTCTCAAGTTCCCTCGGGAAAACACACAATGCCTGTTCAGAACAAGGCACATGAATTAAACAATACTCTAGTCAACTAGAAGTACTTAGACTTCTAGGCTCAACATCCTCACAAGAACATAAACGCATAAGATAGATTGACGCTTAAAACCCAACACTACTCTTCTAAACCAAACTATACTTATACCCAACTTCCGAACATCCTAAATCTGGATTAAGTCAACAGATTGTTCTCAACTTTTACCACATGCTCCTATATATATCCATCAACAACATATCCAAAAATCACGTCCAACAGAGGTCAATAACCCTTCAAATCTATTTCACAAAACTGCATCACAGGCAGTTTTTTTCATACTTAGAATATATCAGCATAACCTACAAACTGCACGAGGAACCAACTTTGAAGAATCATATCTCCTAACCTATAACGTGGAATACTCTCAAATTTCAGTATGTTATACTATATCATACCAACTACAACATATCCAAAATCAGCACTAAAGAAGGAGTCTAACTTACCCAAATCTGGGTCACAAAACTGTATCGACATGCAGTTTTCCACACTTAAGAAATTCAGCAAACACTTAACAAACAACACACTGTCTTAACTTTGAAAAATCATAACTCCTAAACCACTCGCTGGATTTATCCCAAATTTTTATATGTTCTACTATAAAATCTTATCTATAATGTAACCAAAATTCAGCAGCAAAGGAGATCAATAGCCTATTCAAAACCATCTCACAAAACTGCATCACATGATATTTTCTCAACACTCATCACACTTATAAAAATTGCATGAGGAGTCAACTTTGCAACATCATAACTCTCAAACCGTAACTCCGATTCTTCCCAAATTTTACTATGATCTACTATGTACTACCGGCTACCACATATCCGAAATTCAGCAAGAAAGGAGGTGTCTAAAATACCCTAATATGGACTCGAAAAAGCCTGCTTGTCACTTCATGCCCATTCAACAACCCGGAATCCTTCTCGCTACTATTGTGTTTCTGTACAAGGTTTGCAAGTATCCATCAGCCCTAGAATATATCAAGGAAGACAAGGAGAAGGAGGACCATCCTTACTGAATCACGTACTCGATTGTAGAGGAGAGCGGTGCTTGTGCAGGACGGAGGTTGGTTGGAGCCGACATGAGGCATTGCAATCCGAGTCGATGCAAGGAGAAGGGAAAAGGGCGGTGTCTGGCTTCCTGTGGTTGTGTGCAGAGGGGAGAAGATCTGGTCCCAAGCATCCAACAGTCCCTGTGATATAGTCCTTGTGAGATCGTCCAGCTATCCCGGTCATTGTGTACAAAGGCGAGAAGATCATGACTCCCGCCTGAGCCGTGGTTGCGCAGAAGGCTCCAAGGTAGGGTGCTTTGATAGGCTGCACGAAGGGTCGCTGAGGGATGGCGGTAGGGTGGCTTTTGGCGAGGACAGAAAGGTGGGGAGAGGGAGGGTCGGCGGTATGCCTCGATCTTCTTCAGGGTTGTTGCACGTCACTGGCCAGCACACAAGAGAGGAGTACTTTGGGCCACGTCCAGCTGGGCCTCCTGGGCTGCTCCGATTCATGTAGACAAGTGAGAAGCAAAGGGCTTTCATGTGAATCCAACAAGAAACATGGGCTGAAAACAAGGTGAGAATAAGAGTGGGTTGATGTTGTCAAGACCTTGTCAAAATTTGTCATGGCTTTGTCAAGCCCATGCATGGCCTTGTCATGATCTCGTCATGGTCTCGTCAACTCTCGTCATGGTATCTTCTTGGTCTCGTCAAAAGGATGTCATGACTTTGTCAAGGACATGTCATAATATAAACTAGGGTTTGATATAAAATTCTATCATTTTATGTGAAGTGAGATTACATAAAATGATAAAATTTGAGATAGTGTGTACGACTAGGTAGACATAGAAAGATCACCGGATCAAAACCCGGTTTGATACGGAATTAAACAGAATAAAAATTCCGGATATTACATCAGTATCCCCTTAAAATAAGTTTTGTCCCGAAACTTAGAACAAGGTATTTAATCAGACGACTTCCATAAATAAACTTGTATATCCTAGTCTCACTAAATTTTAATTTCGTTTCCTAAACTCCTCTCACCCTATCAAAGGGTAACGAAAAATCCGATCGTTACAGGGAGTACTTATGTTTTGAATGATCTTATTTAGTTCGACTTTTTAAATTTCAATTCTATATTTTCTTTTCAATTTTTTTGGGGCCGTTAGGCCGAGAACAATATCATTAGGCCTCGAGAATGTAAAGGTGTTTAGTTAGGCTTATGAGGGGTAATTGCTTATGAGGAACTGCTTCGCTTTTGACTTCTTGGAGCAATCAAAAACAAATAAAACTGAATTTGGACTGCACATGAATTGAGGAGATCCAAAAGGCAAAGGGAACGTAATTACAATGTTTGTTAGGAAGTTGATTATCGCTAGGATTAATAGTTTTATGGTATCAATCAACATGTTCTAAACAAGTCAATTTTATCCAACTAGGTACCAAATCATGGTGATGAAATCGACATAATTGTTGAGTTGAAAGGTTTGTATTCCAGACCAACTTTTGAAAGCAAAAAATTGGTCTTTTCTATGGTGGAAGGTTCATTTAGATTTAGAGCCTTGTTTCAGGCATTCTTTGATTGTTTAAAGTATTACTTCATCTCTTTTTCATCAACCGCAACAAAGTTAACCGATTATCTGGGTTTCAGTTGCATCATACATAGTTTTTTTTTGTTCTCTTTGTCAACTGGTGGTCTGGTGGTTTTATCCTTATAGTGTTTGTGGGTTTGTTTAATTTCAATCCAACTCGGCTTTTCGGCCTCAAGAGCGGTGATTTCAGAAATGACTGGTAGGTCGATACCGATGTCATTCTTATTTGAGTTAGACAAAAATTAGTCCAGAAAAGAAACCTTGGGGGAAATGAAAGTCGAAAAAGAGAGCCAGAAAAGAAGGCAGATCATAGAGAAGGGGGTTATGAAGAGGCTATGAAAGGCAGTAAAAGGAGCGCTTGGAAACGCCGAGGGAATAGAAGCTTGACGAACCCGTTGAGGCCATGGAAAGAGGGACTCAAGCCCCATCCACCAGCTTTCAGACATCGCCGAGGGAAGAGGAGCCCATGACGAAGGGCGCAAGTGGCGCCGCCAAGCAATAGAGCGGCCATAAACGAGAAACGCGAGGGAGACGGCCGAGACGGGGACATACTCCACCAGCGAATTTAAGCATTGAATTTGACGTTCTAAATTTTAAATATTTCTCCCAAACTTCAATTTCAAAATACGACAAGTTCGAAATAATTTAACTTTCAGAATTTACTCACTCAATGAATCATATAACTTGTATTAAAAAGAAATAATTCAAAAACTTAATCATCTTATATTTTTGGAACACCGGATTTCACCATCGAATGTGACCTCAACCAACCATCTTATTCCTAAAGCACAGAGTAAGTTCATGTCCAAATATTTTATCATTGAAAAATTAC
The DNA here is from genome assembly GCA_033239045.1 of Fagopyrum esculentum. NCBI lineage: Eukaryota > Viridiplantae > Streptophyta > Magnoliopsida > Caryophyllales > Polygonaceae > Fagopyrum > Fagopyrum esculentum. Next base: position 13,809,504 of record BSUD01000003.1, read on the forward strand.
TAAATTATATGATGCTTGTAAATGTAATGTTTATGGGACCTACTGTGTCTGAATTTGCTTTTACTGTAACAAGAATACAATATGGCTGGTTGAGGCCAGATTAATTTTATGAAAACTTGTACATCCATAATAATGATTAATTAATAACCCCGACAAGTGACAACCATCAATGCAACTTAAGATGGAAGTTGTAGAAACCTTGGCCTTAGGCATCGTTTGGTACAAACATATCCAATTCACTAAGTGATATCCTGAATAGTCAGTCAACATGGAACAATATATCCACACATCTCTCTCTTAACGGAAATGAACAATAATAAATGACCTTTAATTTCATACAAAAAGCAAATCTACATAAACAAATATGACATTAACTGGAGAAAAAATAGCACATCATGTAGTAGTCCAAAATCAAGCCAACTCTCACAAGACCCTGATGTGTTATGATCAACATTTCGATGTTCGATATTTTGCCCTGCTTGTCAAAGCCAACAAGCAAGAACATGTACATGAATCAAACATTCAATGCTAAATACAAGCAAACTAACCCCGGGGCATACGATACTTCTTTTATGTTTTCGAACCTAGATGGATCACTTGGCCCAAGCAACAGTTTCAATCTCTGTCTGCGCGTTCCGGTACAGCTCCAACCTCTTTGCAAGATTTTGACGCCTCTGCATGATTGCAGGGTCCTCATCCAAAAGCTTTCCTAGCACCTTTGCCTGCAAAGGAGCAGTATGAATGAGCACGAGCTTCTGACTTGTTTGGAGGCAAAAACACATGTTTTACAAAACAAGTTTTATGTCCAAAATTGCCTTTGGATAAAAGTGTTGTTTAAATGCATTACATAATAATGCCTTATTGCCAACACTCATTTCACTTATGGATAACATGCTACATGTATCATTTATACTACATCTTACATCCAATAGTGCCTTATAGCCTTACAATGCATGACATCTGACCCTAAAACTACAAGATTCTGCAGTTTTAAGTTATGCGGTTGTGCATGCAACTCTCAAAAGTATAAATTTATGGTTACAGAATTCCGGTTTCTGATGTAGATATTTTGTATTGGCTAGTAAATAAGTAAATTAGTAAGAGTTTCCCTCACCTCCTTTCCACCGAGTTCTGTAAAGAAATGATCAAGTAAGGTCCTTTTAGCATCACGCACTTGGCAATAAACAATTGACTTGGGAATGGAGTTTCTGAGACTGGCGCAAACCATATTCACGTAGGACAGGACGGTTGATCCTGCACATTTTAACGAAGGGAAATAGTTCAGCATTATCCAAGCCAAAGAGATTAGGGGGTTGTTTGACAACCTTTCTGTTTTATAACATCTTATGAAATGAGAGTGCTTGCAAGAGACTGATTATTAATGGGACTTTTAACTTCCTTTTAACCAAAAAGGCCACACTTCCCAACACATTGTCACCCTTTCTATTTTTATAAAGATATAATATTTCTTCAGATATTGCCAAATGCCAAACAAACCCCTCGGCAATAATACTTTTAGGGCTCGTTTGGTATGATTGAAGGAATGGAGTTGGAATTAAGAATCGGTATGAAATAAGGAATTGGAATAAGTCATTCCTGATACTTGGTGTTTGGTATGATGTTGGAATGCAATATTTTTTACACATGTTTTTTATTTTATATGAGTTATGCAACGAGAAATCGTATCATATTTGATGATATATGTGTGAATGTTTATCATGTATATATATATATATATGCTATTTTTTAAACTACATTTAGAAAATGAAGATTCACGAATAACTTAAAGATTAAACACTAAACTATCGTCAACCCAAATAAACACGCATGCATTTCTTCTATCAAATATATTTTTTCTAATTGAACATATTATATTATTTTCGAGCATTTCCCGGTTACATTACATCTTGAAGATATATTCTTATTATAGTTAAAAAAATTTTTTATCAAAAATCATTTTTTTTGTACAAAATAGTTATATAATTTTAATTAATTGATGGACAATAAAAAAAATTATTTTTTTTTTATTTTATTTTGTGAAACTAAATAAACAAGTATATATACTTAATAAAAATATATAAATGTAATTTTAAATTTAAAAATGAGTTTAGGTAGGAATGGGATACCCACCTTTAATTTATGGAATCAACTCCTTCTCTAAAGTTGGAATGAGTCATTCCATGGAATCATTCTAATTCCGATTTCAAGTCTTACCAAACATGAAGTATTGGTATGACTCATTCCGATTTCAATTCTTGATCCAAACGAATGATGGTCTTATTACTAAAACTTACCGATTCTTCGGAGATACGCATCGTTGTATCGGTCAAATATCGAGTGTGTTGGATTTCCACCCTTCTCAACATCTTGCGGAAGCTTTCTGAAGAAGTCCACTGTCAGATAACCACACTCCATGTCCACTAATTGCAAGGTTGCTCTCTTGCTCTCGTCTCTCATTCTCTCCAATGACTCACATGCTGCGTTATTGAGCTCTGCTCGGAGGGTAGGATATTGCCTTAGTTCCTGACAACATAAGATAATCATTTAGACACCGAAATATATTTATTGCATCAAAATTTATCACCTCGGATTATCTCTGATCAGCGAAAGGAAAGATATACTTTACTGATAAAGAACTATAGAACTGCGAATCAGACGTCTATGCAGTAACATCGTACCATGGTTTCACTAATCGATTTGTGAACAAGCTCCTTCAATATGGCATGAACCTGGAACATGAGAATATGTTGTTAGGTGAAGAAAACACATAGCATCATCAAGAACAAATAATGCCCAAATTGGTATTATAGGGTTTGAAGGCCACTAATATGAAATGGTGCTATATGGGCAGTAACGGCAGCAACCAGATTCGATAAAGACTAGGAACAGGAATGGGACCTAAGGGCCATTGTTAACCGACTAGTAGGCCTTTGGAGATAACAATCATACCGACAGCTAACATGTGTAAGCCCCAAACAATTTCATGGTTAAGGTGCATACCGCATCTACACATGCCTCAGCAGGACCTTTGATGGAGACCAGGCAAGATTCAATTAAACGCCTATAACCTTGCTCAGGAGCAATAAGATGTGGCTGGTACCCATCAGCCTCGGTAATCAACTTCCGGACATTGTCCATGGAAAGATGTTTGTCAAATTGCAATCTTTTCAAAGCAGCAGGAAGCTGGTTATCAAATACACTGTAGACCTTATCACCACCTGGCCGTCTGCATATATGCGTGATCATTACAGCTTTAGTTAGACTCACTTTACTACCATCAAGTATGATCAGCTTCTGGATAATCAATAACAATAGTTAAAAAACATACACTCCATCAAGATGTTCTTTGAATATCTGATCAAAACCACGACAGATTTCCATAGTCATGTACAACTTTCCCTGCAACACATACATGAGAAAAATGAGTCACTCGGTGAAACAAAAACCATAGGCCTAAATGTGTTTAGTATCAGCATGGTTTAGCTTTTCAAATGAAGGAGCAAAACAAGTTGAATAACGAGTCCACAATGAAAGCTTGACCTACAAGTTTTTTGTACATATTAAAAGGTGGCTCATCGAGGAAAAGATAGTGCATTACTTGCATACACACTAAATGTAACAGAAACATCGTCATCATGATTATAGCGACTTGGATGGTTTAGACAGTTAAATCAGATCAAGAAGAGAAGAGAGTAAAGATGAACAAAAGGTTATGATGCCAAAATAACATCCAAAATAAAATACTTACTCCGGCATCTTGTGCAACAGGCCTCCCTAGCCGGCTCAGCTCTGTTTCAAGTTCAATTATAGTTTTGCTGATGAGGGATTGAAGGCCAGGAATTCGAGACTTGATGACATTTTCCAAGTGCTGGAAGATTAAAGATCATGCAATGAATATTACATTAGATTGGAGAAAGCTGTTAAATAAAAATTCGAAAAATGTGTCAGCTATAACAATTAATTCATAGATGCAGACAGTAGAGTATCTACCTTAGAAAGCATCTTGGCGAGATACTCAGAACCCATTCTATTTGCCATATGCCTGTACTCTGGACTATTAGCCCAGAAATCCCGCTCTCTACGACGAGCATCTAACATATCAACATTTTTGTTGATATCAGCCTGTGAACGATTTACAACACCGACCCAAGGAAATTGTAGTCTGTATGCTCGCCCCTCCAAAATCTAGAGAATGAGAAGTTCCAACAGTGAATGCAATGAATACTGACCCAACTGGATTATTCCAGAAGAATGAGTGCTACATTTATGAAGTGACTCAAATAAAACACTGATTCAGTTCTAAAAAGAAAATCATACATCTACTGCATCCGTGCCCTTGTCCATAAGATCAACTTTCGTCAGAACTCCAAAAGTCCTCTCTCCTGAAATTTATTAGCATACAGTAAAATCCGGTCAAGAAATTGCATAACACAGAAGTAGCAGCCCAGAAGCAAAGCATGATTATTAGATGGAAGAAATAAACTGCACAGGAAGATCTGACTAGCTAAGTTAGCAGTTCCCTTGAAACTTGAACATTAACAGAATATATATATATATAGAGAGAGAGAGAGAGAGTATAGAACCAATGAGAACAGGCTTATCGTGTAATCATGAGAACAGATTCGTAATTATTATTAGTTTTGTTACGAAGGTGTCATATCGTTTAATGTATTATTCGTAGTTATTGTTGGTTGAGTGATTATTCGTAGTTATTGTTGGATTCCTAATTATTATTCGTAGTTATTATTAATTATGATATCTACTCTAAATCTCAACCCTTAGTTTTGTTACGAAGGGGTGTTCTCATGGGAACCACACCCTATATATATATAATTGCAAAAGGCTCATAGTAGGCAGTTTCTCTGGAGTGGAAACAGTCGAGGCAACCATACCATAAACATCTCTCAAATCACATCATGGAAAGGGTCCGGCCATGTAGGCACTTTCTCTGGAGTGGTAACAGTCAAGGCAATAAATGCCCTATTGCATGTCTAATCTGACTGCTCCATTTGAAAGAGGACTTGGCATAAAGAGTAACTTTCCTGTACTAAAAAACAATCCTTTTCAAGCTTGCTTACAGGAAAAGACAAGGTGTGGAGGTATACTTGTAATCTGAAAAGGTGAGTGATTTCTGGTGCATTACTAAGAAGCTTGATGAATCATGGATCTGGAAATCTACTATTAAGATTAGAGATGATAACCTCTCTCACAATCAGCTGGAGGTTCAACTACCAGCTTTATTATTCAGTATATTACTCAGAACACCCTAACTAAATGAGTTGTCAAAAATCTTTATGCCATCCTAAGATGGAAAAAGCAGCAATACCCTTGGAAAGGTTTGTTTGGAATAATAAAGTGGACATTTTTTACTTCACTGGTTGTGCAACAGATGCCTAGTACCGAGGCAAAACTCTACTCGTGGGGAAATGGGAATGATTAACTCTCCTCTTTGCCCTTCTTGCCAAGTAGAAGAGGAAAGTGAATTACACCTCTGGTTTAGATGAAGCTGTATTCTCCTGGCTTAAGATTCGTACCAGTTCCATCTCGCAGTGGCTCCTATGTTCCAATACAACCAAAAAGAAAAAAAAGGATTCCTCTTCTAAGCTCTTCACTTTCAACTCCCTCGTCTACTTTCACATGGGCGGCCATGTTGGTAAAGGTCTATTATTCTTATCGATTTTATATTAAGGAATAATAATTCTGAAATTAGAAGGGAGTAAACAGATTTATTGAAAATCTGTGGCTGAGATTAAAAGTTGGTCTATTTAATAGATCATCGACTGTGATCTTTCCCAGGATGGATTAGATCAGTTAAATAACTTCTTCACAGAAAAATAAGAAATCAGATTTGCTTCTGTTTTTCTTTAGGGTTTGTTGTATCCTAGGAGGTGAATTTGTCTAAAACCCTACAACAATTGCAGGGGACAAATATCACTTTATAGATAGTGATCTTTTCCCGCCTCAAAGCAATTGCTACACCCTAATTTCCAACAGCCAGGAATCATATTGTCTTCAACAACACCAACATGTATCTTATTCATTTGGCTAATGGTATCGTCATCATATATAAAAGTAATCTCCTTAAAAAAGCAATCTCCACTCGGGAGAAGGGAAACACATTACTGACATAAGGCAAACCCTTAGTATTTAGATGTATCGAATCTTGAGTAAGTTTGTTTCACGCTTGATCTGATGGACTTGTGGTTGTTAATAGGTGCATTAAAGTGAAGCTTTTATGAAGAGACCTCTTGTTAATGTCTCTTCATAGTTTGTTCTAACAGTCAGAACCTAGGTTTGGTCTAGCTCTTTGTAAGTTCTCTAGACCTTTCAATAATATTTCTTTACTCTTTTGCAAAAAAAAAAAAAAAACTATACCGTACACTTCATAAAAATGATAAAATAGCTTAGTAGAGTACCTTTGGGGTCAACTTCACGGGAAATCTTGATTGCATCAGATGTAGCAAGATCTTGATTGGCCGGAGAAATAGCCAGAATGATACAATTGGGCTACAGAGTAACACAAATATATTAGCTCTTGATACTTACAAGTACAAGTTCCTTCTGACAAACTTAGAAAGGTAAACATGCTTCTACCTTTCATTTATTTTCCTTGACTGGTTACATCCCAGTTCAAAATAGAAAAAAATCAGAAATGAAATAGCATCTACGCACCTTCTCAATGAAAGCCCGAACCATATTCTCAATGTCCTGCACAATGCTGTCAGATTGGCCATCTACAACAACCCAATCATTCCCATATAAATGGTCAGAACTTCAAGATCACAGAAATTAGTCAAAATGAAAGTGATTATAACATCCTCTTTTAAAAAAGGAAAGCAATAACTCACCAACGGCGACTTTCGTAAGACCAGGAAGATCAACCAAAGTCAGGTTCACAACTGTCAAAGATCGAAATATGACAGAAGGTTTAATAGCAATAAAACTAGAAAGAGGATAAGCACAAATTCATCCAGAAGAATATAATACATCAGCTTGTGCAGTCTTTACAGACAGAACAACGTGTCAAAATGCACAATCACATAATATCAACTACAGGTTCTTGACACATAAGTTAAAAACTATTGTTTTATATGATAAGAAAAAGAAATGCATAATCACACCACTAACTTAACTGAACCCGTTAATTTAAGAACCAGCAATCTCAGGAACTAGTAAACTATCATTACAAAAAAAGTAATGGTGTTCTTTGTTCTTTTCAGGACCTCATCATACAGTTCTTGAATAGGAGCACCAAAAGAAAATACCAATTCGAGCATTAGATGTACTCTATATCTTACCTTTTGGGGAATATATACTCAAATGAATTGGAACGCTTGAAATCTGCTTGCTACGACCAGTCTCTCTGTCAGTTTCGTCTGCAATCTCCTTTCTCACAGCAGCTACATAGTTTAAAGAGAAGTTAAAAGTTTGTATGAGTGAGAAAATTACCAAGAGCACAACAGTATCCAATATTTAACTACAAAAATAACGATCTACAAGTCGATTCATTGTAAAATATAGCCTCTGACAAAGCTTGTTGCGCAAGAATTTTTACAAGATTGGATATACTCATACCAAAATCAGTGAACTTCTTTCTAGGAAGGTGCATGAATTCTCCCCATTCTCTGTTTTCCTCAACCTTATGAAGTTGTAAAACTAGAGGCCGCCTAGTGACAATACCTGCCAACAAAATATCATTGAAGTGGAAACAAATATTCATTCACAACAGTCTTGTGACTAAAAAGAATGCTACAATCAAATGAACTTGGCTACTTACCAGATCCACGAGGCAAAAAGTCCTTGCCTACAATACTTTCCAAAACTGACGACTTCCCTGAACTCTACAAGCAACAAAAATCATTTCAATTAAGTTGCTCCTTCTGATATCACAATGTATCCTTTGTAAATCTAGGCTCAAAGAATCAACAAGATGATGCTAGTTGGAGGTTGAGCAAACAAATAAACTTCATACAGGTTCGTCTAGGTTTAGTTTAGAAGAAACTTCCACAAATTCGAAAGAATTTTGAAGTATTTGAGAACGCAGTCCTTTAACTGATTCATCTACGGCCAATATGTTGCTGCTAGAACCTGATTGATATCAAGTAATACAAATCTGTACCATCACTCCAGAAAACGGTTGGCAATCCCCAAAATAGCGTCTATCTGACCTATCAAAACCCTAGATAAGTAGAGAATCCGATCCACCAACTAGAAAGAGAATTCGAACTCGATCCAAATCAAAATCGTATATGAAAGATCCACACCGAACAATCTACATCATTTCTGTGGCCAAAACTCATAACCAATTTCGATCCAGAAGAAGAGTTGGAGAGATCGGAGACAGACCTGTCCACCGACGACGGCGATGGAGGGAAGAGAGTCCCAGAGCGTAGGCATGGCGCTCTCCTCGCCATAATCGCCAAGTGCGGTACACGCTCTTTGAATCTTGTTAACCAATTGTATCAGATTTTCCATGTCTCCTCCTCTTCGTGTTTTGGATCAACAACACAAGCTAATAGTAATCGCGAGATAGATGGGGGATCTGATTGACAGGGAAATGGGAGCTTAAGGGCTTGAAGAACCCTAGATCTGGTAGGGCTTTAGAATTTGAATATGAGTTGCAATTTGAATTTGAAAGTGTCAAGGGAAAGACAGAGAGCTGCAGAGAGTCGCCAGAAGTGATATGGGTATCGGTAGCTATGTATCGAGTTTTGTAATGGGGTATGGTGCGTAAATAAGCCGTTTGGTACTTTGGTTAATTTCATAGCTGTTAAGGCGATGGTTAGCTGTGTAACACGAAAGGGTAATAGGAAAGATGGGCGGTTAACTTACGAAAACTAAAAATTAAGGAAAATTTTAGATGGTATGCTCGTGGTTTGGGGTATTTTGGATTTTGCCCAACAGTTTTTTCAAATTCGGACAGTACAGTTTATATTGTTTTTCGAATTTTGTCCAAATTCATTAATTTTTTTTAAAATCTATTCAAAATATACAAAAGAAAATAAACTAAAATTATAAACAAATTAAAATAGAAATAATGATTTATTTATTTTATAAACTATAGTAAACAGTAACTTTTTTATAAAAAATGTTTTATATTAATTTAAAAATAAATTAATTAGATAATTTTTAAAAAAATCAAAAAAATAAGTGTTTTATTTTATTTTAAAAATAAATAAATTGGCTTAGCATTTTTAACAAAATCTAAAAACATAAGTGTGATACTTTATTAAAAAATAAATAAAATAAGGATTCTTTTAAAAAAAATTTTAAAAAAATCACTATTTTAATTTATTATTAAAATAAAT
>BSUD01000003.1:13819019-13844802 GCA_033239045.1 Fagopyrum esculentum
ATTAAAACATTGATTTTTTTTAATTTTTTAAAAGCGTCCTTATTTTATTTATTTTTAAATAAAGTACTTATGTTTTTAGATTTTGTTAAAAAAAATGCTAATCCAATTTATTTATTTTTAAAATAAATAAAACACTGATTTTTTTGAATTTTTTAAAAATACCTAATTTATTTATTTTTAAATTAATATAAAATATTTTAAAAAAAATTTTACTGTTTTACTTTATGTTTAAAATAAATAAATTATTCTTTCTATTTTAATTTGTTTTTTAATTTTATTTTAATTTATTTTGTATGTTTTTAATGGAATTTAAAAAGTGTAATAAATTTGGACAAAATCAGGAAAACAACATAAACTTAAGGGTACCATCTGAACGTGAAAAACCTGTTAGACAAAATTCGAAATACCCCAAACTACGAGGGTACCATCCGAAATTTCCCAAAAATTAAAATGATAAAAATGGATAAATTGGTCTCTAATTCAGAGTTGTTTGGGGATTTTCATGATATCAGCATAATTATGCCACTATGCATTAAGAAAATTGATTAAAAAAATTTTCGATGAGAATTATACTTTATAATTAAGAATAAGTATAAATAGCAAACACCTTTATTGAAAATTTTGCCAAGAGTATCAAAATTGAAGTGGTTATGCAATTTTCATATTTAATGATGTTTCTTGCTTTTTTTTTTTTGTACGTTAAGGCGTTGATTAGTTGATATTTCTACAATATTATGTTTTTGGAAAAAAAAATCATTTTGGATGGCGTTATTGTAGTTTTTTAATTACCGTTATATGTCTTATTCACCCGATCTATCAATATTCCGTTACATATTTATGAAATACCTTCCCTTCTTTCTTGAGCAAATTTCATCAACGGGTTTGAACACTTCTTCCCACTCAACTTACCTAAAAAGATGGTCAATAATCTCCACCTCCACCAAGCAACAAGGGCACAAATTGGAAGGATTGATGTGTCGCAATTGTCATTCAACCATACTGACACCTCCCCCGCCAAAAGCTTCCAACCAAAAAGTCGAGCCCTTTCCGACACACACATAACCCACAACAATTGATAGAGGTGATCTTCACCATGCATAGTCCCAACTCCGGAAACAACATAGTAAGCCGAAAACACCGAATATTGGTCATCTTGCGCCAATTGCCAGCTAAACTCATTCCGGAGTGCCAAAGAAGAAGACGAAGAAGTATCGGTAACTTTGCCGATTGCACACTCCCAAACTTCAACGAGACCTCGAATGACAACTTGTCTCCAAACAAATCCACATGACATCCCTCTTTGGTGCTCTAGTAATGACAAACCGATACATTACGGGGGACAATAGAAATATGGTGCGTACCCAAAATTTGACGCGGTTCATCCAGCAACCAGGCGTCTTCCCAAAATTGAAGTTGAGCCCATCACCCAACAACCAGGGAACTCCTAGCCTAACAACAAACTATAAACTGTGTAGAATGCCACCCCAAATTGCAAATAGAGCCAAATGGCATCGGTCATCACTTCTTACGTACTTATTATGCAAACCCCGTACCAAAGGTTGTCATAATATTTAATTAATAAAGTGGCAACTCAACTTCCCGATAAAAGCTCGATTAAGATACTTCAAATCACGAACCCAAGGCCACCAAAACTCTTAGGCATACAAAAAATAACTCACTCAAGGGATAGTATGCATCTTCCTACTAGTTTCAACATGTCCCCAAATGAAATTTCGTATTATCTTTTCCAAATCCAAATGAACCCCCTTAGGGATGCGTAAAGAGGCTATAAAATATACCGAAAAAGAGGCATGAACAAATTGTTCCAAAATGATTTGTCGAGCAAAACTAAGATGCTTAATCCGCCAACCATTAAGGGGGGTGTATTCAATTAGGAGTTTACATGAATTTTTTGGAGTTTAAAAGTCTATGGGTATTTAATATAGATTTTTAAATGTCCATATAAATATTTTGGTATTCAATTAGGATTTAAAATTTTCCATAAAATTTCTATGGTATTTAAAAGTTTGTTGATTTTAAAAGAATCTATTATTTCATTGATTTTGTGGGATTCTTTATTACTTTTGTACATACTTAAACTCCATAAAATTCTTTCCCCAACACAGAAGATTTCCACAGAATCTGTATTGACTCTATATAGAATTAAAATATTCCACAGAATTAGCAAATTCTATAATTATTAAGAATCAATCAAAATCTTTAAAAGTTCGGATTGAATACACCCCCTAAGTCTTGTATTCATTTTATCAAGAAGGGAAGCAAAAGTATCCTTAGTTATCCGACCTTGCATAATATGCACCACTAAATATTTTTCTAAATTACGGGTAACATTAACCCCACTAATGATATCAAGCTCATTACATAAGTTCCGGGAAACATTCGGTGAGAGAAAATCATTGACTTCACCGTGCTGACATAGACGCCTTACAAAGTAGCTGAACGTAGAAAAAAAACAACTCTCATCTGAGTAACCGTAGCCTCCGCAAACAAGGTAATATCCTCGGAAAAGAACGTGTAGGATAAAGGAGGATCCCCCACATAAGAAACTCCCCTGATCAATAGAATTAATAATCAAATGGCTAAACTGTTCAACACACATCACAAATATACAAGGACAAATAGTACCCCCACCGAATTCTTCTCTCAAGCATAAACCATTCCACAACAACTAAAATTGTGGGGGAAGTAAAAACATTTCTTAATCATTTGCACCCAACTCACTGCGAAACCAGATTGAGTGACAATTTGTCCTCCACAAAATCCCACCTAAGTTTGTCATAGACTTTCTCTAAATCTAACTTGAGAAGCATCCACTTCTTACCATATCGCTTCCTCGTACGATATCCTGCATAAGATCAACATTCTCTTGAATATAGCGACTCGAGATGAAACTGCCCTTAGTAAGACCTACCCGAGTGTTCATAATACTCAACATCTTTCTTTATTAGTGATCAAATAAGTTGACGGATTATTAGTAATGTATAACTTATGATCAATTTATATACCTCAAAAGTATGTCCTAACTATACATCGTGAATAAGAACACGAACAAAACAATATGCACATTACAGGACCAAACTATAACCTAACCATCTTGATGTTTTTTTCCTCTCTTATAATTTTTGAAGAGATATTATAAAAAGTTTAAACTAAATTAAAAGTAATTAAAAATTAGAAAATTTATTTAAAGTAACACAGAGCAATTTATTATTAAACAAAAAAAATTACATACACGTCTGTGTGCTACTAACGTAAAAAAAAAAAAAAATCGCAACCGTCGACCCCCAAATGCTTAAACCCGTTTTAACGGGCATTATTGTCTTCGAAGGGATATTGAAGTCGGAACCCAATTTTTATTAAAAAAGAAAAGAAAAAGAAAAAGGGGAGCCGTCGTGATCCAATGACGTTTAGATTAAGCATTGACGCCATACAAATTTCTTTGATAACAAGTAAATTAAAAATCGTGTAAATAATTCTCTTTATATTAAAATAGTAAATACACATAATATTTGTCATTCTCGCTAGACTAGCTTCCTAACTCATGAACAAATCCTACTAAAGGTAAAATTATTTCCGTGTGTTAATTTCATTGACATGTAGAAATATATTTACATATATGGACTAAATATAATGCAAAGTCACGATTTACAAATAAAATAGATGTGATAACATTTTTCATGATTATTATTTTTTTATATTAGTTTCAGTCGGATTAGTGTTCAATGTACTTATAAGAAAATACTTTATAAATAAACTTTTTATGTCGAGAAAAAAATGACTATCGTGTTTTCTCTCTCTTTCTGAATTCATCATTTTCTCTACACCGATTTTAACGGACATATTCTTGTAGCTAATAATGTAAAGAGACGGAAAATCAAATGAATCCCCAAATTCCCCTCGTCCACACAAGAACGCGCCGCCTACGCGCTGAAAAACCTAATCAAGCGAATGGAAAATCCGATTCTCCTACCCCCATCGATCCCCAACTTCGAATCAAATCCAAGAACTCTTTCCGACTAAAACCAGAAGGGGGGCTGTTTCTAGCAAAAGACCTTCTGCTTTCCCCAGATCTACTACCATCCCATAAGAAGGAGACAAAAAGGCTTCGAAAATGGCGATTCACAAGAACCCAAAGATGGGGGAGACAAAGACATCTCAAGAGAAGGTTTCTGAAGAAGGATGGCAAACGTCACCCAACAAGTTTGAAAAGGGCTGGATTAGTCTCCATAGATAGGCTTGAAGGTAGGCTTGACCAAGCCAGATTGGCAAGGACTGAAGAGGGCAAAGATCATATCATCAGAAGGCTCGATACACCAACAAATTGGAAGCTAAAACAGGTAATCAACAGACAAAACCCATCTCATTTTGCCTATATAAACCCTATTCGAGGGGATATTAGAACTCATCATCTTACCCACCTTTCTCTCCCCTTTCTGATTGCTCACTTGCAACTTAAAACGATGACTGAGACAACAAAAACCTGTGAGAAGAACCTGTCCTTCAAGGAGGCAATATGCAAAGAAAGTGCTGGTGAGGAAACGAAGTCCAAGCCAGTGGAAAATGAAGGAGCAACGAAATCTCCTGGAGTAACAACCCAAGCAAAAACGGAAGGTAACACTGATGAAAATTCTAGTCTAAATGGCTATCTTAATAGCTTAGCTAAAGTCAGAAGTGATTTTAGTAAGCAGAAGGACCTATCCCTGATGGGATTTATCCTTGGTAAACCAATAGATATAACCAGAACCAGAGCTCGATTATTGAGTGAATGGAAGAACGCTAAGGGAGAGATTAGAATCTCTGCAAAACCGAACCATTGGTTCGAGATAACCTGCTCAAACCCAATAGATAAAAAACACATATGGGCAAACAGGCCATATCATGTCCTAGGTCAACTCATCATTCTTAGGAATTGGAAACCAAATTTCAACACCCTGTTTGAGGATAAAACCACTGCTGATTTATGGATTAGAATCCCTAGAGTGCCTGCTGAGTATGTTAATACTGAGGCTATGAGAATCATCATAGAAGAAAATGGAGTAGGCAAATTCATTAAACTAGATCCCGTATCAATCAAAGGGAGAGGGGCAAATTTTTCTAGAGTTTGTATCTCTCTTGATGTGGCTGCTGAGATGAAAGGGGATGTGCCCATCCCGAATGAAGATAATGAGCTCCTGAGTTTCCCCATTTGGTATGAGGATTTCTCGGATGGCTGCGGTTTTTGTGCTGATAAAACACACGGGTATGAGCAATGTCCCTTAAGGGCACCTAGGGTAACCAACCTGAGGATTAACATCCAGCAGGCCAGAACTACAAATCAGTCCTCCCCCTCTGCTCCCAAAGCCAACTTAGAGATGAGTAATGAGAATGAGATGGGTGGAGAATGGACAAAGGTGGAGAAGGAAGCTAGAAAGAAGGGTAAAGCTAAGACCAACAAAGGTTTCCGTCCCTATATCACTTCTAACAAGGGTGTAACTATATCAATAGTGGAAACCTCAACTGAGAGCATCCAGGAGACCGTAGCTAAGAAACATGCTGAGGAGACTACTAAGCATGCTGAATCCTCTGAAATTGGTAATGCAGAAACCCAAAACGAGCAGGCTGAGAATGAAAATGACTCAAAAATTGAAGAATCCTATGTTTCTGATGAGGAGCTTGAGGATCTTGCAAATCTCCCCGACATTGGTGATGAAGACATCGAAGCCAAGTCGGATGAACTTGCTCTCCTCATCAGTGAGGACTATGTTCAAGATGAAGCGGACTCCAAGGAGCTTACTGTGGAGGAATTTACAGCCTTACTGTTCAAGGATGGGAAAATGCCGGAGAAGGAGGATACTTTGATGTCGGAGAATTCCTTCCATTCCGTCAAGTCCAACAACACTGTCACCAAGCTCATGGGTGAAATGGAGGTTACAAGTGAAAAACCAAAGTCCGACTCCAGCAATGGGAAAAGACAAGGTGGGCTGAAGGACACTGCGTCCTCTAAGCCTAATGGAACTAAGAAACAAAAAGTCTAGGATTTATGTGTGTTAGGCCTTCCAATGATTCTAGCAATGTGCTAGTGTGCCGTGTGTGTAATGTACTGAATCAAGTGGTGAGGTTAAAATCCCCACTTTTCCAGTCCTTGTTTGTAGTCTCCAAGTGGTATACCTTTCCCTACATTACCTGTATTGTTAACAGAATGTTTGGCAAGGCCACAAAACCTAGGTTTAAAATTTGTAACAGTGTAAACCCCCTAATCAATGGAAGGCTTATGTTTTCTTTTCAATGTTATGATTGGTATGATTATATGCTGTTTCTTGTAGACTTATGCTGGAACGATTATAGCTGTCAAAAATCAAACCCCATACGGCTTTGGATACAGCCTCACCAGGCAGCCTCACGGCTGAATCAAAAACTGAGGTATTTTTACATAATTCCTTCTGGTAGTACCCTAAGTATAGTACATCATTTGATAATTAACTTCATAACTGGTATTCTGCATAAATATTTTTGCTATTTGCGCAGACTGGAAGTCAGGATACAGGCAATTTTAGGTTGCAGAATACATAGCAGTAAATATGGAAATTGGATAATTGTTCAATTAAATATAATACAGGTTGTGGTGTTTGCTTCTTATAGTAACAGTGGAGTATTTTTCATATGCTTCAGTACTCGAACCCATTTGTATTTTACCAGAATTTCTTTGAATTCACTAATGGTATTGTTAATGCCTGTTGATGCCTATTTAGGTACTGAATATTACGTAAGAGTGTGGGGCGTATGCCAGAAACGAGACTTGTTTTCACTAGCTTCGAGTAGCCTGCTGCACATAAACAGCACCTCAAAGTTGACTGGGCGCGAATGTAACCTAGACTGTCATCAATGGGTTTTTAAAACCTATGAATTCAGACAACCTGCAGCAAGGACAGTAGGGCTGTGGTTTCTGCCAAACCCCATCGCAAACAGCTTGCTTACAGAGTGGATTTGCAGCTGGTACAGTAAGATGGAAAAAGTACAAAAACATTTGAACTGTGATAAGTTCTATCTAGTAGAGTGCGCATGGCATATAATAGCTTTAGGGAAATGTGCTTGGTTATTATCTGATAGTCATACAAAACAATGTAAACAAAGAACTTTGTGGTTATTAACCTATGCTGGAGATGAACACGCAATGTCTCCTCAGAGTGTTTCTGGGGTATATCAAATATTACAGTATCTTGTAGGATCTTTATATATACAGGTAAAACAAAAAGGTAATAATCTAAGCTATACAATAATATGTGTTAATAATAAGCGGAATAAGATTTCCAACTACCCTGCTAACCGAACATATATACCATAAAATATGCCGGATACGCCCCAAAGGAAAAAATCGAGATGCTTAATAAATGGATCACGACCCATTCCTAGAATTGATACAGGTAATAACGATGGAGACCGACCATCAAAACCCAAGATTCTGTATTTATGAAGATAGCTTTCTGGAACTGCCGCGGCATTAGGAAAAAGAATTTCTGGACCGATATTAGAATCACAACCCAAAACGAACATATCGATATGATCATGCTAGCAGAATTAAAAACCAATATCGAACCCCCTGAGGCTTGTTGGAGGAGCGCGGGATTTGATAAAATTTGTTTTATCCCATCGGAAGGACGAGCAGGCGGGCTTTGTCTGCTATGGAAGGATAATCTCCTCATCAATGAAAAAGTTAAACTGTGTCATAAGGACCCAAGATTTGTAATAATAGACCATTTGAATCTCGAATCTAATTTCAGCATGGTTATCTATCTACTATACGCACCCCCCAATGAGAGGCATAAGAACGAGTTTTGGACTAGAGTAAAACAGTCCATTAATATGCAAAATAAACCAGTGCTCTTAATGGGGGACTTTAACGATATTTTAAATCCGTCCGATAAGTTGGGTGGTGCAACATTAAGAACAAACCGACTCCTAAGACTCCAAAATGTAATGCAGGAATGTAATTTGGTAGACCTCAGTTCTAGAGGAAACGAATTTACTTGGAGAAGGAAGCGAGATGGTGATAACAACACTTTTGAAAAACTGGATAGGGCTATGGCGCATTATGAGGTGCTAAACGCCTATAACCTAATCCACGTATGGAATCACGCCTTTACGTCATCCGATCATTGCTTAACCTCGATTGAGTTAAATAATAAAATCCAACAATTTAAAAACAAACCATTTCGTTTTGAACTCATGTGGACCGAAAGAGATGATTGTGAAAGGCTTGTCAAACAGTGCTGGAGAACACAGTTCCAGGGTACGCATATGTTCAAATTGGTTAAAAAATTGAATCTAATTAAAACTAAATTAAAAATTTGGAGCAAACAAAAATTTGGCAATATAAATAAACAAGTTTGCGAAGTGGATTCCTCGATCGAGCAATTACAAAAATTACAATTTAGGAATTATTCGAACCCCCGAAATGATAAATTGATTAGACTAAATAAGAAAAGAGAATGCCTTATAAACTTCCAACAGAGATATTGGATGCAAAGGGCCAAAACTAAAGTACTAGAATGCGGTGATAGAAATACAAAGTATCACCATAGGAAAGCAACAGGAAGGCGCAACAGAAAATCTATAATCTCAATCCTAAGAGAGAACGGTACTACAGCTCATATTGATGGCGACATCAACACGGAATTCCTCCAAGATTATAAGGAACGATTTAGATCTACCCAAATAACAGAGACAAATGTCGCACAATATTTAGAAGATATCCCCAAAGAAGTCACTGATAGCGAGAATATGGAACTTATTAAACCATTTACAAATGAGGAAATACGTAAAGCAGTCTTCGACATTGGAAGCGACAAATCCCCAGGACCGGATGGTATGCCTGCCGGCTTCTTCCAGAAATACTGGTCGACTATTGGGCCCGATGTAATTAAGGCAACAAAGAGTTTTCACCAGTCTGGCAGGATACTAAAACAAATAAACCATACATTTATCACTCTAATACCTAAAATAGATGATCCATCCTTAACTACCCACTATAGACCTATTAGTCTATGCTCAACGATATATAAGATTATTGCAAAAATCCTAGCTAATAGGCTTAAGAAAGTATTGCCGAAGCTAATCCATCCCCTTCAAAGCGCATTTACAAAGAATAGATCAATTCATGATAACATCCTCATTGCACATGAAATTTTCCATGGCTTCAAAGGGAAAAAAGGAAAAGAGGGATACATGGCTTTGAAATTAGATATGGAAAAAGCATACGATAGAGTAGAATGGTCATTTATCCTATCTGTACTGGGAAAATTCGGATTCGAACAAAAATTTATCAATTGGATTAGAGAGTGTATCTCTACGGTCTCGTACTCAATTCTTATAAATGATAAACCATCTGAAGTAATCTACCCTGAAAGGGGACTACGACAAGGGGATCCTCTTTCTCCCTTGTTATTTAATCTTGGTGCAGAAGTTCTAGCTAGGAGCATCCAAAAAGAATGCAATCAAATGAATAAAAACGTCGGATTCCCAATTACTAGAGGGGGAACCGTGATCCCTTTTTTAGCGTTTGCTGATGACATAATTATTTTTGCCAAAGCATCTCTAGCTGCAAGCTCCAAAGTTTTGGAGCTTCTACACAGATATTGCAACATCTCGGGGCAAAAAGTCAATTATCATAAATCTTCCTTCCAAACTACAAGATTTGTAGGGGATGAAATGGTAAAACAAATTCAGGAAAAAACTGGAATCATTGCGACAAATGACTTAGATAAGTACCTAGGCTGCCCGATTATTAATGGAAGAGTCAACAAATCTATTTTTGACGACATCATCACTAAGTCAAGGAAACAACTAACCGTATGGAAAGCATCCACTTTATCCCAAGAAGGAAGAACAGTACTAATTAAGGCAAATTTAAATGCTAAACCCAACTTCATAATGCAAAGCTTCATGCTGCCAGCTTCTATTCACAAGGAACTGGACCAAATCAACCGGACCTTCTTCTGGAATAAGGGGAGTAACTATCACCCTCTCATCAGCTGGGACAAAATTTGCAAACCAAAGAAATGCGGGGGTGTGGGCATCAGAAGAGCTCAAGATATGAATAAAGTCCTCCAAATGAAACTACTTTGGAAAATAATGGAAGAACCAAACAATATATGGGTCAAAGTAGTTAACGAAAAATATCTCAAAAATGATCTATTATGGAACTACAAAACCCAAAAGAATACCTCATGGCAATGGAAGAGATTGATGAACCTCCGACCAGAATTTGAAAAGGGATTCCGGTGGAATGTAGGGGATGGAAACATCATCAACTTCTGGAAGAATAAGTGGGTAACAGATCAACCGCTCATTAATCTCCTTCAGAATAGAATCCATATCGACGAAAATGTGGCAGTAAGTAGCTATATTGTTGAAAATAAATGGAATACCCAAAAGCTGGACATGGAGTTAGGCAACCTTTTACCTGGAGAAATAATTACCGCCATCAAATCATACCAACTCCCAAAATCATACATCCAAGATCGCCTGTACTGGGCAGCAGAGGAGAAAGGATCGTACACAACCAAATCAGCTATGAACCTCATCTACAAGAACAAAGGGATCTCAACACACTCTAATGACTGGATCTGGGAAATGGATATTATGCCCAAAGTTAAAAACTTTATGTGGAAGTTGTCTTTGAATGGGCTTCCAACTAAGGAAAATCTGGAAAAACAAAGGGTCCCTGTACCCATGCAGTGCGTCTTATGTAATCATCCGTACGAAGCGGCCAACCATCTATTTTTTGACTGCCCTTTCCTTATGGCAAATCTTACCAATACCAATATAAAATCTGAACTCCAGTTAGCCAAAAACTCTAGTCAAAACGTGTCGACCATGATAACCCAACTGAAACAAAAGTTGGAGGACAAACAACTTGTACATCTAGTCGTCACGTGGTGGAACCTATGGATAGTGAGAAATCAAATCATTTTCAACCACAAACAAATACATAGTATAGAGGGGCAAGTACTTGACCAGATTGATAGTTGGCAAGAGTCTAACAAGAGGAAGAACCAAACCAAACAGAAAATAAATAAAAGTAATAGGAAAACAAGAAATATCCAATGGTTAAAACCAGATGTTGGATTTACTAAATTAAATTTTGATGGCTCAAAACGTGAATCAGGGGAGGCCTCCTTCGGATTCATCCTTAGAAACCACCATGCATCAACCATCTCCCTTGGCTATGGACAATGTGGAAACATATCTGTCCTCCATGCTGAAGCATGTGCGCTAAGAGAAGGCTTGATTAGAGCATGTGATTTGGAGATCAGAAATCTTGAAATTGAGGGAGATAATCTTACGATTATCAATTCCATTAAACAACTTTGGAAGCCCCCATGGGAACTCGACCTAATTATTTCAGATATTACTAACATTTTGGTCAGTTTTCAGCAGGTTAAGGCACGACATGTATTCAGGGAAGTAAATGGAGTTGCCGATAAGCTTGCAGAGTTGGGACATGACTACCCACTTGGAAGTTCAGTGATCCCCCAACAGGTGGGGGATGCCATCCGGAAGGATGCTCTAGGTTGGAAAACATCGAGACGATGATCCCACCTAAATGCTTACCGTACAGTATCAAAAAAAAAAAAAAAAAAAAAAAAAAAAAAAAAATAATGTAAAGAGACGTTGTATAGCGAGCCCCACCGGCCCACCGCCAGCCGCCCACCGTTTTTGAATAGTAAGGCTCGGAAATGGAAGAAAGAGCCGTTAACAACAGCTCAAAAGTATGCAAGCTGAACTTTTTTTATTTTTTATTTTTGATAGGACCACGCTGAAATTATAGGGTAAATTCAAACGGGTAAATTGCATAAAATATATTACGTTGAAATTATAGGGTAAATTCAAGCTGAACTTATTAATAAATTTAAGTTTACTCATTTATAGTATTATTTTTGCTCTTATTCTAAGTGTTACTTTGATACATTAACTTGTCAGGTTTATAATTTTATGGAATTGATCATTCATACTTTTGTTAGATATTTTATGGATTTAAAACCAAACAAAATTATCGTATAACTTTGATACATTAACTTGTCAGGTTTATAATTTTAAAAACAAACAACATAAATATTAATTCTCACTAAATTTTTTTTAGACCATTTCAGTTATATTCTTTAATTAACTTAAATCCCACGCTCTATGTATTTTAGTGAATGATAAAACAAATTTATTAGTTGCTGTTAATTTTATAAAAAAGATTTTGTGGTTAACTTTATATAATTTGTTTTTAAAGGAAATTTAATGAGAACAATAATTATAAAATTAAATTTTAATTTTATAAAATTAATAATTAATGACACATAAACATAATATTACTTTTCACTTATGACAAAAATAACTCAAACTTTAATATATAATATAAATATATTCATTTATTATAAATTTTTTAAATCGACAAACTTTTAAAAAATATTATCATTAAGAGTGACGATTTAATTTCAATCCATGCCATCAAAGATTTTTTGCAATGTCTTTGAAAATTTGAGTTGTTCATTGTTGCTAAATTAACGGTATAACTAATATATTAACTTTTATAAAACATTTTATTTACTAATTGATCATGAATCGAACATTTTCATCAATCCATGCCATTTCTTGACTAGCAAGTTTAGCTAAAAAGAGTATGCGATAAACATTATTATTTAATTTAAATATCAATGGCAGCTTCTAGAGCGTCCGATTAATTAGGTATAACGCGCTTCGTACTCTTGCCACGTCACGCCCCCTGTTTCATGTTCATTTCTCCACCACCTTTGTCCTCCTCCTCCTTACCCCTTCACCAAGCTCCAACCTTAAGAATCTCTCCCTGGAAGCCCAATATTCTCTTTCATCTCATTTTTCATTCTACTCATTTTTCACCATTCAGATCTTGATACTTTTGTGATTTTCATTTTCATCATCCTCTGATAAAAATCCAGGTTTGCCTTTTGATGATCTATACTCTCCGATTGTTGTGAAGGTTCAAAAGTTGTGGTAATCCCTGTGTATCCCTTTCAATTTGGCGTTCACTTCCAGTTTTCTTCAAAATTGATCATTAATTTGGTCAAACATGAAGCTCTAGGGCTAGAAATCATAACCCAAATCCCCTTTTTGCTTAGAAGAAATTCCCGTATCGTTTTCTGTGTATTGTCGATAGTGAGTGTTGTTTTTTCCCTCATTCATTTGGTTGAGGGTTAAAAACTAAAATCAGGATAAAGAAAATTGATGAGATGGGATTGCATTGATTAATTGAAGTTTTAGGGTTTCTGCTCGGCCTCATTTCTCTTTCAATTCAACCTCAAAAGGGTTCATTTGATTTCCATCAACCGCGAAGATGTCATCCGCGGGGCTAGCTGTGAGTCGAATCGATGAATTTGTGAGCTCTCCTCGCTTTTTCGACCGAGGTCTGGATCTACCGTTAGACGAATCGATTATGATCTATCTTAGTGTATCAGGGAATATTGTTCCCATGAGCGTTCTAGGTTCAGATTCAATTCAATCCGTGAAACTGAGGATTCAGACTTGTAAAGGGTTTGTGGTGAAGAATCAAAAGCTGGTGTGTGGTGGGCGGGAGCTGTCTAGGAGTAACTCCCTTGTTCGAGACTATGGGGTTTCGGATGGGAATGTATTGCATTTGGTTCTTAGGCTATCTGATCTCCAGGTTATTAAGGTCAAGACTGTTTGTGGAAAGGAGCTCACTTTTCACGTTGAAAGGTGTAGGAATATAGGGTATGTTAAGAAGCAGATAGTGAAGAAGGGGCGGGGATTGGTTGATGCGGAGGATCCAGAGCTGCTTTGCGATGGTGAGCCTCTTGAGGATGAGAAGCTGATTATTGACATCTGTAAAAATAATGATAACGCTGTGATGCATTTGCTGGTTAAGAAATCAGCTAAGATTAGGGCCACACCTGTTGGGAAGAACTTTGAGTTGTCTGTTGATGCTTCTCACTTGAATAAACAGCAATCACCAGTTCCAAGCCCAGATTTTGTCTTGGAGCCTGTAATTGTCAACAAGAAAGTTAAAGTCCCTTTACCTATAGTGAATCTTGTCAAGGAAACATTCAACGGGCTAGATAATGGGTACGCACCGGTTAGATCAGCAGAGGGCTCCGGGGGAGCATATCTGATGATGGATTCAACAGGTCGGGA
Organism: Fagopyrum esculentum; assembly: GCA_033239045.1. NCBI lineage: Eukaryota > Viridiplantae > Streptophyta > Magnoliopsida > Caryophyllales > Polygonaceae > Fagopyrum > Fagopyrum esculentum. The sequence goes on from BSUD01000003.1 coordinate 13,833,192, forward strand.
GTTTGTTTCGGTTTTCAAGCCTTTAGACGAGGAGCCTAAGGCTGTTAATAATCCTCAGGGGCTACCTTTGTCTATGGACGGTGAGGGTTTAAAGAGAGGTACAAGAGTGGGAGAAGGAGCTTTTAGGGAGGCGGCTGCTTACCTTTTGGATCATCCTAAGAATGGTTTAAGGTCAATAACAGGTGAGGAGACTGGTTTTTCTGGTGTTCCTCCTACTGGTTTGGTGAGGGGCTTGCACAGAGGGTTCAATAATCCAAAGGGCTTGACCGCCAAGATCGGATCCTTGCAGAAATTTGTGAAAAATGATGGAAGCTGCGAGGATATGGGTCCTGGTGCTTTCCCTGTGGAAGAGGTGCATAAGATTTCTGTGCTGGATATAAGATTGGCTAACGCAGATAGGCATGCTGGGAATATTTTGATGGCTAAGGAACCAGAAACCGGGCGAACTAAACTGATCCCAATTGATCATGGTTACTGCCTACCAGAGAGTGTAAGTATTGCTTCTATTTCTCTTCCATGCTAGTTTGATTTATGTGATTGCATTAAAAACTTTTTGGATGTGTTCCAAAGTAGCCATCTTCATATACTTCATTTGAGTAGTATGCTTATTTTTTTACTTCATCAGCTTCGCAGTCTCCAGAGCTTCTGGTTGAATTGAGTTGTTTAGTCTGACTATCTTTGCAGGATTCAATAATTTATTATAGTATCCTTAGTCATTGCTGTTATTTGGTCTCGTTGAGCTATGGTTTCTGAATATTCTGTTTTAAATGATAGGGTGGGTTTGGATTTCATAATTTATGCCTTATTATGTATAGTTGTATACTACATCTTACACCATAAAATAACTACATGATCTAGTTTTAAACATACCCTAAACCTCAATTTTCAATTCGTAGTTCAATCTAATACTTTTATGCCCCGTGTCCCTTACAGTTTGAGGACTGCACATTTGACTGGCTCTACTGGCCACAAGCTCGTAAGCCATATGCTCCAGAAACAATAGAGTACATCAGATCCCTTAATGCAGAACACGACATTGCCCTCTTGAAGCTCTATGGATGGGACTTACCTCTTGAAAGTGCCCGAGTGCTTCGCATCTCCACCATGCTTCTAAAGAAGGGAGTGGAGAGAGGCCTTACCCCTTTTGACATAGGAAACATCATGTGTAGGGAGACTTTGAATGACGCGTCCGTAATTGAGGAGATTGTTCAGGAAGCTTTCGACTCGGTTCTTCCCGGATCGAGTGAACGCACCTTCCTTGAGGCGGTGTCCATGATCATGGATCGTCATCTTGACAAGCTTACCAAGTAAAAGCTCTTTTAGTAACAAACATGAAATTTGGTTGTTTGTATGGTACATACATGTAGCATGTTAATTGTTAAGTACATTTGCATATGTTTGGGTTTGGGTTTGGGTTTCGTTTTCTCCTCAAGTTTAACTTTGGCAATAATAGGCTAGATCTCTAGCATCAGGTAAATTCCTTGCAGGCACATTCTTTGTTTTCCTTGGTTCCTTGCTTCTTCTGTTTCGGGCGAAATTTGACAATTCTTACAAGGTGTTCGTTGTTTTTAATCTTGTTTTTCCTCTCCAATTCCTTTTCATGTTGTGATTAAAATTTGTGTTGAATAATTGTGTCTTTTATGTACGTCTTGTACTTTGCCAGTTAGAATGAGACCCACGAAAACACCATTAAACACATCAATATCTTCAACACACAAGGTGATCCGTAATGACTCTAATGAGCAGTTTTTCTGTGGTGAAATCAACTGTCAAACATCACATATTATCTACTTTAGGCGTTTTCACTACTGTTAAGGACCTTTTTTCCATTAAATTAGTGTTTTGCCACCACTGTCGCTGTGATTGTGAATTTTGTATAATTTTTTTTTTTGAAAATGTGGTTTAAGTATAAAAACCTGTAGTGCATATAGGTTTGGTTAAATGATTTTAAATTGGTTGGTAGATTCTATTCGTACATTTGCAACACCAGCTGATGAGCCTTTTCGATTTTTTTAAATGTTCTTGGAGACGACCCGAGGAAGAAGAACAACTTTGAGTTCTTAGATTGCCGTATATATTCAAATATCGCTTCTGCATTAGATCTGTTTTGGATGATTTTGCAAAGGTTTATAATAGAATCTCTCGCTTTACAACAGCCTCTTGGACCAACCTTCATTCAATTTAGGACTTTTTTTTTTTTTTTTTAATTATTGTTTTCCAATTCTATAATTGAAGGTAGAAGACGAATCTGCACATCTTGCATTCCTTGGGTACTAGGAATCTGCTGTGCAGAGTAGTGTACTAATCATTTTTCAAATCTAAACCATTTTTAGGATGAATATTTCAAAGCTCTTGAATACAAATTTGATTGTAATAAACCATTTTTAGGATGAATATTTCAAAGCTCTTGAATACAAATTTGATTTTTACAATCTTCAACTAAACGCTTCTCTTTTTTAGTGAGCCTTAGTCAATCTAAAAAAACTCTACAAACCTACACCTAAACACAGTCTTAGTCCTTGAGCAGTCCAATCTCTTTCTTATACGAAAGTAGTACACCCGAGTAGCTAACAAGATTGAAAAAAAATCATGGTTGAAGGAGTAAAAACCCACTAACACTAAGATATTAGGGCAATAACTTTTCACATGAAGAAAGTAGGACAAATACATGGTTGATCTAGCCATGAAATTGGACCCTTGTCCAAAACAATAGCATTAAGCTCCTGAACATAGACTTTCAAATCAAACCAAGGATATAATGAACATTTTTGGAAGAAGAAGAAAAAGAAGAAAGAGCTGATTAGCACTCAGCAAATTCTTCAAAATTTAGTGTATATATTACAACATTTGAAGCATCCCCATCGATTTCTGCACTTTTCACTAAATACTATTCAGACATTATCAGCTGCAGAGATTCGGGATACACGCCCCACCATCCGGGTTCTGCTGTTCCTTCCAAATCCGCCCTGTAACTCTCAGCTTAAGCTCTTTTCGGTCCCCGCCAGAGAAGAAGAGAGCCATGTTTCTTTGGATGATGAGTCCGTCATGGCTATCCCTCACCTTCCGGTGACTATCCCTTATACTCCGTGGGGTACCCTCCCAAATGAGCTTTCGCCCGTTGCCCCCAACCTCTAGACTGTAGCTGTAGTTACGAGCATCCACTTCATCACCCATGAACCGGAGAAATGCCATATATACAGGTGCCATCCCTAGTTGGAATGCTTCAAAGTGGAGACAGAAGTATTGGCCGAAGCAGTGGAAGACCTACCGAAAGTTGGTTACAACACAATTATGCTTGCAGTTTGCATCCAAACAAGCCCTTAACTGAAACCAGCTATTGACTGATGTATTTGGAAAAAGACATTAGGAAAATAAGGGAATAGCACTCACAGTAAGCATCCAAGTGGCGTTTTCTACTTCACGGGGATTAGATTTCACATAACGGTGGTTGAATGTACATCCGGAATGCATGTCTACCTTGTGATCATCCCTCAAGTGAGACACAAGGTACGGGATATCTCCAACCACGGAACACTCTGATCCAGCATAAGGGCAATTGTATGGCCTGAAGTTGCATACAGATTCATGTTTAAGCTTACTGTAGTAAGGAAATATCTCCGGGCAGCCTAGGGAATAATATTTGCAAGGAAGTTCGAGTGATTCAGCCACTTTCTCCAGTGCTAGGCATCTTATATCTCCAAGCTCTTGCCTACAGGTTGGGCACCGGTTGTGTACTCGTGTTTTACAAGTGGAACAAAGGGTATGTCCATTGTGGCACTGGAAAAATCAGGAATTCATCAAAACATTTCGAGCATGAGAAATGCTGAGTGATTTACAAAGAGGGTGGTTCATTAACCGCGCGAGAATCTCAAAAGAAATGACCAAAGAGCTACCTAGAGCAGGCTCACTCACAAGACGCAATATACACATGAATTGCCAAGTTTGGAAAAAAATGCAGCAACATATTTTCAAGAGCAAAAATGTACTAATTAACAATTATATAAACATAAACAATTAGAAACAAGCTGCAGCAATATTAAATGCAAACAAAGATCCCAACAACCTACCACATTTAGATTTTTACTTTCAACATCAAAACTATAGATGCATTAACCAATTTGGAACAGTTGTTATCCAGGGTGAACTTCCTGATTTATGGGTTTATGAAGCCATCAATGTCAGAGCAAACAGAATATATTATAATGGATGATGATTGATTGAAACAAATCTTACAAGTTAATGCATTTTAAACTTCATTTCCGACATTGCATGTACAACTTATGGTTATATACCAACGAATGAAGTAGAAATAAGAAAGAAAACGAAGATGATAAAACTGACAAAACCGCTCGAAGAGTCTGAGGGTCTTTTAATTGAGCTAACTTATGTATTCAGTATGCAACATGAATATGCGATCTAAATTTGAGTCTCATCTCTTTAGGACTGTCAATAATTGGCATTTTCTGACATAAATTCAAATTTTCATTACTGATTTTTTTTACCATCTTCTAGCGTTCCACCAGACAGGCCTGATTCTAGTCTCACGAGTTGAAGAATCTATAAATCCATTAATATCAATTATCAAACCAAATAAACTTAGGGCCCGTTTGATTTTAACTCCAGAAATGGAAACGAATTTAGTTCATACATATCCTCTTGTTCATGAAAATTTTTTGGTATCATTCCTTGTTTAAGGTAATCGGAGTAGAATTGATTAGTTTTGATACCTATAGAGAAACAAAATGGGGGAAGCAAATGCATTTTGCATAAAAACACAAGGAATGATTTCAAAAATTTCATGAATAAGGTACACAGGTGGACTTGATTCATTTCCATTCTGTTTCCGTATACAGACTACAACCAAACAGGGGCTTAACTTACTCCAAAAGAGGGAAAAGGTGGCATATCCCATATAGTGTCATTGAACACTCACAAAATCTCAATTCACACAAAACCAAACTATCCAAATAGTTTCTATAGCAAAGTATAAATTATCTATATTGATGCAAGTGTTTTTAATCACAATTCTAGTTCCAATTATACATCAAAACATGTTAATAAGTAGTTATAAGCCACACTCAACGAGGGCAAATTATAAACATGAAAACCATAGCAGAAAAACTAACCAATCAATTTAGGATAAGCATACAACAAAAAGACGCACAAAATTTGCAAACCTGATGAATTGGAGGATACATAGAATTGGTGCAAACGGGACATTCAAGAAGTTCATGGACACTGGTGGCAGGATGAACAGCTGAATTAGAGACAACGCCTCCATGAGGCTTTGAGGACGTGAATTGGGGATGATGGTGGTGGGGAAGACTAAGAGAAGGATGACGATCAATCTCATCTTCATCAATCATACCATCCATCGAAGAAACACATTCGACGTTATGCAAATCCATTCTTCTCCCCCACTTTTCAATTGATGTTCCTGAAAACCCTCAAAAACAATTTCTTCCCCAAATCAAAGGAAAAAGAAACGAAATTGAAAGGTACCCGGATTAAATTAGCTTGAAATACGTCATGGGTATGTGATCAAACACTCAATTATGATGACTTCATTTACAATTTTCATGGTGAAAGAGAGAAAAGGAGAGAGAAAATCCCCAGATCCCCATTATACAATAACAGAGAAAATAAAAAGAAAAGCACACCACCGGCCAAAGGACGTTCTTTACTTGACGGGCCTATTCCGGGCTTGAAATATTACAAATGTAAATATGTAATTTTGATTTGGGAATTGAGAGTAGGTAGGGTTTGTTTCGAAAATTAGATCATGTTTTCTTGTAAATTCTCATTGCAGGGTAAGAAAGATCCTCTGCTATTGTTTTTTTGGTGGGAAGATCTTGTGCTATTGTTAATTGCCGTCATAAGTGTTATTTTTGTTTAGGTTCATGTTAGATGTTACACAATCCTCACAAAGACATGTGAACGAGATATATTTACTAATTCTAATATTATTATAAATGTTATTTAAATATTTATTCATCTACATTCATAGAGATTTATAGACGTTTTAGAATTTATTTATTTATGTAGAATAAATAAAGCTCTAATATTATTGTTTTTAATATCTTTTTTCTATCAAGACATATTTTTTAAATAAATATATTAACGTTTACAAAACAAAAACTTCAGTATATTAGATTACTTACACTAGAATGCAGAAAAGTTGGAATATTTCTACAACATTGACCATTGTAAAAGTTGGACAATAGTCAATTTGAATAGAATTTCAATTCAAAGACGTTGGAAAATGTCAAATTCAATAAAATGCAATATAATACCGTGTGGAATTTTATGGCCTTTCCTAGTTCCATGGTCTTGATTCATGAAGTGTTTGTGACCTTTTAGTCTAAAACTAGCTAAGCATTTTGAGTCCACAAATAACAATTGTGGTCCTCTCATCAATTCATTATAAAAAGATGAATCAAATATCATTTGTAAATACCCAAATTATTTCTATCAAATGTAAAAGATCCGAAGGGTAGAAAAGATGTACACTGCACTACTTCTACATTTAGTGTCTCGTTGTTCTTCTTCACTTTGCGTGTCTGGCTCTTTTTGGTGTTCCTACTTCATCGGCTCATTGGGATCGAACTTTTTTTTTTTTTGCTTGTTTGGGTTCTTTCATGACGGTTAGTCCGTATGTCGAATTTTCAGCCTTTAGATCCATTAGACGGCTTGTGGTCTAGTGCATTGAACAACTTTCCTTTAAAAAAAAAAAGTAGAGAAGATTTACGGTATGAAAAAAGAATGACATAATTTCCAGCCAAAAAGGAACGTACAAACACTCTGTAATCATAGTTCTTACAGCAATGACAACCTCAAAGACCCTTTATTCATAGTTTATGTCAAAACAAAACATGAATCAAGAAAACCAGATACCTTAAAAAGATATCTTTGGTAAGAAACACAAGCGAAAACCTCGACGTTGTCAAGCTAGGAGTCAGTGTGTTAAATATCCTTGTCTTGTTGCCTAGACCAATCCCCACTTTTCCCGCCAGTTTTTTTCTCGAGTCGAGCATTTGTAATCTGAATATCCTTAGAGGCAGCTTTGCACATATCATAAACTGTAAGGCCAGCAATAGTGACAGCAGTCAAAGCTTCCATTTCAACTCCAGTCTTTCCTGTAGTAGTAGCTTCACCCTCAATTTCAACACTATAATCCTCAACATTCAAACCCAGATCAACACGAACATGGCTCAAGCCGATATTGTGACAAAGTGGAATCAAGTTTCCTGTTTGTTTTGCTCCACTGATCCCAGCAATCTTTGCCACACTAAACACGTCTCCTTTGGATAGTTGGTTTGCTGCTACTAAATTGAACACTTTCTTGCCTAATATCACTTTACAACTCGCAATGGCAGTTCTCTTTGTGTTTTCTTTTGGGGAAACATCCACCATTTGTGCCTCTCCTTTGTTGCCTACATGGGTTAATTTGACGTCTTCACGGACTTCAGAAGGCGTAATTTGGGTAACTTCACATTCATGGTGGCTGTTATTTGAACCAGTAAAACCATTTGGAGCTGGTTCACCGAAAATCACCTCCATTTCCTAAGATCAAGAGAAAACAAAGGACTTGACTAGTAGACGCAAATGAAAACAAGTTGATTGACTTATATATGGTCTGTAAGAATATGCAAAAGAAAACAAAATACTCATTATATAACATGATCAGCATCACAAATTTTAATGCACAAGGAAGAGTGGGCTGAGTAAGTTACTTTGTTAAGCTCGGCAATGGTGGATTCAATATCAAAGCCACTTTTACCACTGAAGAATCGTCTAGATGTGGAAGCTGCCACCAGAAGCCGCCTGCGAAACATCTCTGGCTAAGTTTCCCAAGGTACCTATATATAATCAAATTTGATATAAGAAACTGCAAGTTAGTTGAAGCATTTTCACAAACAGCTTACGGGCAAAGCTAATATAATCATCAAAAAAGGCACAAGGACGCAGCCAAGTTCATCTGAAAATTATCTGCAAGAGAGAATGAAGTACACAAACACAGATAGGCAAGCAAACATAACCTTAGACAATATTGTAAATCCAAGATCTGATCTAACTCAGTCAAGAGACTCGGGAATTTCCTGTTCTATCAAATAAAACAACTGCTATCGATTAAGCTCAGATTCTGACACGTATATTGCTCTTTACGGGTCAAAGCCCAATCCACTCCAGGCCCAAACTCAGTTGAAACGACTGTAAGCAGTAAGCGGTAAGGACTTCCCACATCGAAAGGGAAGGAAACAAGATAGCCAAAATAAAGGCGCGAGCTTGAGAGTTAAGTAGCCTAAGCGCAGCACTGAGTTCCCGGTGCCTACCATTGTCTCCAAGTTTCCAACCACTTGATTGATGTTTTTTAGCCCTAACGATTTGCCATTCCCATTTTGTGCATAAATAAAATTTCTCTCGTCCCACTCTTTCAATAGCTAATCGATCTCAATATCAATTACTGTGTTCTTTTCCCCGACTCTGAGACTGTGAGCATTCAGCAGAGCCATGGATTCGAAGACGAAGATGAAAGTGGAGGAGAAGGTTAGAGAAATTCTTGGAAAAGCCGATATGGACACGGTGACGGGGCAGAAGGTTCGAGAGATGACAGCCGAAAGCCTTGGTATCGACCTCTCTGACATTGATTCGAAGAAGCTAATTAGTGAAGTTGTGGATGCGTTCTTGCTATCAATGTTCGACGACGACGAACGAGCTAGGGTTAATGATCAAGGTTTAGCGACTAAGGAAAATGCGAATGCGAATTTAGTTGAAGAGGGAAACCGTAGGGTTTTGGAGTCTAATTCGAATTTGGATAGAGAAAGAAAGGAATCAGACGCACAGCCGCCGGGGGCTAGTGAGCGTGACGCCGCCGGTGAAGTTCCGGCGAACAAGTGTGATGGGATTCGATTTATTTGCAAGGTTTGATTACTTTTCCTTTTCTTTCTCTCCTTTCTATACAAAAATTTCCGATTGGCAATGGCATTGTTTGAACTTGAAGATGTATGGATTCTAGTCGTGAACTTGGGAGCTGAAACTATCACAAAAGACTGCCAAATTCAATTTTCCTATCTGTATAAAAAAACTTCTTTTGGCTTGTGTAGCTCTCAAACACGAAAAGTGTGGCCATTAAAGAGAAAACAGAGGAGAAAATAGTTCTTGTGGGAGAATTCTTTTTGAAAGATGGAAAGAGAGTTCCTGGCAAAAGAGGTTATCTTTCTCTTGCAGACGAGGATCATTTATTTTCTTTTTACTGTAAATTGTTTATTGGTAGTATATCGGATTTCTTGCAATTTAACATGAACTCAGATCATGCAATTTGTTTATTGGTTGCATTACAGGTATGAGTTTGACAGCTGAACAGTGGATAGCATTTAGAAAGAGCTTCCCTGCCATTGAAGAGACAATAAAACAGGTCAAATCAAGGTATGAACAAGTTTTAGCATGAATTCAACATATGATTTTTTTATCAGTTAAATGATTCGCTTAAGTTGTATTGAAAATACCATTGTTGCTTTAGATCTGAGCTTAAACGAAAGCAAGTTGAGGTTGATGATAAATCTGATCTGAATGAACCTGAGTTCAAGAAACCGAAAACAGTTGTTGCTTCTACTCTGAACAAGCTTAACCCTATTGAGATCATCCGTTTTGATGGCAAGAATTACCATGATTGGGCTCGTCGAATGGAGTTATTCTTGAAACAGATGAATCTAGCTTATGTACTTACTGATCCATGTCCATCTGCTGTGGGAGCAAATAGCCATGAAATCCCTCAAGCCTCGGATTCTACACAGAATTGGATGAATGACGACTACATCTGTCGTACAAACATCTTAAGCTCGCTTTCTGATAATCTTTTTTCCTTACACTCCAAGAAAGCGGGTTCTGCTAAGGATCTTTGGAATGATCTCAAGCTTGTATACCTAACTGAAGAACATGGTACAAAGGTTTCACTAGTAAAAAAGTACATGGAGTTCCAAATGGTGGAAGGAAAATCGGTTGTTGCACAGACTCAAGAGCTACATGAACTTGCGGATTCACTCAATCCGCAGGGAATGCATGTCCAAGAGTGTTTTCATGTGAATTCGATTATTTCAAAGTTGCCCGCATCTTGGAAAGATGTTGGTGTTAAGTTAATGATGGAAAAAAATCTGCCTGTTCGGATGCTGATGGACTCACTTAAACAAGAAGAGCAGCTTAGGAGCACAGGTAAACGAGGTGCTTCTCCTTCTGTTACAGCTGATGGTTCTGAGCCTAATAGCAGGAGAGGCTTGCATCCGAGTTTCGTACCCGACAGGGACAGGAAAGTCTTGTTATGCACTATTTGTAAAAAGAAAGGGCATTTAGAAGAGAAGTGTTGGTACAAGAACAGCAAATCTTAAAGAGGTCAGAACTCGAACGGAGTTCCGAAAGAGGTGCAAGGAAGTCTATCTTAAACAGATTGTATTTGGAATCTGTACATAGCTTAGGATTCCATTTGGAAGATCAAATCTTATTGTACTTGTTTAGTGTTTAGGTTGCTATTTGAAGATCAATTTTCTTGTCACATTTGCACCCTTGCATGTATACATGTAAGGATGGTTATGTAAACTTCTATTGTGGGCCTACTTGAGACTGATAATGGGCCTTTAGATTGGGCCGTGGGCTTCCGACCTGTGATATCATTATATCAATAAAAAGTCCGTAATGCAAAATTTGAAATAAATATATCTAAAAACTGCTGCTGCCACAAAAAATATATATATATATATAATAAAAATTAAGAATTTAGAATGAAATCATTAAAAAAACATATGCACACAAAATAATTTTACGATAATTGAAATTACATCGCTTACGATGTATACAAAGAGTTTTTGAATTAAAAATGAAACCATTATAACAAATATAAAATATTTTTTAAAGAAAAACATATGATTTACGAATACTCAATATCATAACTAAGAGGAATATAGATTTCTTATAATATTGCCAAGATTTGTAGAATACTTTTTTTTCATAGTATAAAATAAAGATTTGATTGATGATAAAAAAAATTTCGGATCGTAACTAAGGAATATGAATATGAAGTTAAAATTAAAAAAATCTCCGTTAATTTTAATATTTGGAATGAGTTTTTTTAATTGTAACATAGCAATATACTTTATAAGTTTAATTTAAAAAAAACCCAATAAAATGCCGATACTGGTTCAATATTAAAGACATTTTGACAACTTTCTATTTCGTGCATGGTTGAAGCCGACCATATAAAACTTTAAACTATTGACAATATGAACTTTGACTTTGACCAACACGAGGCTATGTAACTTGTGTCACGTGTTCCTTCTTAGATCTACAACCTTGATTTTTCAGCCTCTGCAAATTGTTTACCAAATAAACAAATAAATAATTAATACTCAATACGTGAAACCAATTACTTGGAGAAGGGACAATAAATGGACTCATTAAAATATTTTAAATCAAATAAAATCACCAAAATTTCGATAATGTTCACAAAAGCTTCGTCATATATCAATTTTATATAATGTATTTTATTAGCAATCCTCACCATAACTCACTTCACACAAGGCTTGAAAGAAAATTCCCAAAATATAATATATATATATATATA
>BSUD01000003.1:13844996-13880016 GCA_033239045.1 Fagopyrum esculentum
CTAAATATATGTTAAATGATATATAACTTCTTTTGAAAAATCTACACTTGATAAATCTAGATTTTTTATTTTTTTTTCTTCAAATTATGGGTACGATTCTTCTAGCTTGGTACATTTTGTTGTATAGCTTTTGAACTTTTCTTATTCGGAACTCATAGGAAATGAATTTAAAAACCCATTTTCAAAATCAAGAGTGTTTTTCATATTATTTTTTACAAAAAAAAAAGAAAAGAAGAAGAAGAGTATGGTGAGCTGGAAGAAATGATAATAATTGTAAGAATATATAAGCAAAGATAGATCTTGTCTAGTTGTCTACACTACTTTCTAAAATGGGTAACGTATTATGATTATTGATTATTACTAAATTTGTAACCTAACCTTATCTAGAATGGGTCCTCTATCATAACCATTGCTTTGAATCGAATAAATGTGAATGAACAGTGTATGTAATTGTGGTTGAGTTTGAGAGGACCACCATGCATGTGTTTCGTGATTTGAAAGGCATCTACTTTTTTTTTTTTAGCTAACAAATCTACTTAAAACGTTTTACCAATATTATTTGTTTTCTTCTTTTTACATTAGAAAGTAGTTAGTAGGACAAAGGGAAAAAACCCTAGAAGTGTTTAGAGCTCTCGTGGTGATTGCGACGTTCTCCTTCTTCACCAACCGCTCTTTGGCTTGTTGTTAGGGACAGGTCTTGCTGCTGCCAGCGGTGTGTGGGACTTCATCTATGTGTTTGATCGATTGGTGGCTTTCGATGGATGGGGGGAAAGCAAAAAATCAAATTGGCTGAAGAAGAATTTATGATGTCGAAACAAGGAATGAAGTTGGTCCGTGAAGCGTCAACTTCTATGACAGTTTTCATTGGGAAGTTGATCACTTCAAGATCTTTTAATGGGTACGCTCTTCAGTCTACAATGAATGGAGCTTGGAGATTGAAAAAAGGCTTCAACTTTTGAGAGATACAAAAAAACTTGTTCGCTTTCCGATTTGCTTCAGAGGAAGATAAAAGGCATGTGCGTGACAAAAGTCCATGTACCTTTGATAAAGCGTTGTTGGCAATGAAGGAGACAAGGACAACGCAACCTTCAAATGTGGTCTTCTAGAAAGTTCCATTCTGGATAAGGGTTCATGACATTTCCCTTGGTTTTGGTGATGCGATAATGAGAGGTTTCATTAGTGTGGAAGAGGAAACACAGGGTCCAACTAGTAGTTCTTTGCGTACAAGGACATATGTGAACATCACGACTCCGTTACACCGATGTATCCTAAACACTAGTTGAGGGGGATAGGATATGATTTCCTATCCAGTACGAGAGACTACCCAACTTTTGTTACGTTGCGGGATCTTGAGTCATGTGGAGTCGGAATGTGAAGATGAGGAAGCTAAGGAATACAAGAACGAGTACATTGATGATCTTAGAGCTCCTTTATACAAACCGACGAGGTTTAAGCAAGACACCCCTCCGAAATCGGTTGAAGTGAACAACGACATTAATGAGGTTGGGGAAGGAGACCAAGTTTTTGCAGGGACCGAGAGGAAGAAACGAGGGCAGACTTTGGAGAATCTGTTGAAACAACACGATGATAAGTGGGTTGGCCAGCCTAGGGAGATCAAGCCTCACTTGTGGTAGTGGTAGAGGCAATAGTCATACAACAACAAGAGTTGAGGAAATAAGTGTCCAACAAGGAGGCTAATAGAATTAGGGGGGGGGGGAGGGGGGTCTAGATCGAGGATAAACTTCAACTACTTCTTGATCATTCGAGTTGGATCAAACGTAGAACTTGAGCGGCGGAAGCTTGGAAATGGATGTGGAAGTGTTTGGTCGATCCGGTCTAGCTAGATCGAATCATCCACGAAGTGGAGTAGATAATGTTGATCCTTCAAAAAGGATCCTCAAGTATGAAGGCTTGAATCAAAGACTAGATCCAAGATATAACTTTAAGAGGATTGAAAAAGAGGTGATGCCCAAACCAAGTAAGAGGGTTTTTCTTCTGAATACTTGGATTCAATTTAGACATGTTTTACAAATGAGCCAAACATCCCCTTATATAGTGAATGTGGTCATACAAAGAGTCGGAAAGTAAATGACGGAAATTAAAGTCGGAATTAAGTTCCGAAAATGAGAAGTCTAAAATATGAAAGGTCGGAATTTAAGTCACGGAATTAAGTTTCGGAATTAAAGTTCCGAATATATAAAGTCTATTATTAAATTAGCCAAAATATTTAATAGTTCTTTAAAATGGTGTCGGATCCATCTAGCCAGAAACACGGATGATATCGCCATCCGGGGGCGTATCATTCTCCTCCTCTTAAATGTGAAACGTCCCCGTTTCACCGTAAAAAAAAGAAAGGAGTAAATTTGTGAACGAGACCCTTGAAAATCAACACCGGATGCATATTGCCGGAGTCGGGTGGCTTGGACTTGTAGTCTTTCATAAGGGCGGTAAGGCCGCCAAGCTTGTTGACTATGCCGACAAGGTGCCGGAAAGAGCATTAATATTTGATTGATTTCAGTTGATGACGCCGATACTCTTTAAAATTGTGCATCAAGCCTTGGGTGGGTGGCAAGTCGGCCGACATAACAAGGAAAAACTCTGGATCGGGCGGCTCAAACTTGTTTTACATGTGGATGGTCTCGCCGGTGAGTTTGTCTACCATGCCGTCTAGGCTTGTGACATTGTACGTCGGAGGCATGCCGTAAAGAAGCAAAGGTAAGCCGGTAAATAAATTATTAGACATAACAAAGTCAAACCTTGGGTCAGCCGGCTCGAATTTGTAGTCCAACAACATAATGGTGCCATTGTCGGGGTTCATGGCTTCTTATTTATCCTCTTCAAAGGACTCGCCATACACCGGGTTGAGAACTTTAATTGGGAGTACCGGGGTGCAATCTTTATTGACGATATCGCCCTCGTCCATGACTTCGTCACACAACGGTTCTTTGGGTTGGACAACCGTCATTAGGGCAAGAACTTGTCCTCTCAAAAGTTCTAACTCATGCTTTAGAGCATCATTCGTTGCATTGAGCTCAACATATTCATCTTTGGCACAAGCACGTCGTCGGGGGGCAATGTTGTCAACTTTTTCATGATGGGAATGCCGTCGGGGTGCAAAGTTGACAACTTGCTCATGATTGGCACACCGTCTTGGGGAAACATCGGCAACTTGCTCATGATGGGCATGCCATCTTGGGTCAACAAAGGTATCTTCAAAATAATCTTGTTGGTGTGGATACCGCTAGTGTCTGTCCATCGTATAAGTAAGTCTTGGTGGGTCCGGAGGAGGCACCACTCCTCGTCATTAATATGAGAACTCCAACGGTTTTGTTAATATCGTTGGTGCCCATGTGTGGCCTCTTTAAGCTTGAGTTCACGGGAAGAAGGCAACTACTCTCCATACAAATCAAACTGATTATCATCGTCATAGAACATGATGAACGATGAAGAAAACTTGAAGAACACTTGAACAATGGCGAAGAACGGATGAAGAACATTCAAGAACTCTGAAGAACAGTTAAAGATATTCGAAGAGCACCGAAGAACATTTGAAGATTTTCGAAGAACACCAAAGAGAAAAAGAAAATTTGTAAAGAACAATCAAGAACACGAGTAAAGAACTTGACTTCGATCCCTTACTCTGATATCAATTTGATGCGTCCTTGGACACGTCAAAGAAAGATTTCGGATCTAGATCAAGTTGAAGCGTCAACTACTCCTTATTTGAAGTGCAAATGCATTTGAAGGTTTGAATGTGGGTTGCAGAAGCTTAAAAATGGAGGCGGAAGTTGAGGGGTTGAGTCGATCTAGATTGATAGATCAAGCCTTGAAGTGGATTGGTTGAGTTGATTCTTTAAAGAATTCTTAAATGTGGATGAGTTTAGATCGAAGATCCAAAAGAAGAACTTTGAGAGGATGGAAGAGGGATTGATGCTCAAGTAAGTATGAGGAAAATACTTCTCAAATACTTAATCAATTCAAATTGAACATGTTTTACAAATAAGTCAAGCATTCCCTTATATAGTGGATATGGCCATACAAAGAGTCGGATACACGGATGACATCGACATCCGGGGGCCTATCAGAGGCATTTATCATCAAGAAAGTGCAATTATTTGAGAAGGATGGCTTGTCGCAGGGATCAAGTGATCCAAAGAGGAAATGAAAACGACTTGCTCGCGACTTCATACATATTGGTGTTAGTCAAGGCCAGTTGATGCGTGAGGGGAAAAAATGCCGGAGAACTCATGAAGAGGAAGAGGATCACAAGAGATATGAAGGAATTACCAAAATAAACATTCCAAACTCGACACTATGTTTGTAGGATCGGCATGAGACATGGTGGTTCTCTCTTGTCGGGACCAATGAATGCATTACGTTGGAATTTCTGGGCATTGGACAAAGGTCTGGCAATGATGAAACTAATTCAACTATTTAGAGAAGAGGAGCCCAACATGTTGTTTTAGTGTGAAACTAAAAGTGACAGGAGGATGATGGAATGTCTTCTACGGCGGATGGGTTATGATGGTTGTTTCGTTGTGGAGAGTTTTAGGTCTGTTACGCTAAGAACGTGACACACAAAAGTCTTAAATTTATACTCGATATATTTCTCCTAACTCCTAGCGAACCCACAGTGTGTGGGTCATTTTGTAGTAAGGATAGTATTCCGAGGTCAAACACAAAGACTAAGGTGAAATTGAGTCAATAGTGACTAAGGATAGTGAAGATCTAGGCTAAGAAAAGAGAAATGAATAAAAAAATGAAAATCTCAATGTTTTTGGTTTGGTTTTGAGGTGATCAATCAAAGATCACAAATCATGCGAAATCAACAAATAACGAAGCTAACAACACAAATAAACAAGCAAACACGAGATAGGTAATCAAAGAGAGAAAAGCGGATTCTAGGGGTTAGAAATTCCGGTTATGACATAGGACTCAAGCTATCTAGTCATTCCTTGGATCGACTATGGTATGTTGGGAAAGGGTGTTTCTCAAATGGAACCAATCACCGGGTAGGTCTCATGATCCACTAATCCCGCAACTAAGGTCCTATTACCGGGTAAGTCTCTAGGAGCCTAGGGTTAGGAAATCTACACAAACCGGATTGCTATCTAGGGATCTAACCTCTCCTTACCGGGTAAGTCTCGGGAAGGTAAGTCCTAAACATCGATCCTAGCACACTCGATCTAATAGCGGCTTATGAGGCTCACTACTACCTAGAGTTCATCATCTTTGGTACTTAAGATCGGAAATCACCGGGTAACTCTCTTTCCTCACTTAAATTGCTAGCGTTAGGTCACCCTAGGCTAGATTAAGCTTAATAAACACTAGGGTTTCAACAATCTAACATCCTATCATGCAGATTTATCAATACAAACATAACAGAAGCAAACCACGGGTAGTTCATCACATTCCACGGCCGTGGTTTGTCTAGAACAAACCGTGATTTCTAACAGCACTTAAGTACGAGTAAGCAAATCGTCCAAGGATGCATTTAAGTCTATTCTATCATAGTCCAAGCCATAACCATCATTTCCTTACCCTAGAATCACATCTACTTAGCCAACAACATGCATCATAACATTCAAACTCATCAATCATACAATCAAGGTTTCCATGGCAAGTAAATGAAGTGAAATAGAGATGAACAAGTAGAACAAAGAATTCCAAGCTGAGAATGAGTTTAAGTAAGACTTACAACCCTTCAAAAGAAGGTTCAAATAGTTCCTTACAAACCCTTGCAAACGTTTCCAACAAGTTGCTCCAAAATCTCTCTAAAAACTATGAAAAACTAAGAAGGGTGTGTTATTCTCTTCTTCTCCAATGGAAGCCTTTCTCCTCCTCCAAGAATATCTCCAATCCAATCTTCCAATGAGAGAATATGTGTTGTTGAGAGTGTGGGAGAGAATGGGAGTGATGGGTCTGCTCTTCAACAGCCTGCAGGACCACTTTTATACACCATCAAGGGCAAGAGTCGGCCATGAAGATCGTGGGACAACTGTCACAGCTGTATAGGGAAAACCACGGCCCATTTCCACGCCCGTGGAAGTCCCAGTGGCCGTGGTTTTGGTGCCTCAGCTTGTTTTGGATCATCAAGCCTCAATTTGGTGCAAGGCATGCACCAACAAGGTCCCATGTGTCCTTCTTAGCTCCTAGCTTGCTTCCCAATGAGTCCGAAGGTGTGTCATCACGAGGAACGATCCTCGAATGTATCGATTAAGCTCCTAAAGCTCCCAAAATACCTACAAAACATGCAAAATTCCGTGTAGACGTCTATCTCGACAAAATACATGAATTGAGTGCAAACCGTCACGAACTAGTGCAAACCATGCATGAATGAGCGGAAAAACTATCTAAATGAGTGCCTAATCTAACATCATAAATCGTGTTATCAAAAATACCCCATACTTAAGGTTTGCTCGTCCCCGAGCAAGTCCCAACTATAGAGTAAGAGATGACATGATTTATGCATGTAGAAAAACTGAAAATATTTTTGGAATTGTGCTTCTAAAATTGGATCACCTTCATAGTCATGTTTCATGGCAATGGACAAGCAATCATGTACTAAATGAATGAAGGCACGGAAAGACAATTATACTTAACTCGAAAGCATGCATGAAATGTAAAGATGAAGAAGTCAAGATGATCATGAGCATATCCAATCTAGATCACTAAGTCTTACACACATGCAAATAGGTCACAAGGACTTAGGAAAGAAGAGGCTAAGTGTTCTGTTCGCCCCTAGAGGTGTGTGCAAATAAGCTTTAAATTTATAAAACTAGAATCAAGCAAGCGAACCCGCAGTGTACGGATCGATGTAGTTAAGCAAGAATTCCAGAGTATCGAACACAGGGATTTGGGTGGAACGAACTCAGTTGCAGGTTATCAAGCAAGTAAATATGTGGAGCTTTGCAAATTATTGGGAAAACAACAATCCTAAAGATCCAGGAATCCAGCTGTGGCAATCGATTCAAGATATACTAAATGATATAAAGACAGAGTTGAGATATGCAAAGGTATACTAATGTAAGGTAATCGTACGGTTGAGGTTCCAAAAACCTTATGTAACTCACCTAAAGACACTCCCTATACAAGTTGTTGAGGCTCAATATAGTAAGGTTCTAAAGACAAGGATTAGCATCAAATACCCAAACCTATAATCTAAAGATCAAGATTAACTTATCCGATTGAGGTTGTTGAGGCTCACAATCGAGGTAGAGGTTGTTGAGGCTTCACTACCACCTAGAAAAGACAAGTCTAAACTAAGCTAAAGCAAATCTTTAACTTTGGATTAAGGTAAAAGCAAGCTCGTAAACTTAAGGAAATTACGGTTGGATCTTGAGATTCCACGGTCGTGGAACTCAAGAACAGCCCGTAATTTAGGGTTGTCGGCGATAATTCTCTAACTCTCAGGGTCTAATCTGTTTGCGATCGATCTATCATCATCTAAGCCACAACTATCGACCCTTCACCTTAGAATTGTTAAGGGTTTTTAGCCAATAACAATCATATTGATATTAATTCAAGAATTAAAAGATAAAAGATGGAAACTTTCAAGAACTATCAATAATCTTCAAATGAATCTCAAAATCACAGTCAAGAACAAGCGTTTATCAAAAGATTCAAAACGGAATAAGCAATCACGATCTTAGGAAAGAAAAGAAACGGGATGTCAATCCGATCCTAAATCAAACCTAAGCAAGAAGAGGAATCTTCTTGCAAAATCCTCCAAGAACTTCGATCTTCTACAATTCCTGGGAATCTCTACGGCAATCTCCACCAAAAGTACGAGATTCCAGGAATTCCAAACACGAACTTCGATCTCTTCAAAGAGATCTCAATTGCTTCCAAGCAAGCTAGGCAAAACGTGCTCGTCTTCGACGGTGATGTCGCAAGTGTAAACCTAGAGCAGAAATGTAAGCGGTGATGACGAAATCTCCTTTCTTCCGTCTTTTTATAATGCAGGGTAAAGTGTCGGCCCGGCCCAATCTTTAAAAGATCATGGCTTTGAAACATGGCGAAAAGATTCGCCAAGATCACGGTCGTGGAAGATTCCACGACCGTAATTTTTGGGCGTGGAAACTACTACGGTTAGTTCCACGGCCGTAGAATTCCCTGGAATGAACATCAAATTTTGACTCTGAATCCACGGCCGTAATTTAGGGCAAGAACGTGGTTTGTGGTACGGCCGTGTTTTAGGGCGCAATCAAGAACGTGATTCTTCCCTAACTCGTGCATTCTTCAATCTAAGACTCCAAAATGCTTCAAAAAGTGTCCTCGACTATGGACACATCAACTCAACTCTCCTTTGCTCGATTCCGTTCGGAAATAGCTCCAAATCACCTATAATCAACATAGAACTCGTGTAGACATCCATATTGACAATATAGGTAATACTAGCTCACATATGCACAAAGCTCAATCAAAGACTATCAATATGAATCAAATACGATTAGAAAACGTGCCTAAAATATCACAATATTTCATGCTAACAAATAACCCCATACTTAGCACTTGCTTGTCCCTAAGCAAGGTCTTTCAAAAAGTTTTAAACAAGAGTTAGGATGAAATATGTGTACCTTCTTTTGGATGAAAGTGACTTCTAAAGAATAGATCATTCTCAAATCTTGCTTCAATCGTTCTTCAAACTTTCACACACTTAATTAGAGAGTAAAAGGTAAAGAAAACTCATGAATCAATTTAACTTCCAAACAAGCATTATAACCTTCAAATATTATCAAAATCAATCATAAGATCTTGAATTTAGATCACCAAGCCATATAACATTCTTTTGATCTTAAGGACTTTTATAGAAAAGGTCTAGAGTATGGAAGGGAAGGGAAACTTTGAGGGAGAGTGGTGCATAAATCCGGGAAAGTGGACAACTACCTTCTTCTTTTTTTTGCGGTTTCCGCAACACTTCACTTAGAGCTTCGCTCTCTCCTTTTCATTTTTCGACTTTACTTTTGGAGTTATGGACAGAGGTGCACAAAAACCGAAGCCTAGGAGATCGGCGTTTCTCAAAATTGCAAGAGATGCCTCAAACCCTTAGCGCACATACCATAATCCGCTAGGAATATCGCTCAATCCGACTTTGGCAAGACACAAACACCCGGCTATGTGAATGGTGCCGAGTTACTCATCGTCATGATTGACTTCCCCAAACCTATAATTTCTTTCTATTCAGTTGATTGCAAATATATGCTCTCATGGCCCTCCCACATCAAACATGCCTTTTTCTCATTCACTTTCCAAGTTCCCGGATGGGTAAGGGAGGCTAATATTTCAATGAGGAGTTAGATGATCAAAGAAAGAAGAAAGAAAGTACCGAATTGCCTTAATCATTTCAACAAGAAGTATAGGAACTTATAATGTGATTTCAACTTCAATTTCTTACATGATTTAGGTAACATTTTCACATTATACAACTTGCAAAAGAGGTAAAATTTATTCATTCAATTTCTTTTCGAATTACCATCCTTTCAAGCATGCAATTGTTATCAACTCAATTCGCAAGTAGTGATTATCATGGAAATCATATCGATTCGTTAGAAGCATCAAATTTTCAAAATTTTTCAATTTTTATGGGTTTTTAAAGTTCTTTTTCATGCAATGCAAGAATGAAACGTGTAACATATGATGAACATGCAATGATAGTCTCGGAATGAAAGCAACATATAGAGTAGAGTTATTACAAACATTTAGTACATCCCACCCCATACTTAGGACGAACATTGTCCCTAATGTTCACAAGAAAGATCAAAAGAGAGAAAAGAAAAAGAAACTCACAAATGGTGGCGGGAATGTCTAAAAAACGAGCGGTCCGGTCATCAATCACTGCGGCGCCGGTGGAGGTGGAAATGGAGAGAAACTCGGATCATAGGACCGCCCAAACTGCTGGCGGTAGACGTCCCTCATCATGTGGTCAAGGTCGTCTAAGCGTCCGTCTCTAACATCCGCCCGGATCTCTAATGCTCCGACTCTCTCTGAAAGTCCGGTAGCCCAATCCGGCATCCTCTTATACCATCCCGGGGCGTGATCATACCATGTGGGGGCATCGGCTGGTGCTGGTGGTGGCGGTGGTGCTGCTGGCTGCGTCGTGGACCAAGGAGGAGGTGTGCTGTACCAAGTGGGAGGTGTAGTCATCCACGTGGGCCTCTCTCTCACACTGGCGCGGCGAGATGACGAGCCTGAAGCTCTAGCTGGGCGTGGAGAGCGCCTAGGTACATCCGGGGCCGCCTCCGGCTGATCCGGAAACGTGCCGAACTCCTGCTCTGCTCCTCCACCACTCTCGTACTGCTCTCCCATGTCCTCCTCATCCTCAGCCGGTGGTGGAACGTAGGGGGGAGCTACAAGCCTGTTCGCATGCATCGCAGCGAACGTCTCCTTCCAATTGTGGCGTCCCGCCACAATGGAATACTCTGGCAGCCACTCAATACCCCTGCCTGTCCTACTCTCCCAGGGCATGCCCGCATAAGGCGGACCTCTATGTGTGGGGAAGATGAGTCCCCTAACCATGAATGCATGTAGTCCTAGAGGTACAGCGGGTATGCGGGTGCAGGCTGAAAAATCTACACCAAGGCTCCTAGCTATGTGGGTCACTATCCCACCATATCCAATGTTCCCCTTCGCTTTATTCTTGAGTTTACTCATCGTCGCCGCCAAAAGAGTAGCACAATCTGCGCGGCATCCATAAAGCATAGCGTAGAGAAGGAATAGCTCATCCGTCTTAATCTTTTGGGGCGTCTCCGTCCTAGGAAAGAGACACTCCGAAAGAACACGGTGAGCTATCTTCAAGGCTAGATGGTACATCAATCTAGCCTTGGTATCAGCTGGTTGCCAACGGTCCTCGTCGGCATAAATCATGGCCACTTCCGCCCAAAAGTCCTTGGCGGAAACGCCTCTAGGAAGTCGACCGTTATAGGTCTCATGGAACCCAAAAATGGTCCCGAACTCAACAATGCTCAAATGGTAGTCTTTGTTCATGAGACGGAAGGAGACGGTCCTGTCAACATGGCTGTGCTCGAAAGATGTCACAACCTCTCGGGTGATCTCCTCATAAGCGTCTTCACGAATGTTCGTGAAGATAAGCAATCCGGCTCTATCCAAGAGCCATGTAAGGTCATCTACTATGTTGAGAGGATGTAGATCCTCCAACAACAAATATCTAGGACCTATCACTGTCCTCTTCTCTATTTTCTCAAATGCAGCTATGTGGTTTTCGTGTATGGTCGGGATGCTAGGAGGAGGGGGTGAAGATGGAGGTGAAGGTGATGATGGTGGTGAGGGAGATGAGGGTGGTGGTGCCCTAGAGGTTGAGGGGTTGCCCTTTCTTTTCTTGTTTTGCTCCCCTTTCTTTTCCTTAATCCTTCCCGACATCCTCCTTACAAAATCCATTTCTGTTCAAAATTACGGGCTGTTCTTCGGAAACCACGGCCGTGGAACCTCCAGAGACCGTGATTCGACACAGAATCTTGTGAATCTCAGCAAATTCACCAAATTTCACCACAACAAGCAGTCCTAATCTAATTCCTTCCAATCCTTGTCAGTTCTTCCTAAAAATCTATAGCAAAAACGTACCAAATTCGCGAGAATCGAAGAGAAAGAAATAACCTCTTTTTCGGATTGAAAAATCCAAAATGCGGGTTTGTTGATCGTTTTCCACTCGATTCGTTGCTTGGATCCTGTTCTTGGTTGGATTTGCTGCAGATTAGAGCGAAGAATCGTTGAAAACGATTAAGGAACGAAGATTTGGGAGAGGCTGCGGGTTTTCGGTATTTAGGGCGTGGAATTGGGGAGGAATTGTGGTGTTTTTGTGATGAAGTGTGGCTTTTATACTCGCAGGCAGATTTTCAAAAATCACGGTCTATCGGGGCATTCCACGGCCGTGGAAGTGTACGGACCCGTGGTTTTGGTGATTTTTCACAGGCCTTTGAGAATTACGGCCACTGTAGCTATGACGACCGTAATTTAGACCGTGGAACCCTCTGTAAAGCTTCAAAGTCCAAATTTCGTCACTTCTTTTTGACATTATCCTCCCTTTCTCCCTTTCCATCGATCCTACAACCAAAAACACGAATATACCGGAAGAAATCGAGGCATAACAAAGCAAAAACTTATATTCTAAGCTAAACTATGAATCGAAAACAAAAACGAAAATGCAATACCTTGGGTTGCCTCCCAAGAAGCGCTTTGTTTAAGGTCCGTAGCTAGACCATTCTTGCACTTATTCGAGTGCGGTAGGTGCAAACTCCTCAGCTTGGAGTTCCGGTGAGTACTTCTTGAGTCGTTGGCCGTTCACCTTAAAACTTCCGCTAGCTTCACCCCATACTTCAACTGCACCATGGGGGAAAATACGCTTAATTAGAAAAGGTCCAGTCCAACGAGATTTTAACTTACTTGGAAAGAGGCGAAGTCTCGAGTTGAAGAGGAGAACTTGATCTCCTTCTTGGAAGTCCTTTGGAATGATATGCTTATCATGTCAACGCTTTGCTCTTTCCTTGTAGATCTTAGCGTTTTCATAGGCATTCGAACGGAGTTCATCCAGCTCGTTGATGTCTAGGAGACGCTTTTCTCCCGCTTCCTTCATGCCGAAATTCAGCCATTTGATAGCCCAGAACGCTTTGTGCTCTAGCTCTACCGGTAAATGACAAGACTTCCCATACACAAGGTTGTATGGTGTGGTTCCTATGGGAGTCTTGTATGCGGTCCGGTATGCCCATAATGCATCATCTAGTTTCAAGGACCAATCCTTCCTAGTCCTTGAAACTGTCTTCTCTAGAATTCCTTTGATCTCCCTATTTGAGATCTCAACTTGTCCACTCGTTTGTGGATGGTAAGGGGTGGCGATCTTGTGAGTAACCCCATACTTGGTTAGAAGAGCTTCAAAGCGACGGGCTATGAAGTGAGAACCTCCATCACTAATGATCGTCCTTGGCGTCCCGAATCGCGGAAAGATGGTCTTGTTGAAGAACTTAACCACCACCATGGCATCATTCGTGGGAGAGGCAATTGCTTCGACCCATCTAGAGACGTAGTCTACCGCCAATAGTATGTATTGGTTTCCACAAGAAGAAGGGAATGGTCCCATGAAATCGACTCCCCAAACGTCGAAAATCTCCACCTCTTGGATGTTGTTGAGGGGCATCTCGTTCCTTCTAGAGATGTTGCCTGTTCTTTGACAAGCATCGCAACAAGAAACAAAGGATTGCACATCTTTAAATAAAGTAGGCCAATAGAATCCAGATTGCAATACCTTTGCGCTAGTTTTGTTCGAACTAGCGTGTCCTCCACAAGGTAGTGAATGACAATGACGGATGACACTTTGCATCTCATCTTCCGGCACACATCGCCGGACGATGCCATCCGGACCTCTCTTAAAGAGGAGAGGTTCGTTCCAATAATATTCCCGGACGTCCTTGAAGAACTTCTTCCTTTGTGCGTATGACAGTCCGGGTGGTATCTCCTGGCAAACTAAATAGTTAACGAAATCAGCAAACCATGGTTCGTTACCTTTGGAGACTACCTTGATGCACTCCTCTATGATATGTAGGTGTTCGTCCGGAAAGGAGTCATCAATGGGCAAATGGTCGTCCTCTAGATGTGTTAGACGACTCAAATGATCCGCAACGGAATTTTCCGAGCCTTTCTTGTCGCGGATCTCTAGATCAAATTCTTGTAGGAGAAGAATCCATCTAATCAGCCTTGGTTTCGCATCTTTCTTCGCAAGGAGGTACCGGATCGCAGCATGATCCGTGTAAACAATCACCTTTGCACCTACAAGATAGGAGCGAAACTTGTCAATAGCGTAGACAATGGCTAAAAATTCCTTTTCTGTAGTGGCGTAGTTGAGCTGAGCTTCGTCTAGCGTCTTGCTAGCGTAGTATATGGCGTGGGTTCGTCCTTCCTTTCGTTGCCCAAGAACAGCTCCAATGGCTACGTCACTAGCATCACACATAATCTCGAAAGGGAGAGTCCAATCCGGGGGTTGGATAATGGGTGCTGAAATCAGAGCTTGCCGAATGGTGTTGAATGCATCTAGACATTCCTGTGAAAACTCAAAAACTGCATCCTTCATCAATAGATTAGTGAGAGGTTTTGATATCTTAGAAAAGTCCTGAATGAAACGTCTATAAAATCCAGCATGTCCTAGGAAACTTCTTATTCCCTTCACCGAAATTGGGGGAGGAAGTTTCTCTATGGTCTCTATTTTAGCTTTGTCCACCTCTATCCCTCTACTAGAGACTAAGTGACCTAACACGATTCCTTCCTTAACCATGAATTGACACTTCTCCCAATTAAGAACTAGGTTAGTGTCTTCACATCTTTGCAAAACAAGAGAAAGGTTAGAAAGACAATCGTTAAAAGAGGAACCGTAAACGGAGAAGTCGTCCATGAAGACTTCCATGATTTCCTCTACGTATTCGGAGAAGATGGCCATCATGCACCGTTGAAAGGTGGTTGGTGCGTTGCAAAGCCCGAACGGCATTCTCCTATAAGCGAACGTACCCCAAGGGCACGTGAATGTGGTCTTCTCTTGATCATCCGGATGTATCGGAATCTGAAAGAAGCCACTATAACCGTCAAGGTAGCAAAAGTATGAATGTTGTGCTAACCTTTCAAGCATTTGATCGATGAATGGCAATGGAAAGTGATCCTTCCGCGTTGCGTTGTTGAGCTTGCGGTAGTCTATACACATTCGCCATCCAGTCACGGTTCGGGTAGGAATGAGTTCGTTGTTCTTGTTGGTGATGACTGTCGTTCCTCCCTTCTTTGGAACTACTTGAACCGGGCTCACCCATTTGCTATCGGAGATAGGATAGATGATACCTGCATCAAGAAGTTTAAGAATTTCCTTCTTGACAACCTCCTTCATGGTCGGATTCAACCGCCTTTGAGGTTGTCTTGAAGTTCTAAAGTCCTCCTCCATTAGTATCTTGTGCATGCATAGGGAGGGTTTAATTCCTACTAAGTCCTCAATAGTATAGCCTATGGCTTTTCTATGTTTCCTAAGGACAATCATGAGCTGTTCATGTTCATCTATGCTTAATTCGGAACTAACGATAACCGGGAAGGTGGAATTAGATCCAAGAAAAGCGTACCTTAGATGAGCAGGAAGTGGTTTAAGTTCCATTGCTTTCGGGGCTTCCAACGATCCTTGAGGGGCTTCCGATGTTTCCTTAGAAGTTTCTAAGGATGTTGAATGGTCTGGAGAAGAATTAGAAGAAGTTGAAGAAGTATGCCGATCGCCCTTTTCCACGGTCAAAATTACGGTTTCCTCTGGTATTCCACGGCCGTAATATCCTCTGGAATGGAGGTTGATTTTGGTCGTGGAATCCACGGTCGTGGAATACAGAGTATGGCCGTGGATTCGAGTATTCTCAGCCTCATCGTGGAGTTTCTCAAACTCCACTTCATGCATCTCTTCTTGTGCTTCTAAGGCTTCAATTTCCTCTTTACACTCTTCTTCTTCTCCTACATCGGTTAGACTCATAGTAATAACCTTTTGTAAGGGATCGTTAAAGAGAATCGCACTTACCTCCTCCCTAGATAAACCTTCTTTGTCTTGGACATTGTAAATATCCTCATCAAAGATTGGCTCCTTCACTAGAGTGGAAAGAACGAACTCTACTTTCTCTTCCCCAATATCAAAAGCGAGTCTCCCATTCTTGCAATCGACCATGCAGCCGGAAGTTGCAAGAAACGGCCTTCCGAGTATGATCGGGACTGGACTATCTGCAGGAATGTCAAGTACGACAAAATCAATGGGGACAAAGAACTTGCCTAGCTTGACTGGGACGTCTTCTACAATGCCGACGGGACGAGTAATGGATCGATCCGCCATGTATAACGTCATCTTCACCGGTTTAGGGTCGCCTAAACCGATCTTCCTGCATAATGCAAGTGGTATGATGCTCACACTTGCTCCTAAGTCACATAATGCGTCATATGTGACCTCTCCCACTCCAATGGGAATGCAAAATGACCCTGGATCTTTCAGCTTTGGGGGCATTTTCTCCTTCATAGTCTTGATGAGATCCGAAGAATCCGAACTCATCTTGACCTCTCCAAAATCTTCTAGCTTCCTCTTGTTAGAGAGGAGCTCCTTCAAGAACTTGCCATAAGCCGGCATACCTACAATAGCATCAATGAAAGGTATATTAATATGTAGTTTGCTCATGAGTTCTATGAACTTACCGAATTGCTTGTCTAGGCGCGCTCGCGCTCTAGATTGAGGGAACGGTAGGGGAGGTTTGAAAGCTGGAGGGGGAACATAGACGTCCTCCTTCTCCTTCCCATTTTCTTTGTCTTTCTCTACGGGGACTTCAACGAACGTAGGTTGCGGATCGGTGGTAGTCACTCCGCTCCTAGTTGTAATCGCCATTACCCTTCCCTTAGGGTTGTCCTCCGTCTTTCCTGGAAGTTTCCCTTGATTTCTAGGAACTTCCTCCGCATGGTTGAACATTTGATTTTCCAAAACCTTTTGAGCTTTGTCAACCTTAGAAATTTGATCATCAACCTTGATGATGCGGTTCTCTAACCCTTGAAGTTTTCCCAAGATTGTTTCCAACATGGGATCCGGCTTCTCCTTTCCCGTATTGTTTCCTCCATTTGATGATTGCCCCTGGCTTTTCAAAGGAGTAGAGGAAGAAGAGGGTGGAGTTAGTGAATTGGAATTGGAAGGATAGGAGTTACCGGAATTTTGTTGATTGGAGCGCCAATTGTTGTTGTTCGAACCCCGATTGTTGTTCCAATTGTTGTTATTCCGGTTGTTGTTGTTTCCATTCCAATTGTTGTTCCGGTTATTGTTCCGGTTATTGTTGTTGCGGTTGGTGTTATCACCGCCGTTGTTGTTGCCCAAATAGCCAACATCCTTCTCTTGTTGCTTTGGGAAGTTGGTTTTGATAGTCTCCTTCAACTCCTTAATCTCATTGTTGAGGGAGAAAATCTGATTTTGAGCTTCATGTGTGAGCTTTGCTCCTTGCTCCACACGATTTCCCTCCACTTTCCGGTGGGAATACTTCTCTATGACTCTTGCTTGCTTCTCAATGAAGTCTCAAGCGTCATCTTCTCTCATGTCCATGAACGTTCCGCATGAGAGGGATTGGAGGTTGAATTGCGTTCCCGCATCCAGCCCCTTGTAGTAAATTTCCAGCAAGGCAAGCTTGGATATGCCATGATGAGGGCAATCCAAGAGCAAATCCTGAAACCTTTCCCAAGATTGAAACAAACTTTCGTTAGGTCTCATAGAAAAAGCATTAATCTTACCTCTAAGTTCCGCCGTTTTGGAGGGCGGAAAGAACTTGGTGAGAAACTCTGCGGAGAGGTCTTCCCACGTTTCTAGTTTCCCACTAGGAAGAGCTTGGTACCAAGATAGCGCTTTCCCTTTCAAAGAGAAAAAGAAAGGTTTGAGCTTATAGCTGTTGGTAGTAGCGCCCTTTGGTCTCATCGTCTCCATCATACACTCAAAGTTTTGCAAGTGTTGGTGTGGAGATTCAGCGCTTGTACCGCCAAACTGGCTTTGGCGAACAAGAGTGATAACTTGAGGGTTGAAGCTAAATCCTTGTACATCTTCAGCATCAAAGTTCACACCTAAGCGGCGTGGTTGTTGTGTTGGATCCATCCGCTGGCCAAGAGTTCTCGGCTCATCATCCACACGTTCGACCCTCGCATTCCTAGGTGGAATGCGGCGGTTAGCAGCCCCTTGTGGATTGAAAGGATTTATGTTGATCGTGGGATCAATCTCTTCTAACGGAGGCATGGAAGAATCACTATCATCGGTGGATGAGTGGTTTCTTCTTCTAGACCTTGTTCTCCTTCTCGAGGACTTCTTGCCCACCTTATTTTCAAGATCGCTCATCTTTATCTTCATTTGGGCGATCATGTCTTGTAGACCGTTAACTTGAGATTGATGACGATCCATCTCATCCTGGAGGAGAGTCTCATTCCATCGGAGTTGAGCTTCCTTCTCTGCCAACTCAGTTTGAAGATCGCGTTCGTTCTCTTGAGCCATCCTCTTTTCCTTGCGTCTTTGTCTCAAGGTTTTCTCTAGCTCTTGATCAAGAGGTAAGAGATCTTTGGTGTTCCTAGACCTGCGTATGCACTCAAAGAAAAATCAAATAACGAGAGCAAGCTCCCAAGCTTGACAACCGGCTACCGGATTCGGACGAAGCCAAATCCCCGGCAACGGCGCCAAAAACTTGTTCGCCCCTAGAGGTGTGTGCAAATAAGCTTTAAATTTATAAAACTAGAATCAAGCAAGCGAACCCGCAGTGTACGGATCGATGTAGTTAAGCAAGAATTCCAGAGTATCGAACACAGGGATTTGGGTGGAACGAACTCAGTTGCAGGTTATCAAGCAAGTAAATATGTGGAGCTTTGCAAATTATTGGGAAAACAACAATCCTACAGATCCAGGAATCCAGCTGTGGCAATCGATTCAAGATATACTAAATGATATAAAGACAGAGTTGAGATATGCAAAGGTATACTAATGTAAGGTAATCGTACGGTTGAGGTTCCAAAAACCTTATGTAACTCACCTAAAGACACTCCCTATACAGGTTGTTGAGGCTCAATATAGTAAGGTTCTAAAGACAAGGATTAGCATCAAATACCCAAACCTATAATCTAAAGATCAAGATTAACTTATCCGATTGAGGTTGTTGAGGCTCACAATCGAGGTAGAGGTTGTTGAGGCTTCACTACCACCTAGAAAAGACAAGTCTAAACTAAGCTAAAGCAAATCTTTAACTTTGGATTAAGGTAAAAGCAAGCTCGTAAACTTAAGGAAATTACGGTTGGATCTTGAGATTCCACAGTCGTGGAACTCAAGAACAGCCCGTAATTTAGGGTTGTCGGCGATAATTCTCTAACTCTCAGGGTCTAATCTGTTTGCGATCGATCTATCATCATCTAAGCCACAACTATCGACCCTTCACCTTAGAATTGTTAAGGGTTTTTAGCCAATAACAGTCATATTGATATTAATTCAAGAATTAAAAGATAAAAGATGGAAACTTTCAAGAACTATCAATAATCTTCAAATGAATCTCAAAATCACAGTCAAGAACAAGCGTTTATCAAAAGATTCAAAACGGAATAAGCAATCACGATCTTAGGAAAGAAAAGAAACGGGATGTCAATCCGATCCTAAATCAAACCTAAGCAAGAAGAGGAATCTTCTTGCAAAATCCTCCAAGAACTTCGATCTTCTACAATTCCTGGGAATCTCTACGGCAATCTCCACCAAAAGTACGATATTCCAGGAATTCCAAACACGAACTTCGATCTCTTCAAAGAGATCTCAATTGCTTCCAAGCAAGCTAGGCAAAACGTGCTCGTCTTCGACGGTGATGTCGCAAGTGTAAACCTAGAGCAGAAATGTAAGCGGTGATGACGAAATCTCCTTTCTTCCGTCTTTTTATAATGCAGGGTAAAGTGTCGGCCCGGCCCAATCTTTAAAAGATCATGGCTTTGAAACATGGCGAAAAGATTCGCCAAGATCACGGTCGTGGAAGATTCCACGACCGTAATTTTTGGGCGTGGAAACTACTACGGTTAGTTCCACGGCCGTAGAATTCCCTGGAATGAACATCAAATTTTGACTCTGAATCCACGGCCGTAATTTAGGGTAAGAACGTGGTTTGTGGTACGGCCGTGTTTTAGGGCGCAATCAAGAACGTGATTCTTCCCTAACTCGTGCATTCTTCAATCTAAGACTCCAAAATGCTTCAAAAAGTGTCCTCGACTATGGACACATCAACTCAACTCTCCTTTGCTCGATTCCGTTCGGAAATAGCTCCAAATCACCTATAATCAACATAGAACTCGTGTAGACATCCATATTGACAATATAGGTAATACTAGCTCACATATGCACAAAGCTCAATCAAAGACTATCAATATGAATCAAATACGATTAGAAAACGTGCCTAAAATATCACAATATTTCATGCTAACATGTTCGCTCCAAACGGTGTGTGCAAGCTTTAAATCTATAACCCTAGACGTAAGCTTAAAACAAGGATGCGAACTCGCAGTGCACGGGTCAATCGTAATAAAAAGCAAGGAATTCCAGGGGTCGATCATAGGGACTTAGTGAAACAAAGTCGATAACGGTAAGCTTTAGCAATTACTAACCACAAAAGCAATTAAAACAATCAAAGATGATAAAAAGTCAATAAAGGAAATATGCAATTCTAGGGATTGAAGCATCTAGTTGTGGTTCCAACTCAAGATCTAAAGATAAGCGGACAAAACTGAGGTTTTTTGCAAAGGGAAGGTGTTACTAAAGTGGAATAGATCACCGGGTAAGTCTCACTACTCACTAATCCCAAACCATAACTCCTATTACCGGGTAAGTCTCAAGGAATTAAGGAAAATAACTATAACCTCAAACTAACACTCCAACTAAGGGAATAGAATCAACCTTTACCGGGTAAGTCTCAGGCTAACTCAAAAAGATGGGATGGAAGCACACTCAAACCCCAATAAAGGATAAACCTTTATTACCTACACTTATGATCTTGAGTAAACAAACTAAGGAATTACCGGGTAAGTCTCATCCTAGGCTTGCATTGAACCAAGAAAGGTGTAATAAGAATAGAATTTGGCAAACTCTAACACTTAACTCTCAGTTTCGGATCAGATAAGTCACCTCGGTCAGACGAATTCCACCCCGGCCGAGATGTTCATCGACCGAGCGAGATGCTTAGGGTTAAGGTAAAGACTCGAACTTTCAGGGTCCTACTGTGACTAAGATCATTCTATCATTGTTTTTCCCACAACCTTCAGCCAATCACCCTAGAATCACACAAAGAGATTAGCCACTCATCATCATGAAAGTATTAATCAAATATATAGGAAGAAAGAGAATAATTGAACAAGAAAACCTTAAGAGAAAGACTTCAATAACTGAATCAATTATAAAACCAACAAGCGTTCCTTGGATAGAAATCCAACAAGACAACAAACAAGAAGGGAGTCTAAGATGATCTTACAAAAACCCTTCAAAAAGCTATAAAAGCTATAGACTTTCTTCCTTCAACCTTCAAAAAGGTTCTTTAAATCTCCCAACTGGAGTACGGCTACGGCGGTGTATTAGGTGTAAGCGAGGTGATAGCGGTTGTCGGATTTGTAGGAAAGCCGACCCTTTTTATAGGAAAATTACTCTCCAAAGATAAGATATCTTAGAAAGATCTCTTCCCATAAAAATAGGTAAAATATATGATCTAGTATATCTTCTTCCTTCCAGGAGCCAAACCCAAAAATATAAGATCTCTTTCCAAAGATAAAAGATCTCATCCAAGAATAAAATATTCTCGCCGCGTCCTAGGTGTTCGCCTCGGTCGAATCGACTTCTCTGGATCACCTCGGTCGAGGTGACTCTGTAGTCAACCGAGGTGAGTCACAACTGAATGTAAAATCTCTCAAATCTAGTCCAAAGTGAATCTTTAATCCATGGCTATGCTTCTTGGATGTTTCCTTATGTTCCTGAATGTAGCTCCGATGACTCCATAGCTCCTTTTGCTCCTTTTTGATGTAAAACGTGCCATTTTACCTACGATTACAACAAAACTAGGTGTAGACCTCGATTCCCGCAAAGGTAGATGAAATGGTAATATAATCACATAATATACATACAAACATGCAGATTATTGAAGATAAAACGTCTAAACAAACCCCAAAATATAGACTATAATTCATGCTATCACTAAGAAACGTTGTGATTGGGTGGGGATTTTGTCTAGGTCATGTGATGTTAATCCGGGAATGGAACTAACTCCACAATTTCGTTTTTGATCAATTTTCCACAAGTGTATATTTTCTCCATCTTTTCTTTCTTTTCTTTTCTTTTTCTTTCACTTATTTTTGAGACGATGGCATTGATGTACAAAAGCCGAAACCTTGGTGATTAGCGGTCCTCGGGCTTTTTTATTTTTTGAGGTACATCCACACCGGGCACACATACCAAAGCTCGTTAGGACTATCGGTTTATTTGACTTTGACAAGGCACAAACACCCGATTATGTGAATGGTGCCGAGTTACTCGTCATTTAAACCAACGTCCCCAAACCTATATTTTTTCTACACTTTTCACAACAAATTCAACACTTCATTCACAACATTTATCCATCAACAACTTCACCCCACACTTGCTTTTCACACACTCAACACACTAACATGCTCCTATTCCCGGATGGGTCAAAAGAGGTCAAATTTATATCAATTGAGGTGCTCAAACAACATGATCAAGAATGAGAAGTAGAGAAAGATGAATCGCCTTAATCATTCCTAGATGATGTGCAAGAACTAGCATGTAATTCAACTTTCAATACTCAATTCGATCAAGGCAAGCATCATAATCACAAATCATTCATGGGATTCAAAATAAGTACTTCAAGTCCACATATGCATTCATCAATTCAACACATAAGGCCATCCATAGCCAATCCACAAGACAATTTCATCATAAGGGTCATTTCACAAGCTTAGAAGCACTAAAATTTTTAAAATTTTCTGATTTTTTTGGATTTTTCGAAATGTGTATGTACAATGCAAGACATAATGAAGCATGTGACTAAAATAAACTACCCTAGATGCTAATTATGCAAAAGATCATGCAAACCCCACCCCATACTTAGAAACACATTGTTCCCAATGTGTAAATGAAGTAAAGAAGAGTGAAAGAGGGTTCTCACAATGTAAAAATATGGTTTGCTTTGGTATTTGGGATTACTCAAATGGAGTGATGTCAGATGATCCTATCAACGATGGTAGAGAGCTCAAAGTGTTCGTTATGGCGTCGGGATCCGCGCTAGGCACCGCTAGCCGTCCAAGTCCCGCTTCCGCTCCACCCACAATTGATGAGGGACTCATCATCATCATCCACATGTCATGCAAGGCTTCCATGCTACCAAGACTCTAGCACACACACAAAGCACACCAAACACACAAAAACAAAAAAAATCAAAACCAAAAACAAAACGAAAAAGGGAAAGATGTCTACCAATGGGTTACCTCCCATCAAGTGCTTCTTTAAGGTCATTAGCTTGACCAAATTCGGAAACATCTCACTCAAGGTGAAGTGGGGCAATCATATCCACCAGAGTTCCCGGGATATACTTCTTCAACCGGTACCCATTCACCTTAAAGTCTCCACAATGCTCCCCCTATCTCAACCGCTCCATGGGGAAAGATCTTCTTCACCACATAAGGACTCGTCCATCTTGACTTAAGCTTTCTGGGGAAGAGCCGCAGCCTTGAGTTGAAGAGAAAGACAAGGTCGCCTTCACTCAACTCCTTTGGGATGAGACGCTTGTCATGCCAACGTTTGGTCCTTTCTTTGTAGATCCGGGCGTTTTCATAGGCATCCAACCGGATCTCCTCAAGAGCGTTCATGTCTAGCAATCTTTTCACCGGCCTCCTTGAGGTCAAAATTTAGCCACTTAATGGCCCAATATGCTCTATGCTTCATCTCCACCGGAAGGTGGCAAGACTTGCCATAAACTAGCTTGTAGAGAGTGGTGCCAATTGGTGTCTTGAAAGCGGTTCTATATGCCCACAAGGCATCATCGAGCTTCATAGCCCAATCCTTTCTCGTCCTTGAAACCGTCTTCTCAAGAATTTCTTTTATCTCCTGGCTGGAGATCTCCACTTGGCCACTAGTTTGGGGATGGTAAGGTGTTGCCACCTTATGAGTCACCCCATACTTAGCCAAAAGTGTCCCGAAGTTCCTATTAGTGAAGTGCTTCCCTCCATCACTTATGATCACCCTTGGTGTTCCAAACCTAGGGAAGATCACTCGGTTGAAGAACCGCACCACAACCTTGGCATCATTTGTAGGAGAGGCGATTGCCTCCACCCATCTCGACACATAGTCAACCGCCAATAGGATGTAGAGGTTGCCACATGAAGAAGGGAATGGTCCCATGAAGTCCACACCCCAAACATCGAATATCTCAACTTCTTGTATGTTGTTCAAGGGCATCTCATTCCTCCTTGAGATGTTTCCCGTCCTTTGGCAAGCATCGCATGCTACCACAAAATTCTGCACGTCCTTGAACAAACTCGGCCAATAAAACTCGGATTGCAGCACCTTTGCACGAGCCTTGTGTGAGCTAGCATGGCCTCCACATGGCAAGGAATGACAATGGCGGATCACACTCTCCACCTCATCCTCCGGTATGCACCTCCTAAAGACTCCATCCAGCCCTCTTTTGAACAAAAGCGGCTCACTCCATTAGTAATGCCTCACATCCTTGAAGAACTTTTTCCGCTGGGCATATAACAAACCGGGAGGCACTTCCTCGCACACAAGATAGTTCACAATGTCGGCATACCATGGCTCACTTCCTCTAGACACTTGGAGTAAACACTCCTCCATCATTTGCAATTGCTCATCCCGGAATGAGTCATCAATCGGGATGTCATCTCTTCCATTCTCCAATGGAGGTAGCCTACTAAGATGGTCCGCCACAGAATTTTCGGACCCTTTCTTATCCCGGATTTCCAAGTCAAACTCTTGTAGAAGGAGGATCCACCGAATCAAACGAGGCTTGGCATCCTTCTTTGTAAGGAGATAACGGATCGCAGCATGATCCGTATACACTATGACCTTCACTCCAACAAGATACGAGCGGAACTTCTCAAATGCATACACAACCGCTAGCAACTCCTTCTCGGTGGTAGCATAATTGAGTTGGGCATCATCTAGCGTCTTGTTAGCATAATAGATGGCATGTGTAAGCCCATCTTTCCTTTGTCCCAAAACAGCCCCAACGGCTACATCACTCGCATCGCACATGATCTCAAACGGTAAACTCCAATCCGGGGGTTGCATGATAGGAGCGGTGATCAAAGCATTCTTCAACCTACAAAAAGCCTCAAGGCAATCCTTGGAGAAAACAAACTCAACATCTTTCATTAGTAGGTTAGTAAGAGGCTTAGAAATTTTAGAGAAATCTTTAATAAATCTCCGGTAAAAACCGGCATGCCCTAAAAAACTCCTTACCCCCTTCACCGAGGTAGGTGGTGGCAAGTTCTCTATCGTCTCTATCTTAGCCCTATCAACCTCAATGCCACGGTTGGACACCAAGTGTCCCAACACAATGCCTTCACTTACCATTAAGTGGCATTTTCCCAATTTAAGACAAGGTTTGTCTCCTCACATCTCTTAAGCACTAAAGACAAGTTAGCTAAACAATCATCAAATGAAGATCCATAAACAGAGAAATCATCCATAAACACTTCCATGATGCTTTCGATATACTCGGAAAAGATGGCCATCATACACCTTTGAAAGGTGGCGGGTGCATTACACAACCCAAATGGCATTCTCCTATATGCAAATGTACCCCAAGGACATGTGAATGTGGTTTTCTCTTGGTCATCGGGGTGGATTGGGATTTGGAAGAATCCACTATAACCATCTAAGTAGCAAAAGTGAGAATGTTGAGCTAATATCTCTAGCATTTGGTCAATAAAGGGAAGAGGGAAATGATCTTTCCTAGAGGCAACATTTAGTTTCCTATAGTCTATACACATCCTCCATCCCGTAATCGTTCTAGTCGGAATTAGTTCATTATTCTCATTGATCACTACGGTTATCCCACCCTTCTTAGGAACCACATGCACGGGACTAACCCACTTACTATCCGAAATTGGGAAAATGATTCCCGCATCTAGCAATTTAAGGATCTCTTTCTTCACTACTTCTTTCATGATAGGGTTTAGTCTTCTTTGAGGTTCAATTGAAGGCTTATGATTGTCTTCCATCAAGATCTTATGCATGCACAAAGAAGGTTTAATGCCAACTAAATCATCAATGGTATACCCTATAGCTTTCCTGTGCAATCTCAACTCATGCAACAATCTACTCAACTCATCATCATTCAAGCATGCATTAACAATCACCGGATATGTAGAATTATCACCAAGAAAAGCATACTTAAGATGAGAGGGAAGGGGTTTAAGTTCAAGTTTAGGAGGACCTTTATCGGTTGGAGACGCTCCATATAATGTTGGTTGAGATGAATCCAAAGCCATGGAAGACTCCCCAAAGCTCCTTGAAGCTTGATCAACAACCAATGCAGTTTCTGGAGAGTGCACGGGCAAAATCACGGCCTCTGGCACAACCACGGCCGTGGAACTTGCAAAGCTAGCCTTTCAGAGCACTCCAGTAGGTTCCACTGGACTTTCCACGGGCGTGGTTCTTCCCCCCAGACCGTGATTCTTACAGCTTTTCAGCATACTTTTATGGACTTCAAATTCAGCTCTTGTCTCCTTTTCTAATGCTTCCAAAGCCTTGATTTCTTCATTGCAAGCCTCCTAAGAACCTTTTTCAAGGGGTCCTTGATCAAGATCGAGCTCACAACTTCTCTAGACTCCTCTTGCTCGACAATGTTGAACACATCTTCACCAAGGGCTGGCCCCTTTATCATTGTGGATAATTTGAACTTGATATTCTCTTCTCCAATGTTGAAAGAGAGAATTCCATTCTTACAATCTACCAAGCATTCGGATGTGGCTAAGAAAGGTCTCCCTAAGATGATGGGAACCGGATAGTCCGCCGGGATGTCCAAAACAACGAAGTCTATGGGCACATAGAACTTCCCGAGCTGCACCGGTATATCCTCCAATATTTCTACGGGATGAGTGATTGAACGGTCCGCCATGTAAAGGGTCATCTTGACCGGCTTTGGCTCTCCTAGCCCAACCTTGTTGCAAAGTGCAAGCGGGATGATGCTTACACTTGCCCCAAGATCACATAAGGCTTCATACTTCACCTCTCCCACTCCGATTGGCACACAAAAGGATCCGGTATCTCTTAGCTTAGGAGGCATCTCCTCCCTCATGGTTTGAATCAATTCCGAGGACCTCTTTGTCATCCTTACTTCTCCATACTCCTCCAACTTCCTTTTATTGGAGAGTATCTCTTTCAAAAACTTGCCATATGCCGGCATACCTAGAATAGCATCCATGAACGGAATGTTAATATGCAATTTAGACATAAGTTCAAGGAATTTACCAAAAGTGTTTGTCCAAACGAGCTCTTGCTCGAGATTGTGGGAATGGTAGTGGTGGCTTGTATGGAGGTGGTCCCACATATGTTGACTCATCTTCCTTGCTCTTTCCTCCATCTTCTTGCAATGGCTCTTCCTCCACCACTACTTGCTTTCCCTTAGCATTCTCCTTAGGCAAGGGATCCTTCATGATCAACCCACTCCTTGTTGTGATAGCCAACACTTGGCCTCTTGGGTTGTCCTCGGTTCTTCCGGGAAGCTTTCCCGGATCTCTATGAGCTTCACCCGCCTTTTGAAACACTTGTGCTTCCAACACCTTTTGAGCCTTAGAAATTGAAGTCACCGTGCTCTCAAGACCACTCAACCTTCCAAGCAATTGCTCAAACATCATCTCGGTTCTATCCTTTGGAGGTTGAGTAAATTCGGGTGGAGGTTCTTGTGAAGCTTTTGGTGGTGCTGCTTCTTGTAGAAGCGGGAGGGTTCAAGGCACCATCCGGGTTAGAGTAGGAAAACCCGGGATGGTTGTGGTTAGGCCGGTAATTGTTGAATTGCCGGTTATTGTTGAAGTTCCTTGGGTCTTGATAGTTGTTGTAGTTGCCCCTTCCCATGTAGTTCACATCTTCCTCCTTGGAAGACAAGTTTGCTTGCACTTACACTTGAGGGGTTGCTTGATTCTTCAAAGTGGTAGCACACAACTCTCTCAAGGACTTAAGCTCATTGTTGATTGCATCAAGCTTGAAGTTGCTCATGGTGACTTCACTCACCTCATATGCTCCGCTTTCCTCCCATCACTCTTCCTATGGGAGTACTTCTCAATCACCAAAGCTTGTTTCTCTACAAATTCCCAAGCTTCATCCACATTCTTTTCCATGAAAGTCCCACCGGAAAGAGATTGAAGCTTGAATTGGCTATCTTCATCAAGTCCCTTGAAGTAGATCTCTAAAGCTAAATTTTCGGTATACCATGTGCGGACAATCTAGGAGAAGGTCTTTGAACCTCTCCCAAGACTTGAATAAGCTTTCTCTATCCTTCATCACGAAGGCATTGATCTTCCCTCTTAACTCGGTAGTCTTGGAAGGCAGGAAAAACTTTGTCAAAAACTCGGTTGTCATCTCCTCCCAAGTACTCACTCGCCCTTGTGGAATAGATTGATACCAAGTCAAGGCTTTATCCTTAAGTGAGAAGGAAAAGGCCCTAAGCTTATGGTTGTTGCTCTCCAATCTAGGCGGCCTTAGAGTCTCCATCAAGATCTCATAGTTCATCAAGTGTTGATGAGGAGACTCTCCTTCCATCCCTCCAAATTGATTATGCCGGATCATTTGTAGAACTTGAGGGCGGAGCTCGTAATCATGGGCTGCAGGATCTCCTAAGTTCACACCCGGACGGTGTGCTCTTTGTGCTGGATCCATACGTTGCCCTAACGTTTGTGGTTCTTCAATAGAAATGGGCACAACCCTAATATTCACCGCCGGTTGCGGTTGTGGTGGAGGTGGAGGTTGTTGACGATTAAGCTCTCTCTGCACAAGAGCTTGCCTAATCTCTTCAATCTCCCTCCTAGTTGCTTCTTGCCTCTCATTGGCAAGTCTCCTTTCATTCTCCAAGGCTTTGTCCCTTATCCTAATTTGCTCTAAAGCTTCATCCAACTCAGCTTGGAGATCTCTTCCGGCCATCTCTTTTCCTTTTCTAATGCTCTTGGATCTAGATCTAAGGGTTTTCTCCGGTTCGGGATCGAATGGAGTTAAATCCTTGCCACGAGATCTTCGCATGCACCTAAAGAGTGAGAGATGTCCTGAAAAGCAAAGACACAAACCAAACGAGATCAAAAGCAACAAGAAAGACCTACACTATAAACAATCACAAACTACGACTCAATCTTAACTTAGTCCCCGGCAACGGCGCCAAAAACTTGTTACGCTAAGAACGTGACACACAAAAGTCTTAAATTTATACTCGATATATTTCTCCTAACTCCTAGCGAACCCACAGTGTATGGGTCATTTTGTAGTAAGGATAGTATTCCGAGGTCGAACACAAAGACTAAGGTGAAATTGAGTCAATAGTGACTAAGGATAGTGAAGATCTAGGCTAAGAAAAGAGAAAGGAATAAACAAATGAAAATCTCAATGTTTTTGGTTTGGTTTTGAGGTGATCAATCAAAGATCACAAATCATGCGAAATCAACAAATAACGAAGCTAACAACACAAATAAACAAGCAAACACGAGATAGGTAATCAAAGAGAGAAAAGCGGATTCTAGGGGTTAGAAATTCCGGTTATGGCATAGGACTCAAGCTATATAGTCATTCCTTGGATCGACTATGGTATGTTGGGAAAGGGTGTTTCTCAAATGGAACCAATCACCGGGTAGGTCTCATGATCCACTAATCCCACAACTAAGGTCCTATTACCGGGTAAGTCTCTAGGAGCCTAGGGTTGGGAAATCTACACAAACCGGATTGCTATCTAGGGATCTAACCTCTCCTTACCGGGTAAGTCTCGGGAAGGTAAGTCCTAAACATCGATCCTAGCACACTCGATCCAATAGCGGCTTATGAGGCTCACTACTACCTAGAGTTCATCATCTTTGGTACTTAAGATCGGAAATCACCGGGTAACTCTCTTTCCTCACTTAAATTGCTAGCGTTAGGTCACCCTAGGCTAGATTAAGCTTAATAAACACTAGGGTTTCAACAATCTAACATCCTATCATGCAGATTTATCAATACAAACATAACAGAAGCAAACCACGGGTAGTTCATCACATTCCACGGCCGTGGTTTGTCTAGAACAAACCGTGATTTCTAACAGCACTTAAGTACGAGTAAGCAAATCGTCCAATGATGCATTTAAGTCTATTCTATCATAGTCCAAGCCATAACCATCATTTCCTTACCCTAGAATCACATCTACTTAGCCAACAACATGCATCATAACATTCAAACTCATCAAGCATACAATCAAGGTTTCCATGGCAAGTAAATGAAGTGAAATAGAGATGAACAAGTAGAACAAAGAATTCCAAGCTGAGAATGAGTTTAAGTAAGACTTACAACCCTTCAAAAGAAGGTTCAAATAGTTCCTTACAAACCCTTGCAAACGTTTCCAACAAGTTGCTCCAAAATCTCTCTAAAAACTATGAAAAACTAAGAAGGGTGTGTTCTTCTCTTCTTCTCCAATGGAAGCCTTTCTCCTCCTCCAAGAATATCTCCAATACAATCTTCCAATGAGAGAATATGTGTTGTTGAGAGTGTGGGAGAGAATGGGAGTGATGGGTCTTCTCTTCAACAGCCTGCAGGACCACTTTTATTCACCATCAAGGGCAAGAGTCGGCCATGAAGATCGTGGGACAACTGTCACAGCTGTATAGGGAAAACCACGGCCCATTTCCACGCCCGTGGAAGTCCCAGTGGCCGTGGTTTTGGTGCCTCAGCTTGTTTTGGATCATCAAGCCTCAATTTGGTGCAAGGCATGCACCAACAAGGTCCCATGTGTCCTTCTTAGCTCCTAGCTTGCTTCCCAATGAGTCCGAAGGTGTGTCATCACGAGGAACGATCCTCGAATGTATCGATTAAGCTCCTAAAGCTCCCAAAATACCTACAAAACATGCAAAAGTCCGTGTAGACGTCTATCTCGACAAAATACATGAATTGAGTGCAAACCGTCACGAACTAGTGCAAACCATGCATGAATGAGCGGAAAAACTATCTAAATGAGTGCCTAATCTAACATCATAAATCGTGTTATCAAGGTCCGTTGGACGTTTTTACTTGACGTGGAAATCCATTATTGATGTCTCTATTCAATCTTACACACTTCATCACATTGATGCTATTGTGGGGATTGTCGTTTTACGGGTTTCCATTGTTGGCCTCAGAATATTGAAAAGAGGTTGACACTTGAATTGATGAAGCGTATCCGAGCTAATGTTATTGAGTCATGGTTGATCTATGGAGACTTTAATATGATCTTGTCATCGGAGGCTAAGAGGGGTGGGGACAATCCTGATTTCAAACTGATGGTTGCTTTACGGGATGCACTTCATCAGTGTGGATTGAGAGATGTTCAAATTGATGATTTTAGATTACTTGGAACAACGGAAGGAATGGATCTAACTTTATTCAAGAGAGACTCGGCTTCACTTTTGTGATGTAAGCTTGGTTGGATCTTTTCACTCGGACTAAAGTATTCTATCTACCTAGGGGCATGTCTAACCATGCACCTCTTCTTTTGAGACCCAATGACGATGAAGGAAATTTGGAGTGGTGTAAGTGGAACAAGCCGTTTCGTTTCGAGGTTCTTTGGGTTAAAAATGAAGGTTATGCCGAGACCGTCAAGAACGCGTGATGCAGTAGGGAGTAGGTTGACGGAGCCGAGTGTGAAGGGTAAATTGACGCATCATTGTGTTGACCTGATAGATTGGAGTTGGGCTACTTTCAGTCACATTGGCCACGAGATGAGGCGATTAAGGTGTGTTCTTTGTGACATCCATGCACGTGGAGATATTGGTGTGAATGTACTGGGTCGGAAAAAGCTAGAGGGTCAAGAGAAGAAGCTTATTATTCAAGAGGAGATTTTGTGCATCAATGTGCAAAGGAAAATGAACAAAAATTATAGGGATCAAAATACTGCGTTATTTTCATCAAAAATAAAGTGGGAGAAGAAAACGTAATTTTATTTTCAGATTGATTGATGATAACGGACTATCATGGCATACTTCTGCGAGGAAAGCTCAATTGGCTCCTGAATATTTTCATAAACTCTTCTCTTCTAAACGTGAGGGAATGTCTTTACTTGCTATGACAAGCTGGTGTAAAATGGATGAGATGGATAATCTGGAGCTTCTTAGAACTTGCACGGATGATGAGGTCAAGAAAGTGTTGTTCGTATGCATCCAACAAATTCTCCTAGTCCGGATGGTCTCCCGGCATTGTTTCTTCGAAAACATTGGGACATTATTGGTAATTACATCACCAGACTTATTATTAGTTTATTTAATGCTGACTCATTCCCTCCGTCTTTTAATAATACTTTTATTTCCTCATTCCTAAAGTAAAAAAACCTTGTCAGTATGAGTGATTTACGTCGTGTAAGTTTATGTAGTGTGATCTACTAAGCTTTTGCAAAAGTACTTGCTAACAGGCTTATAAGATGTCTGGATAAGGTGATCTCGGACTCCAAGAGCGCTTTCGTTCATGGACGTCTTATCACTGGCAATGTGATTGTAGTTGAGATTTTCCATTACATGAAGACTTGGGAAGAAAAGAAAGGTTACATGGTCCTTAAATTGGACATGGCCAAGGCCTATGACACGGTGTAATAGACACACTTGAGATCTTGCATGGTGGCTATGTGATTTGATTACAGGTGGAAGAAGCTTATCATTAAATGTGTGAGTTTTATTTCCTTCTATGTGTGTATGGACGGGTCACCTACTGAGTCTTTTATTCTAAAGAGAGGTTTGCATCAAGGGGATCCGATGTCCCCTTTTATGTTCCTTACCAGTGCCGAAGAGTTACCGAATATGATTAAAGCTAGTGATTTTAGAGGTAGTCTTCAGGGTATCAAAATTGTTTCTACTACGCCGATAACTTCTCAACTATTTTTTGCACATGATAGCGTGGTTTTTGCAAAGGCGTCTCATCAATAGAGCAATGAGATTATCACTATTCTCCATGAATATGGAGTAGTTTCCAATCAACAAGTCAACTTTGTAAAATTTGAGCTTTCTCATAGCAGCAATGTGTGTGTTGAACGTCGGCCTAAAATTCTAACATTGTTTAAGATTAAAGAAGTCTGCAGGCACGAAAGATACGTGGAATTACCTACCATGGTGGGAAGATCAAAGAAGACCATTTTTGCTCATGTTAGGGAATGAGTTCGGAAAAAAGTTAAGGGGTGGAAAGAAATGTACTTGAGTAGGGCTGGTAAAGAGGTTCTTTTAAAAGAAATGGTGCATGACATCCCTTCATATACAATGTCTTGTTTCGAAATGCCAGTGGATGTTTGTCAAGACATTGACAGACTTATGAGCCAATTCTAGTGAGG
This sequence comes from Fagopyrum esculentum, assembly GCA_033239045.1. Taxonomy (NCBI): domain Eukaryota; kingdom Viridiplantae; phylum Streptophyta; class Magnoliopsida; order Caryophyllales; family Polygonaceae; genus Fagopyrum; species Fagopyrum esculentum. Next base: position 13,878,068 of record BSUD01000003.1, read on the forward strand.
CTCAAAAGATGGGATACAAAAGATTCACTACACAAGGTGGAAACGTATGTGTAATCTAAATATGAATTTAGCTTGGGGTTCAGAGATATGAGAGCTTTTAACCTTGAATTCGTTGCTAAATAGGCATGGAGGATTCTTCTTAACCCATAGTCTCTTTGTGCTCGCCTTCTTAAAGCCAGGTATTTTTTGAATTCTTCTTTCCTCCAAGCACAGATTGATTATAGACCAAGTTATGCTTTAAGGAGCATTTTAAAAGGGATGATTGTGTTGTCAAGAGGCTTGTGTTGGAATGTGGGAAATGGTAGTACTCATTTGATGTGGAGAGATCGTTAGATCCTTAGGCCTTCTTTCTTCCTCCCGATTTTTCAACTGTCAAATGCTCCTCCTGATCTCCGTGTTCTTGGTCGTATTGATTGGAATCATGGTCTCTAGAAGGATGATTTGCTTTTGGAATGGTTCTCCTCAACAAATAGAGAAATGATTCTTAAGATTCATCTGGTTAGTTTTGATTGTGCTGATGAGCTTTTTTGATATTATGTAAGCAATGAGATTTTATCGATAAGGACTGGCTATCATCTTGTGTTTTAGTATCTCATTGAGCAAGATAGAGCCTCTTCTTTCTCGGAGTCTTCCCATGAAACTGCTATCTGGAAAACGTTCTGAAATTTTAAGATGGTTCAAAGGATTAAGATTTTGCTTGGAGGGCCATTGTGGAGTCGATTCCTTGTATTGATAACTTGGCCCTTCGTCAGATGAAGGTCGAGCCTTGGTGTGATGTTTGTAGGGAGACGGAGGCGAATCTACATACTCTCATCTGTTATCCCGTAGCGATGACGGTCTAGGAAGATTTTCCCCTTGTGGCTCATAACATTTGTCGAGTTTCGACTATGGCTCATTGGTTTGTTTTTTTTGGGAAACTTTTAAAGCTTGACCAACAACTCTGGAAGGTGCTTATGTGGGTTATCTGGAGATCTTGGAACATCGGAGTTTTTTAAGGTCATTATATAAGCGTGGTGGTGTTGATCCATGAAATTCACACCATCATATCAAAAGTCAACGATGTTGCATCTCATGGTGAATGACTTGTTGATATTGGCGAGAGCTTTAGGTTTTCACGGAGACGACCGACGAGTGGGTCATTAAACTAAACTGCAATGCTTAGGTTAAGTGATGGAAGGGCCGGCATCGGAGTTGTTGCTCGAAACTGTGTTGGGAACAATGATCTTCGCGGCTTTGAGGCGCCTTCAGGGTTGAGAAAAGAGTGGACATTCGTGTGGATAATTTGTTGCCCCTTATATTTTAAAAGTTGCTAACTTTGAATAATGGATTTTTCCTCTTAGTACCTTTAAGTTTGAACTTTTTCTCTTAATATCCACAACTTTGATCTTGGTACCATCGTGGCTTCGTAGTTCAATTTGTTTTCCATGATACTCGCCCTTAATATATTACACTAAAATTTTAATTGTTAAAAATAAAAAAACTAAATTTAAAGCTAATTATGACCTCATGAAACTTTAAATTAATCAATCTTACAATAGAAGTATTGTTTTAATACATATTTTTTACCTTAAAAATATAGAAAAGTAAATTTAAAGCTAGTTTTTTTTTGAATTAGAATTGTTTTTTTAATTTTCGAATTAAAATTAAAATATAAAAAATTAAATTTAAAACTAATTCAATAATAAATAAAAAAATCACTATTTTTTTTAATTTTAAGTAAGGTTACATAATTAGTTTTATAAATTATTATGACCACTTTAAACTTTAAACTTATTAATTTTATAAAATACTAGGTAACGGTATAGAAGCATTTTTTATGTTTTAATTTTTATTTTTTTTGAATTTAAAAGTCTAGTAAAATATATTTAAAATTAATTTTGTACCTTATTTAAAATAAAAATATTAAAAATATATTTATTTTTGAATTAGTTTTTAAATTTAATTTTATA
>BSUD01000003.1:13887910-14003437 GCA_033239045.1 Fagopyrum esculentum
TATATATATATATATATATATATATATATAGTTTTATCAAAAAAATTTAAAATTCTGAAAAAATAACATGTGACAGAATATAGTTGAGAAACGACACGTGAAATTTTTTTTTTTACTTTAATAATAGTATATAGATAAGTGTTCGATCTCCTAAAATGTTAATTTTGAATATTTGTGTTATAGAAATATTTCACTGTAAAATTTACTATTGTACCATATATTACAATTTACACGATTTAGTATATAATATCCGATTGTAATAATTAAATTTCATTGAGATATTTATAAATTATCGTGCATCCCATATTATATTAAATTTATTTTTCATATACTTTATTTAAATATCAGTGACCAGGCCCACTACTAAACTACTATAGCACTTGGTAATGGGTCCACAACATTATTAACTTATAAATCTTAAATGGTCAAAAGCTAATTAAGGTTACCAAGAAGCTAAAGTGCATATAAAATTAATAAACGTAAACCCTAATGCACCCTTTGTGGCACATGCTTTTGCTTTTTCAATCTAATTTCAGCGATAGAGTTTAGGCTTATTAATTTTATACGTAAGGGATCGGTCTATCCCGTGTGATGACTACTTAACTTTTTTTTTATTAATAAAAACGCGTCTAGATGCATCGAAGACCATTACGCTTTTAATTTATAAATATAAAATAACTAAAATATGAATAGCTTAATCGTAATATTAACCGAATCATAAGTTTACTTAACCCGTAGAGATGCGTAATTGAGTGGAATCTAAGGCAACCAACGATCTAAAAGTAAAATATATCTCAATTTAAGAATTCACGATCCTTACAGTACTTGCTTATTTTATTAAAATATTTATTTTATATTTATATTTATTGTCTAAATCTACCGGTCCACCGCCCACGCTGCACTTCTTATAAAATTTTATATGTACACGTCGCACTCGCCCAACACGAGGAACATTGTCCTACCAAATAATTGATGTAAAATTAAATTTTATTAAAAATATAAATGATTACAAAAGTTAGTTTTGAGTTATTTGAAAATACAAAATAACATATCGGGATGATTTGAAAACTTATTCATAGAAGCTTATGAAGATTATGTATAAAAATATATGAAGAGGTTGGACATATGATAGCTTTAGAGCTTATGAAAACTTAAGTTATCTTTATTTTATAAATTACGTTAACAAATGCCAAGATTATGATAACCCATGTTATAATTTGTATAAGGGGTTAAAGTTGAGGAAGAGAAATATATGAGAGAGAAAATGTGTATCATACCTTTTTTCTTGTTGCAATTCAGTTTATACATTGAACAACATAAATAAACTCAAATTTGTGAATGACAAAGATCATTATATATTTTGCTCAACACCCCCAAAAACTAGGAGATTAATACATCCCTAATTTGGCAAGCAAACGATTCTGTTATACAAACGATATTATTTTGATGAAAGCGTCGGCCAACTGATCATGTGTAGAAATGTGTAGAAATGTGTCGCAAATAGAGTAGTCCTTCCATGACTTTGTCTATATATGGTGAAGTGACAATCTATCTCTTTGCGTTTCATTCTCTCATGGAATACTGGATCTTGCCAATTTGAATGACAGAACTATTGTCAAAATACAATTGAACTAGTTGGGGAGGAGATAGCCCAATTCTCAAAGCAACCAAATTAACCAAGTTATCTCATCAGCCGCTTGAGTCATTGCTTTATACTCGGCTTCAGCTGAACTTCTGAAGACGGTGTTTTGCTTCTTCGAATTCCAACTTATAGGAGAAGACCCACGAAGAACAATGTAGCCACCAACACTTCGACATGTAAAAGCACAAGAAGCCTAGTCAGAATCTGTATATGTCAATACAGGGTTTGTCATAACTATAATACCATTTCCAATGGTGCCTTGTACATAATGTAGTGTATGAACAAAAGCATGCATTTGAGTACTGTGTGGATGTTGCGTGAATGACTTAGACATTGAACAACATAGCATATATCCGGACGTGTGTGTGTGCAAGAAAATTCAACTTTCCAACAAGAGATCCATATATGGATGCATAAGAGAATAAATCATCATCATGTGGAAGGAGCTTTAAGTTTAAAGGTAATGGAGTAGATGTAGGCTTTCCATGAGGTAGATTGGCTTCATATAAGAGCTCAAGAGTAAATTTGTGATAGGCAAGAACGATACTGGAAGGCATGTGAGTAACTTCTATCCCCGGGAAGAAGTGAAGAATCTCCAGGTCTTTGATGCTGAAGGTGGAATCGAGATAAGCTATAAGAGAAGCAATTTCAACCTAATTAAAACCTGTAACTAAAAGTCATCAACACAAATTGCAACGATTGTAATGTTCGAGCCTGAATGTTTAACAAAAAGGGAATAGTCATTATTGGACTATCGAAACCCTTGATCAACTAGAGCAGTAGTGAGTCTATTTTTTTTTATACATGGGTAAGAAAATAAGGTGGATCAGTTCCTTGAAACCGATCGAACGAAAGCATCCTTTCGGATGAGGTCTTGAACATCCTTTGGAACAACATTGACGTCCAATAATGACTATAAAATGACTTCCTTAAAGCATCTTTTCGGATGAGGTCTTGATCAACTAGAGCAGTAGTGAGTCTACGAAACCATTGCCTAAAAGCTTATTTTAGGCCATAAAATGACTTCCTTAAATTGCATACAAGATATAGAGGATTCGGTATACCGGGAGGTATATATACATCCTCAAACAAATCTCCATACAAAAAGCATTGTTTACATCCATTTGGTGAAGAGGTCATGCTTTGGATGCAACAATGGCAATGATGCCCCGAATGGTTGTCATTTCGACAACCGGAGAATATCTCGTGGAAATCAATGCCTCCCTTTTGGTTGAGATGTTCGCTCCAAATGGTGTGTGCAAGCTTTAAATTTATAACCGATGAAATATGCTTAAAACAAGGATGCGAACCCGCAGTGTACGAGTCAATTATAGTAAAAAGCAAGAATTTCAGGGGTCGATCACAGGGACTTAGGTGAAACCTAAGCAAGTATAAGTAGTCTATGTAATTACTAATCACGAAAGCGATTAAAGCAATCAAAGATGATAAAAAGTCAATTAAAGGAATATGCAATTCTAGGGATTAAAGCATCTAGTTGTGGTTCCAACTCAAGATCTAAAGATAATCGGACAAAGCTGAGAATTTGCTAAGGGAAGGTGTTTCTAAAGTGGAATAGATCACCGGGTAAGTCTCACTACTCACTAACTCCAAACCTAAAGAACCTATTACCGGGTAAGTCTCAAGGTACTAAGGAAAGGAACTATAACCTCAAACCAACACACCAACTAAGGGAATAGAATCAACCTTTACCGGATAAGTCTCAGGCTAACTCACATAGATGGGATGAAGGCACACTCAAACCCAATAAAGGATAAACCTTTATTACCTACACTTATGATCTTGGGTAAACAAACAAAGGAATTACCGGGTAAGTCTCATCCTAGGCTTGCATTGAACCAGGAAAGGTGTAATAAGAATAGGATTTGGCAACTCTAACACTTAACTCTCAGTTACGGATCAAAGGTCACCTCGGTCAGTCAAATTCCACCCCGGCCGAGATGTTCATCGACCGAGCGAGATGTTCTAGGGTTAAGGATAAAGACTCGAGCTTTCAGGGTCCTACTGTGATTAAGATTATTCTGTCATCGTCTTTCCCACAACTTTCAGCCAATCACCCTAGAATCACACAAAGAAATTAGCCACTCATCATCATGGAAACAATAATCAAATATATGGGAAGAAAGTGAATATTTGAACACAAAAACCTTAAGAACAAGACTTCAATAACTGAATCAGATATCACAAATATAAGCGTTCCTTGGATAACAAATCCAACAAGACAATCAACAAAAGGGAATCTAAAAAAGTCTTACAAATCCCCTTAAAAAGCTATGACAAAGCTATCAATCCTTCCTTGATTGATCTTCAATCTTCCTTCCTTCAAAACTCTGGAGAAATTCTCTTAATTGCTGGATGCTATCAGCCCTCTAAGCATCCAATGGTAGCGGGGTTGTCAAATTTGTGAAAAATCCAACCCTTTTTTATAGGAAAACTATCTTCCAAAGATAAAATATATTGAAAAGATATTATCCTAATAAAAATATATCCATAACTCTAAAACAGATCTCCAAAATATATGATCTTCCTTCCAGAAATCCAGCCTAAGAATATAAGATCTCTCCTTCCAAAAATAAAAGATTTCAGCCAAATAAAATATATCTCGCCGCGTCCAAGGTGTTCGCCTCGGTCGAGAAGCTCCTCAAGATCACCTCGGTCGAGATGGTACTGTAGCTGACCGAGGTGACTCTCAGCTGAAAGTGAAATCTCTCAAATATGGTCCAAAGTAAATCTTCTCTGTTAATTCCTTGCTTCATGAGTTCCTTTTTAAGCTCCAGAATGTAGCTCCTATAACTCCTTAGCTCCTTAGCTCCATTTTAGTCCAAAATGTGCCATTTTACCTACGATTACAACGAAACTTGGTGTAGACCTCGATTCCCGTAAAGGTAGATGAAACAACAATATAATCACATAATATACATCCAAACATGCAGATTATTGAAGATAAAACGTCTAAACAAGTTCCAAAATATAGACTATAATTCATGCTATCAAATTACCCCATACTTGTCCCTTGCTTGTCCCCAAGCAAGTTTCAAATCTAAAATATAAGATAGAATGGATTATAGGTCATAAAGATCAATGAAAAGTCTTTCAAAACATTTTTGGTGGTGTGCTCCACTCATAGATCACTCTAAGAGAATGTTTCATGGAATTTAAAATCAAAATATGATCAAAACATTTTATAAATATAAGAAAGTCGTTCATCTTTTCATAAAATCATAGAATGCATAATAAATCATAATCATCGAAATTTATCATGTATAATCCAGTTTAAACTAGTAAGTCAATCAACAAGCTCGAGGTCTCAAGGGCTTTCCAAACGAAAGGTCAAAGAAACGTGTGTGGGTGGGATGTATATAGGGAATGCGGTGCTAGAATCCGGGAAAAGGATCTTCACTTTACTTGCTTTTGAACTTCAACATCTTCCACAATAAGCTTTGCTTATTTTCACCTTTTTTTACTTTACTTTTTGGGATGCAAGGACAGAGGTGCACAATAACCGAAGCCTAGGAGATCAGCAATCATTAATTTCTCGAGATGCCTCAAAACCTTGATACACATACCATGACCCGTTAGGAATATCGCTCAATCTGACTTTGGCAAGACACAAACACCCGGCTATGTGAATGGTGTCGAGTTACTCATCATCATGATTGACTTCCCCAAACCTATTTGCTTCTTTCTAACTTTCAGCCAACATCTCAACTTTTCTTTCACTTGCTTTTCACTTTTGCTTGCTTCCAAATTCCCGGATAGGTAAAGGGAGGCAAATATATATATATGAGGGGCCAAACATGATCAAGAAGAAGAAGAGAAGAGAATGAATTGCCTTGGTCTTTCCAAGAAGAAAGTGAGAGAACTTATCACGTGGTGTCAACCTTCAAATTCAACATAATTTGGATAAAAACAAAGTATTAAACATGCCAAAATTTCAAACAAAGCATTTAGCAACTTAAACATATTATAAAACCTTTCAAGCATATAAAGATTTCAAAACCAATGTGCAAACAAAAATCTTCACTGAGGTCATATCCAGATAAGAAGCACAAAAATCGTTTCGATAACTGTCTCAGTTAAACCACCTCGGTCGAGATGTTCTAAGTCAACCGAGGTGAATCACCTCGTTCGGCCAAAATTATCCCGGTCGAGGTCAAATTTTTTTTTTTATTTAAACCAGTTTTTGACGTTTTTCTCAATCAAATAACCTGTGTGCATGCATGTAATCTCAGATAAACACATAGAGCATAAAGAAAATAATAGATGTCCGCATAGAGTCATACAATCATCCACATAAGTCGATAATACATATCCGAATACCCCATACTTGGGACACATTGTCCAAATAGGTCAAATAAGTCATAAGAACGGAAAAACTCACCGGACAAAGCTGAGCTGTATAATAAATAAAGAAAAGAAGTCCTGTGAGCTCTAGTCCTGATCTGCTGGTTGTGGTGGTGGATATGGTACGTATGGATGCTGGGATGGGTCGAATGGATATCCCATCATATGCTGAAACTGAATCTCCATCATCCGGCGCTGGTAGTGTTGACTCTCCAGTATCCGATGAGTCCGGCTATCCATCTCTCGGCGATGGTCATCCAAACGTCTACCAAGATCGACGGTCAGGGCTGCGTATGAGTCAATCATTTGATCCGTCAGATCGTCAATCCGGCGGCGAGCTACGGGATCTCTCTGCCTGCGGGGTCGACGCCTAGCTGGACGTGTTGGTGTTGCAGCTGGCTCATCCTCCGTCTCCTCGTCGTCTAGATCGACAACTGGCACACTGGGATCAGCTGTATCTGTCCTTGTCTCCATAGAAACTCCACCATCATCCTCCTCACCAGCCTCCTCCTCAGCCTCCTCATCCTCTTGTACCGGGGCTGTTGCATCTCTAGCATCCTCAATGTACGGGATCCATGCAGTGGACCAGTACTGAGGGTCAAACACCGAGAACTGAGATGACCATCTAATACCCTGAGGGGCTTCCCAAGGCATCGCCACGTGTGGCGTAGTAAGTCCACGAGGAACCAGAATCCTCCTCGTGATCATCTCTTGCAGATCAAGCGGCTTGGCAGCCGCCACCATAGTACATGCGCTCAGATCGAGGTCCATGTAACTCGCGATGTGAGTCACTAGACCGCCACAACAAATATCTTCCTTCGCCTTTGCCTTGATCCTATGGAGATCCTCAGCGAGCATCACTCCGAAGTCAGGGACTCCTCCGGTCACCATACAGTATAAGCTCAGAAGCTCCCCCTGTCTAATCTTCTGAGGCGTCTCAGCACGCGCCAGAAGTGTCTCGCTAAAGATCCGGTGGGCTAATCTGAAGGCGAGGTGGAAGATAATACGATCCCTGGAGTCTTCAGGTCTCCACCTGTCAGCATGCTCAACTACGTGAGCTATCTTGCCCCATAACTGTCGATCCACGGCTCGAGAAGGAAAATCAGAAACTGTGGGGGTTGGAAAGTCGAAGATCTCTCTCCAATGATCTATCGGTACTAAGTAGTTCCGGTTCAACACCCGGTACTTGATGACATGCTCTGTAGGCAAGTAAGTCACGGAGCTCACAAACTCAAAAGTCGGCTCAAGGTAGGCTAGAGCTCTAATCTCAGTAAACTGCTCCAGCCCTACCATAGCAATCATCCGCCTCAAATCATCATCCACGTAGAGGCAATCAAAAGCAACAATATCTAGGAACCGCGGCGCAATCACTGGGCGCTCTGCAATGCGGTCATAATCTACCCGGTGACGCTCATGGATCACCGGTATGGATCGGCGAGAAGAAGAAGAAGAAGAAGAAGGAGAAGGAGAAGGGGAGGATCTATCCCTCAGAACAAGATGCCTATCTGAACTCATTTTTCTATCTCTGTCAGACCACCTCGGTTGGTTGTCAGGTCTCAAGAACATCTCGGTCGAGATGTAGGTCGACTGGACCGAGGCGATGTGCTGTTCGAACGTAACTCTCATAAATCCAGTTATTTTCCCCCAATATCACTACCAATTGTTCCTATGGGGTACTTAAGCCGTTTTCAACACAATGCAAGAGCAACCAAAGCCCAAATTTGACCGAAACAGTGGAGAAGAGGGAGTTAGGGTTTTTTTCGATTTACCCCAACTTCGGTTGATTCGGAGCGTTTTTGTTGCAGATTGTCGCTTGCAAACCGATCCTCTACTCTTTCCTTGCAGTTTGGAAGCAAGAATCGTCGAAAACGATCGAGAATCGGGGAACGAGGTGATTTTGTGCGCCGCGGTCGAGAAGTTTAGAGAGGGAAGAGAGAGAAATCGATCTCCCTTTTATACCCTTTTATGAAACTGTTGTCACCTCGGTCGAGATGGTCTCGACCGGACCGAGGTGATACGGACCGAGGTGAATCTTCATAAACCCTAGGCGCCTCGGTTGCTCAAGAATCATCTCGGTCGAGGTGTTGTGACAGCAACCGAGATGTGTCTCAGTCAAACTCTGTCTTCTCAAATTCTCGAACTTATGTCCTTCCAGCATTGTTCCTGAGTTGTATTCCTTCCTTAGAGAGTACCTGGTTTCTTTCTAGGACGCCAAAAACAAGCAAACAAAACTATCTAAAGCTATACTAGAAGGGAAAAGAAAGCAATACCTTGGGTTGCCTCCCAAGAAGCGCTTGATTTAAGGTCGCTAGCTGGACCGTACGGTGTCCTTAAACATGCTGGAAAGTATCCTCACCCCATACTTCACCTCCATAATGGGGTGAGATAAGGAAGTCTATCAATCGTTCTAGCAAATGCAAGTGCTCGTCCGGGAATGAATCGTCTATGGGTCGTTCGTCCTTTTCGCGTGAAGAAGGGGGTAGCCGGATGAGGTGATCTGCAACAGAATTTTCGGATCCCTTCTTCTCGCGGATCTCTAGGTCAAACTCTTGAAGCAAGATAATCCATCGAATAAGACGTGGCTTAGCATCTTTCTTAGCAAGTAAGTAACGAATAGTTGCATGGTCGGTGTAAACAACAACTTTCGCTCCCACTAAGTAAGAATGAAATTTCTCGAAGGCATAAACAACCGCCAATAGATCCTTTTCGGTGGTGGCGTAGTTACCCTAGGCTTCGTCTAGCGTCTTGCTAGCATGGTAAATGGAGGTGGTCCGGCCATCCTTCTTTTGTCCAAGCACCACTCCTACCGCCACATCACTTGCATCGCACATGATCTTAAAGGGCAAGGTCCAGTCCGGAGGTTGGATAATGGGAGCGGAGATCAACGCCTCCTGAATCCTGTAGAATGCATCGAGACACTCCTGCAAAAACTCAAAAACAACATCTTTATTCAAGAGTTTAGTTAGTGGTTTAGAGATCTTCGAGAAGTCCTTGATGAATCTCCTGTAGAAACCTGCATGCTCAAGAAAACTCCGCACACCCTTAACAAAACAAGGGGAGGAAGTTTCTCTATAGTCTCGATCTTAGCTCGATCGACCTCTATACCTCGACTGGAAACGAGGTGTCCTAGCACAATGCCTTCATTAACCATAAAGTGACACTTCTCCCAATTCAAAACGAGATTAGTGTCTTCACATCTTTGTAGAACTAGAGAAAGGTTAGATAGGCAATTATTAAAAGAGGAACCATATACTGAAAAATCATCCATAAATACCTCCATGATATCCTCTATATATTCGGAAAAGATAGCCATCATGCATCGCTGGAAGGTGGCGGGTGCATTACATAATCCAAATGGCATCCTCTTATAAGCGAATGTCCCTCATGGACAAGTGAAAGTGGTCTTCTCTTGATCATCCGGATGGATAGGAATCTGAAAGAAGCCACTATAACCATCTAAATAGCAAAAATGGGAATGTTGGGCTAACCGGGTTCGAGCATTTGATCGATGAAGGGAAGCGGAAAATGGTCCTTCCGAGTGGCCACGTTCAGCTTCCTATAGTCGATGCACACCCTCCAGCCCGTGACGGTCCTAGTTGGGATCAACTCGTTGTTCTTATTTGTCACAACGATCATCGCTCCTTTCTTCGGAACAACATGTACTGGGCTCACCCACTTGCTATCCGAGATAGAAAATATGATACCTGCATCCAACAACTTAAGAATTTCTTTCTTCACAACCTCTTTCATGATCGGATTTAACCGTCTTTGAGGTTCCCGTGAAGTCTTATGATCGTCCTCCATTAGTATTCTATGCATGCAGAAAGAGGGCTTAATACCAATAAGATCATCAATAGTATAACCCAAAGCCTTTTGATGCTTTCTCAGGACATGCATTAGCTTAGATAATTCAGTTTCGAAAAGGGAAGCACTAACAATGACGGGATAAGTAGAATCCGATCCAAGAAAAGCATACCTCAAGTGATTTGGGAGTTGTTTAAGCTCCACAACTGGGGGGTTCTTTCTGAGGGGGATCCTTGCTTCCTCCTTCCATTGGAGTAGATTCAGATCGAGGAACTGGACTTTCAAAAGTCTCAGTTAACATCATCTCGCTTGCGACCTCGGTCGAGGTGCAGAGTGGGTGACCGAGATGTTCTTCAGCTAAGAACACCTCGCTTGATCCAGAAGGTGCCTCGGTCGAGGTACTGCAACTGGAACCGAAACTGGAGATCTTCTTCTCCTGGATTAGTCTTTCAAATTTAGCTCTTGGATCTTCTTCTTGTGCTTTTAAGCTCCGTATATCTGCATCACAAGAAGCATCTATACCTTCCTCCATTAAGCTAAAGCTAATAATTTTTTCAAGTGGATCATTAATAAGGATATAGCTCACCAATTCTCTCGATTCTTCTTCATCATAGATGTTGAAGATATCATCTTCCAGCTGTTCTCCTTTCATTGCAGCAAGCAATGCAAACTCCACTTCATCTCCGCCAATGTTGAATATTAATTTGGCGTTCTTACAATCCACGTTGCAACCCAAAGTTGCCAGAAATGGTCTCCCGAAAATGATAGGAACGGGATAATCTGCGGGAATATCAAGCACAACAAAGTCTATAGGTAAGTTGAAGTTACCTAACTTAACCGGAACGTCTTCCAAAATACCCAAGGGATGGGTAATGGAGCGATCCGCCATGTATAGCCTTATCTTCACCGGCTTGGACTCTCCAAGGCCGATCTTCACGCATAGCTCCAGCGGGATGATGCTCACGCTGGCTCCTAGATCACATAAGGCTTTGCAAGTCACATCCCCAACTTGTATGGGAATGCAAAACGAGCCGGGATCCCTTAATTTGGGTGGCATCTTCTCCTTCATGATTTGAATGAGTTCCGAGGATTTAGATGTCATCCTAACTTCACCAAAGTCTTCCAACTTCCTCTTCCTTGATATAATTTCTTTCAAGAACTTCCCATAGGCGGGCATCCCTAGAATGGCATCAAGGAAAGGGATGTTAATATGTAGTTTATTCATCAAGTCAAGGAACTTACCAAAGTGTTTGTCTAGATGTGCTCTAGTCCTTGACTGGGGGAATGGGAGTGGTGGTTTATAAGCAGGAGGTGGAACATAAACTTCAGATTTCTCCTCCGCTTTCTGAGGCTCCACCTCGGTTGGTAACTCGGCCGAAGTGTTCTTCGACTGCACCTGGACCGAGGTGTTCTTCGTCTGTACTAGCATCGACCGAGGCACTGGATCTGCAGTTTTCAGTCCACTTCTCGTCGTTATTGCCATGATTTTGTCCCTTGGGATTGCTCTCTGTCCTTGTTGGGAGCTTCCTTGGATCTCTTGACGCTTCATTCGCCTTGTTAAAGAATTGTTGTTCTAAGGCTTTTTGTTCCTTCAAAAATGAAGTCATGGATGTTTCCATTGAGTTTAGTTTGATCAAGATGGCCTCCAACACTGCATATTTCTTTTCTGGTTGGGACGAACTTGATCCTTGTTCCTAGCTCTTCAATGGAGTAGAAGAAGAAGAAGAAGAAGAGAGGAAAGGATTAGAAGAATTGTTTGAATTGGAACTAGAGTAAGAGTTACCTAATTTTTGATTGTTGGATCTCCAATTGTTGCTGTTGGATCCTCTATTGTTGTTGTAGTTGTTGTTTCGGGAACCTTGATTGTTGTTCCTTGACCCTTGATATCCTCCCTCTTCCTTTTGGGTTTGAGCAACCAAAAGTTCTTTCAATTGCTTCACATCATTCTTCAAAGAGGTGAGTTGATCATTGTTTGATAGAGCTTCTTGGAAGTTGACTCTTTTAGCTCCACCTTCAGCTCCTTGATGGGAGTATTTCTCCATGTGCAAAGCTTGTTTTTCTATGAACTCCCAAGCTTCGTCAATCGGCATGTCCATGAACGTGCCGGCGGATAGTAGTTGAAGGTTGAACTAGGTGTTTCCGTCCAGTCCTTTGAAGTAAATCTCCAACAACTCTATCTTTGGAATTCCATGATGTGGGCAATTCAAAAGGATGTCTTTAAATCTCTCCCATGATTTGGACAAACTCTTCTTGTCCTTCATGATGAATGTGTTGATCTTCCCTCTCATTTCAGCGGTCTTTGAGGGGGAATGAATTTAGTCAAGAACTTCGTCGTCATTTCCTCCCAAGTGCTGATTTTTCCGGGAGGAAGAGATTGATACCAAGTAAGTGCCCTATCTTTCAAAGAGAATTAAAAAGGCCTTAGCTTGTAATTGTTGTTTTCCAGCCTTGAAGGTCTCAAGTTATTCATCAAGATCTCATAGTTTTGCAGATGTTGATGTGGAGATTCCCTCTCTAGCCCTCCAAACTGGCATTGGCGGATCATGGAAAGAACTTGCGGTCGAAGTTCATAATCATGCTCCGCTGGATCACCTAGGTTGACTCCTGGACGCCTCAGTTGCTGGTTAGGATCCATCCAATGCCCTAGGGTCTGTGGAATACCTGCAAAAAGAACATCTCGGAATGGCATCCGAGGTGGAAGTATCTCGGCCGGGGCGGCTGGAGTTGGGTCCTGCCTCGGTCGAGGATCTGGAATTGGGTCCTGCCTCGGTCGAGGTGTTGGATCTGGTCGAGGTAGATATTGGTCCCGTAAAGTCTCCATATCTTCTTCGATCGCTTCCGTCTTTGCGCGAGTTTCTTTCTTTTCCAGTCGAAGTTCTTCTTTACTGAGGCGTAGTTGTTTCAATGCCTCCTTCAATTCGGCCACAAGATCGCGATTCTCTTGATTGGCCATCTTAGCTTCTTTCAAGCGTCTTTTGTATGTCTTTTCTGGTTCGGGATCGTAAGGAACGATTTCCTTCTCAACGCGGGTTCTTCGCATAAACCTAAGAAAAAGAACTTGCGAACATCACTCAAGTAGAGTGGTTAGTAGCAACAGGGGCAAGTGCCCCGAAAGACAACCGCAACCGGCTCGGTCTAGACCAAGTCCCCGGCAACGGCGCCAAAAACTTGTTCGCTCCAAATGGTGTGTGCAAGCTTTAAATTTATAACCGAGGAAATATGCTTAAAACAAGGATGCGAACCCGTAGTGTACGGGTCAATTATAGTAAAAAGCAAGAATTTCAGGGGTCGATCACAGGGACTTAGGTGAAACCTAAGCAACTATAAGTAGTCTACGTAATTACTAACCACGAAAGCGATTAAAGCAACCAAAGATGATAAAAAGTCAATTAAAGAAATATGCAATTCTAGGGATTAAAGCATCTAGTTGTGGTTCCAACTCAAGATCTAAAGATATGCGGACAAAGCTGAGAATTTGCTAAGGGAAGGTGTTTCTACAGTGGAATAGATCATCGGGTAAGTCTCGCTACTCACTAACTCCAAACCTAAAGAACCTATTACCGGGTAAGTCTCAAGGTACTAAGGAAAGGAACTATAACCTCAAATCAACACACCAACTAAGGGAATAGAATCAACCTTTACCGGATAAGTCTCAGGCTAACTCACATAGATGGGATGAAGGCACACTCAAACCCCAATAAAGAATAAACCTTTATTACCTACACTTATGATCTTGGGTAAACAAACAAAGGAATTACCGGGTAAGTCTCATCCTAGGCTTGCATTGAACCAGAAAAGGTGTAATAAGAATAGGATTTGGCAACTCTAACACTTAACTCTCAGTTACGGATCAAAGGTCACCTCGGTTAGTCAAATTCTACCCCGGCCGAGATGTTCATCGACCGAGCGAGATGTTCTAGGGTTAAGGATAAATACTCGAGCTTTCAGGGTCCTACTATGATTAAGATTATTCTGTCATCGTCTTTTCCACAACTTTCAGCCAATCACCCTAGAATCACACAAAGAAATTAGCCACTCATCATCATGGAAACAATAATCAAATATATGGGAAGAAAGTGAATATTTGAACACAAAAACCTTAAGAACAAGACTTCAATAACTGAATCAAATATCACAAATATAAGCGTTCCTTGGATAACAAATCCAACAAGACAATCAACAAAAGGGAATCTAAGAAAGTCTTACAAATCCCCTTAAAAAGCTATGACAAAGCTATCAATCCTTCCTTGATTGATCTTCAATCTTCCTTCCTTCAAAACTCTGGAGAAATTCTCTTAATTGCTGGATGCTATCAGCCCTCTAAGCATCCGATGGTAGCGGGGTTGTCAAATTTGTGAAAAATTCAACCCTTTTTTATAGGAAAACTATCTTCCAAAGATAAAATATCTTGAAAAGATATTATCCTAATAAAAATATATCCATATCTCTAAAATAGATCTCCAAAATATATGATCTTCCTTCTAGAAATCCAGCGTAAGAATATAAGATCTCTCCTTCCAAAAATAAAAGATTTCAGCCAAATAAAATATATCTCGCCGCGTCCAGGGTGTTCGCCTCGGTCGAGAAGCTCCTCAAGATCACCTCGGTCGAGATGGTACTATAGCTGACCGAGGTGACTCTCAGCTGAAAGTGAAATCTCTCAAATTTGGTCCAAAGTAAATCTTCTCTGTTAATTCCTTGCTTCCTGAGTTCCTTTTTAAGCTCCAGAATGTAGCTCCTATGACTCCTTAGCTCCTTAGCTCCATTTTAGTCCAGAATGTGCCATTTTACCTACGATTACAACGAAACTTGGTGTAGACCTCGATTCCCGTAAAGGTAGATGAAACAACAATATAATCACATAATATACATCCAAACATGCAGATTCTTGAAGATAAAACGTCTAAAAAAGTCCCAAAATACAGACTATAATTCATGCTATCATGAGACCTTTAGCAACTAAACGAGTTTCATATCTCTCCAAGCTTCCATCAACTTTCAGTTTGACTTTGAAAACTCGCTTACAACCAATGACTTTCTTGTGAATGGGCAATGCAACAAGATCCCACGTGTGATTTCTTTGGAGAGCTTGATATTCTTTTTTCATAGCCTCAATCCAAATTGAATCCTTGGAATCCTCGTTATAGGTTATTGGTTTAACAAAAGAGATTAGCGAGGGAAAAAAGGAGAAATTAGTGGAAGGTAAAGATGTAGAGAGATTTTTCAAAAAAAGAAAGAAAGAAAGATGTAGAGGGAAACATACTCGTTGAAGGCAAGCATGAACTATATGTGCATAAAAAGTCAGATAATTATGGTGGTGGATTGGGAATGCGGGTGGATCATCAAAGGACAGGTGTAGAATTATGTGGAGGAGTAGTTGTGGATATGATCGAATTAGAATGTATGGAGTCGGCTTGACTAGTATCAGAATGTGAAATGTTGGACGAATTAGGAGAATGAAGTGGGAAATCAAGATCAAAAAGTGGGGTTACTTCTTGAACAAAAGAGTGAGATGGTAGAAGGATTAATGAGTCTAAGGTAGAATCAATAGAAAGAATAGGAATGAGGGATGAAGTCGTAGATGATAGATGATGAAATGGTAGGTAAGATTCATGGAAGACTACATCTCTTGAAACAAGAATATCTCTTGTATAAAGAGTAAGAACTTTGTATTTTGTTTGACCAAAAGGGTAACCAATAAAGACACAAGGTTGAACACGTAGGGTTCAAACTTGTCTCTATGAACATTGGGAGTATGGACAAAACAAAGGGAACCAAATACTCTTAGATGGTCATATAGTGACTCGTTGTGAAAAAGGAATTCAAAAGGTGTTTTATCGTGCAAGAAAGGAGCATGTCTTCGATTGATTAAGTATGTAGTTGTCAAGATGCACTCTCCCCAATAAGAAGATGGTAGTTTAGATTGGAAATATAGGGATTTAGCAACCTTCAAAGGTGTCTATGCTTTGTTTTTACTATCAAATTTTGTTGTGGGTTATAAACACAAGTTGTTTGATAGGTAATACCCTCTGTGAGTAAAAAAGGGAGACAAATTTGCTAGAAAACTCAAGGGCATTGACTGATCGTATACTCTTGATGAATTTCTAGAATTGAGCTTTGACCATTGCAACAAAGGTTTGCAAGATGCTTAAAGCATTACTTTTATGGGCCATCAAGTATGTTCATGTACATATTGCATTTTCATCTACTATGGTCAATAAATAAGAGAAACTATTGTAGGTTGAATGTTTGCAAGGTCCCCAAGTTTAAATGTGAATGAGCTCAAAATGATTATGAACTTATGCGGAAGAATGATTAAAAGGTTGTCTGTGTTATCTAGCTTGTGGACAAATGATGCATATAGAATGTGTCTTGGCAATAGTAAATGATGAGAGTAAAATGATGTAATTGTTCAAAAGGTACAGGACTTAGTGGCAATGCCACAATACAATAAGGAGTTTACTAGATGCAAAATGCATTAAGGGAGAAGTATCAAAAGTTGGCTGAATACAATTTTGGGAAATAAAAGATGAACCATCACATGAAGGTTTGTCAACAGCATATAGTTATTTAGATGCTTGATCTTCATCGAAGGGTCTTAAAGAATGCATGTGTTAGGTGTGAAAAGAATGTGACATGAAAATTTTAGTAGAGAGTTTATGAATAGATGGGAGATTGAACTGAAATTATGAAACATGTAGAACATGTGATTACATTATGGTTGTGTTTGACATACTTTGCAAAAACACTAGTGTTAGTGTTCACTAGTGTTTTTGGAAGTGTTTTCGTAAAACACTAGTGTTTAGTGTTTGTAAACACTAATGAGTGTTTGACTTTGTTTCTAGTATACACTAAAGAGTGATTGTTCTCCTCAAGCTCTCCTCCGCCAACATTCATCGCTCGCAAGGGAAAGCTAGGGTTCCGACCTGAAAATTGGAAGCAAAGAGAGAGAGACTAAGTTGGCCTAGGCGTTGAATTCTCCACGGAGTTAGAAAATAAATTGAAGATTTCGAGTTGGATTGTGGACATGGAGGGATAACGATTGAGATGTAGGTTTTCAAGCCCGTCCAACAAGAGGTGTCATTCGGCCAACAACACAGGGCCCCTAGTTTTTTAGGTCACATAATATTTATTTATAGTGAATCTATTAAACAAAAGAGTGCTTGTCACAATGACTAAACCTCAATAATATGTATAAATGGTCGTGAGTTCAAATCTCCTTTATGTATTTTTTATTAAAAAAATTTTTGTTAGTTTTTTTTCTACATAATACTTTTTTTTTTTTGAAATTGATTAAAAAAACGTTGACATATGACTTCCGAAACTCATTGGACGGCCCTGTAGGTTTTGGACGAAGCGAAGAGGAAGCTTGCAATGGAGTAGATAAAAAGAATAAGCAACACGCTATTGTCATGGATGGAGAAACCCTATAGAGGTCTCGTCGTTCTTCCTCGAGAAACTTCATTGGATGAAGAAAGGTAAACGAGAGGTCAGATAAACCCTCACTTTTACTAAGTTCAGCCCCAAAAGACGAGTCTTTCGTTGTCTACAACAACTTTCAACTTCAAGAACTTTATCGTCCGCTCAAAGCTTCCATTTGTGCTTCTGTATTGGGTGTAGACTTTGTGTGTTGTTTTATTTTTGTTGATTTGGTTGCTGATTTTGTCCCATGTATGTGAAAGTTGGATTTTGTTTATCCTCCCGGCAAATAAGAAAGTTGTGCTTGCTGATTTTGTCTCATGTATGTGAAAGATGGATTTTGGTGTAGATATGCAACAAGTCTCAACGAAAGATACATCCGATTAAGAGAGAAGAAGATAAGGGAGAAGAGAAGAGTTTGCACAATCAAAAACTTTAGCCCATTTTCGGTACTGAGTTGAAACACGGGATTAAGAGAAAAAGAAGAGTAATTATCCGTGGGATCCAAGAAGAAGAAGTAGAAGAGCAGCAATCCTCATAAGATGTTGTTGAGAGCTTGATGATGGTACAAAAGAGAAATGAGGAGAGGAGAGGGTGAGCGGAATAAATTTCAATCTCTTCAATCAAGATTAGATTTTTGTAAAGTTTTGGAAAAATGAAAGCTAATGAGTGTTCGTTACAACAATTATTTGGTATATTACATTTTTCATTAGATTTTTCAGAAGCTTTTTGGTCCAATTTTGAAAAGCTTCAAATGATAGATCTTTGTGTAGATTATCGAGTTTTTTTTTTTACAATTTTCCTCAAAGTTAGTTTTAACATTTTGTACATTTTTTTTTGTCCTTTTAGCTTTTTGATAAATCTATCATACAAATCTATGCACAAATCTACTTTTATCAAACATCAACGAGTTTATTTGTTAGATTTTCGGAATTTACAAATTTTTTGAAACTCTACTAACAAATCTACCCAGAAAACTAAAGCTACTCAAAAAAATAAATTACTCAAAAATCTCGCTTTACCGAACATGGCCTTATAGCCATTTAAGAGCCTTCAACCGAGATTCAGTTGCTTCATTTTCGTTACCTAATAACAAATAAGTAGAGCGATTGTATATTTTTTGCATAAGAAAAATCTGAAAAGGTTGTTTAAAACAAACAATATTTAAATTATTTTCCATCATGAAAAAGGTAGGGACAAGAAACACATGAATAAGTATCGTGTTTAATTACTAAGATACCCTCAAGCAACGTGCAACTCCAAGCGAAGCCTAGTGTGGAAAGCCTAACCGCCCTTGGCTGCTGGCACGTGCGCTACCACCGTCTTCAAGCGTGTGGAGACCACGAGTAAATCTTCGGGTTAATTATTTTCTTTACCTTAATATTTTACTTTTCCAGTCAACCGCCCTTATTGTCAAATTTACAAGAACACACCCCTTAATCTTATTTGCATTTTTTATTCAAAGGATTATTATTTCTCAAAATTGTTTGGTTCAATTAGGTTGTGTTTGATTGAGGATTCAAAGAGATTAATTTAGTTTAAAATTTAAAAAATTAATTTATCTAAGTGGTTGGATGAAGATGGAGATTATGAAATAAATTATGTTAGGGATTAATTGAAATTAAAAATGATAAAAATATAATCTATATTACTAAGGTTAAAAGAGATTATTTTCAACTATCAATCAAAATTTCACTCAAATTGATAAATGTGTATCGATTGAAAAATTAATGTAAATTATATTATATTATATAATCCTTAATAATCTCACATAAAATATAACCCCTTTAAATTTCATCTTAATTAATTTTTAAAATAATTTCCGACGGAGGTGTTGAAATTATTTTTTATGAATAAAAAACAATTTCGTGAAATATCGGTAATGGTTGTCGAGATAACTCTTTCTTTTATCACTCGCAGCTTTATCTTGGGCTTTTTATATCAAATACCTTCTCTTTTGTGTTTGATGAATACAAATAATTAGGACGAAGATGTTGTTAATGTAAATTGAAAAGATAAGGTGCACAATTTGAACACAAACAAGGATTAATTGAAGTAAAAGTCTTGAAAATAACAAATTTCACCCATAATAAACGTCACTTATCACACAACATTACATAAAAGTTTAACCAAAATATTAGCTGATTGTTAAAATTATAATTTATATGCAAATATTTTAATTAAAAATAATTAAATGATATATCACTTACTTGGTATGTAATTTTATAAAATAAAAAAATTATGTTAAAAGTTATTAAATACTTAAGTACAATAAGAATATTTCTGTCTAGTTGAAATATATGATTTTTATTTGATGTTTATTCAAAAAGTATCAAAATTTAATTAAAAAAAATATATATGATTTTCAAAAAAGTATTAAAAATAGCATTGATTTGACATTATGACACACTTGCACGCTCCTTAAATCGCGTGGATGAAGAAATATTGACGAGTCACGAGCGAAGAGGCTTTAATTTAATCGAAGGGTGGGGGCCCACTGGATGAATTCACGCGTTTTGGGGCGGCCTGCCTTATCAGACACTTCGCATTTTCTCACGGGATGGATGAGAAATGATAAACTGATAAAGCAGGCCAACACGTGTTAATAGGAGTTATATCTGACACGTGTCGACTATTTGTACAACTATTCACACGTGTTATTGTGTGGCACTGACTAGTGCTTCTGCACTACCAAACCTTGGAGATTTCAGATTTCAATACTCCACGCACGAATTAACTCCTAGGTTGTTATCCGACGTAAATGGTTTGAATGAACCGGGTTCATGTATTTTCATGTTCATACCGTTTATAATTAAGTTGAGATCGGTCCGAACTTCGATTTTATAGCAGGTTTGAAAAGTGTTATATGAACTCGGGTCCGTTTGATTTTAACTCCGAAATCAGAAATGAAATGAACACGAATTATAGTCCATACGTATATCTTTATTTATGAAAGTTTTTGGAATCATTATTTGTGGTTTGAAGTACCTTGATACCTTACAGGGAAGCAAAATGTGGGAAAACAAGTGCATCTTGCATGAAACCACAAGAAATGATTCCATAAAATTTCATGAATAAACATATACATATGGACAAAATTTGTTTTCATTCCGTTTCCGTTTCCTCAGTTCGTTTAGTGAATGAGTCCCTAATTATATTTTTGATATTATATTTCTGATAGCTTACTTATTTATCATTTTTTTTAATGTGTGTTTTTTCTAATGAGAATGAGATGGGGTACAACATATCAACAATTATTTTCTGCAACGAAAGGCTAAAATAAAATATTATTCAATTTTGAATTTACTTGGTACCGAATATAAACATTTTGAGTTTGAGCGCCAACGCTTTCTGACGACGCTCGAATCTTAAAATAAAAAAAAATATTAGGCAAAAATCGAAAAAAGTAGGTTTTTGGGCGCCGGCGTATGGGGCTAGCGCCCAAAACCCTATTTTTCCTTACTTTTGGCCCCCTTTCCCCCCCTTTTTTTTTTCAAAGATTTGTGCGTCGTCGGAAAGCGTTGACACTCAAATCTTTTTTCCTTTTTTTTTTTTATTAAGCGCCAATGTTTTTGTATTTTACGCTAGTAAAACGAACCTCGTGTCTTCAGCTTTTTCGAATATTAATGAAAGAACAATAATTTACAGCATAAAAGTCGAAGGGATTTTGGAATCACAAAAAGTTTTACAAGAAAATAAAATATAATAAAATAAAAACCTTATGAAAATTACGGCTAAACTAACAAAAAGTGGTCAATATTTTCTGAAAATGTAGAAGTGAGGGTCAAACTTGTGTTCCTAGAATAGTAGAGTATGGCAGTACGGTGTACTAAGATGATGAGAAATTACATAGCAACCAAACATGCTTAAAAGAAAAAAAAACGTGTTCCATTGCGTACCTAAGTTGGACTCGATGATTGGCTCTTTCGATTATTTTGGACAATTATTGTACGGCCATTAAAATAAATTTATGAATTTTAATGTAAAAGTGTTTGGCAAGAAAAGCTTACAAAATTTATAGTGGAAATAGCACATTTATTTACAGGGAAAGAACTTTCTGATATTGCAGTCATCTCGAGTTCTCATCCAAAACACAACATTTTATTTAAAATCTATCTATAATAAAGTATTTGTCTCTTGTCGTGTTTACTAGGTATGATATTTTGAAATCGGATGTTTTTAATGGGCCGATCGCAATTGGAAGCCCAATGGGCCTTAACAAGATATGGACTATTGTTAATTTGTCAGCACACACCTTCCAAAAACGAAATAAAAGCCCCTAACTTTCCAAAAATGAAACTAAAGCCCCAAAATCTTGTCCGATCCGGATAAAAGTGTCGGATATATGGATACTCCCGGATCGAACTTTTATGGATTGTCGGATCGGATATTAGGAAATGCTCACCCCAAAATTCAACAGTCTCCGAAACTTTAGTAGAGTCCGTTACACAAAAATCGGGCTCCAGCCGAATATTTGTTTCATGCTACTTAACGAAAAAAGAACACAATACAATATAGTCTAAGAGTCGATTGTCCAAAGGAAAATAACAGTGTGTTACCGGATAACAAGCACAAAACGTTTCGAGTTAAGTTACAAACTTTTGGAATGAGTTTCCACTGGGATGTGAAGTCAGGAGGCAAACTTGAAGGGCAGACCAAACAACATCTCCATCAGGACAATGAGTTCTCATGTAATAGAACATACTCGCGGCTGCACATATCCGAGACAAAAAGGTTATATAAAGGGGCGTTTGGTTGGAATGTAGGAATGAAAATGGAAACGTAAAGATCAAGGATAAACAGAGAAAATGACTACTTTTAACTACTTTCTAGGAAAACAATCGGTTCCTTAATTTGCATAGTAGCAACGTTGAATGGCTAAAAGACTAAACTCTAATTTGTATGATAATCGGTGTTGATAAGATTTGAAAGGGAAATTGAAATTCAGGTCCCTAAAATCACATAAAACAGAAATACAGGGACAAAAATTCAAAGGTGAAAAAACTTACCTACTATTGCCGAACTTAATGGTGTCTTTCTCAAATAGTTCATAATAGCGTTGTGGTTCAATAGGATTATCCTGCATAAGTCAATAAGAGTACGAGGATATTATACCTTCTTAAATAATGGAATGCATATTCCTAAGTACTTCAGCCAAACAGAGCCCAAAGTAACAACCATATTTCAAAGTTGAGAAACTGAATGAATGTCTATGAAAGAGTGTTATTTAGAAATGCCAAGTATAACATTGCTTTGAGACATCAGTTTCTGGAAACTGGGTGACATGAAAACATAGCAACTATAAGAAACCTGAATAGCTGGTTATTATATTGCAGTAAGGTGAAAAAAATCACTTACATTGATGAAGGTTTTATTTGTGCTCCCAAGATCCATAATGTAAGGCCTGGATGATGCACAAGAATGCATATAGTTATGCCAAAGTAGATATGAAATTACTGTCACCTTACTTAGAAGTTTGAAATTGAGAAAAATCATAAACATTTAGTATCGAATTACGTTATTTGCTTTGTCATGGTACCATCAGGTTTCTCCTTTTCAACTTGTCTGTACATAAAGGGAAAAAAAAAAAGGAAAACAATTAGCACACCTTCAAAACGATTAGTTGTCAATAAAGATGGTATTCGACAAACAAAACATGCCTATATTGAAGGACAGCATGCTGCTTGCTGCAGGAGGGATGATCTGTTGGGATATCCGCCACCCTTCTTTCTCTTCCGAAAAGATAACAGCTCTGGCGATGGACATAAAGTGGCTCTGTACAAAAAAAGGTTAGTAGGAAATAAGCACACTGATTATCATATCCCACCATTTAATAGCGAGGATATGGAAAAAGACAAGTGAAATACCGAATGCATCAATTATGTTTTATAGGAAAAATAATGAATGGCCATTTTGTTGTTCTTTGATTACAAGCATTGGATGAAAAAATATTAGGGATCAAAAACAACAAATTACTTGTGATTTTGAAATTTTAACTTTACACAAGATGAAAAGCATGAAGTAGAACCAACGGCATCAATTAGTGGCATAAGGATATCTTTTAAGATTGTTTCACTAGATTCTTTCCTGATTTATTAACTTGCTTTAGTACAATAATGTCTAGGTTACTAGAGCAGTTTCCTTGATAATGTTAGGAGATGATTTTGCCAGCTGTTTTACTGCTTAGAATTCCAAATTTCCAAATATCGTACTTCTCAACAAGAAGGAAGAAATTAGTCAAATATGATGAGAATACACAAAAGACCAAGCTACCCGACATCACTTACCATTCAACTGTTCAGCACCCTTGAAGACATACAATCGCCATCTTATACTTGGTTTGCGGGCATCAGGAGGCTCATTGAAGAGCAGAGTCACACCTACCAAGTGATATTACGTCATAGGAGAACATAGTATAAATTGGATGAAAGAGAGAAATGCAGAAGGTGCGTTCTTCTCCAAATCCATAAAATCATGAACAGATATTCGTACCTTTGACTCGATTAGTTTCTTCAGCAAGCTTCCCTGAGTACTCAAATGATGGTTTTTGCTGCACAGGACAATAAAATATTGATACATAGTAGATAGTAAGATACATGAATAAGAACATATACCATCACATCATTACCTTCTTAGCTTCCAAAGCTTCCTCAGCAGCCTTCATTTTAGCTAATGAATCAGTAGTATCATCCCTGCAAGAGTAAGGAACTGTCAACGAGAGATGGATCTAAATATATGAACAAAAGAACTAATATTATCAAATAGTCCGGTATAGATATCAAAGCTAGTTCCCTACTCCCACTAACACTAGATAAAGTAGATATTGCCTCAAACTACAATCCCTTATTCCGGTATAACTAAGAAAAATCCCAAAATTGAAGTTGTGCTTTTCATCCTTATAACTACAAAAATAACCAGCTGCTATAATTTAGCATTGTTTTAGTTCTCATCTAGAGGTTAAAATTTGAACAAAACATCCCTATGCATCAACTACAAAGATATGATAGTTTAAACTTAGCAGAAGGATTCAGAAACTGACACTCTTACATAAATGCGCAAATATCATGAATAGCTTAGCAACAATGTTTTTAAGCCAATCTGAAAAAAGCTAAACCAAAAGCACACAAAGGACTTTTATATTTATTCAATTAATATATTTTCTCAGTTTTCTAGGGATAATCTGTATTCCATCTGTTGTTATTTTCCAATTCACATATGTAATGAAAATCCTTTATGTCTTGATCAAAACTTCATGCTTGATAATTCTAAAATTTAACAAGCAACTCACCTTTCATCACCTTCTGTGGATTTTGCATCCTGCAACGTTAAATGAGAGAATAAATTAATGACTAGTGTGCCTAGAACATTCAACTATGTATTTGTATTGGCACACCAAATAAAGGGAAAAAGAAACAGAAATTACCAATGCTACAGGCTACAGCTGAAACAGGTACAAGTCAAAGTAAAACATGTACCTTAGGGAAAAAAACAACGTCTACTTTTTTTCTGGAAAAAAAGTAATGTGGGACCAATTAAAACATTGGGATTTCTCCTACCACACTAAATTGCCTCAACAGTTAAATCTTGTGTAGCGTGAGTAATGTACAACATTCAACACAAATTTCATATACAAGTAGCAATAATCTTTTCTCCTAATTGTTTTCAAACTCCTAAGCAACCAGTGATAGAATGGATGGGAAATAGAACAAAAGAACCAATTACTACATGAGTATAAGTTAGCTACCAACTTTTTAACCACTATCACAGCCCTCATAATGACCCACAAAAGTCTACTAATGTCTGTATAGAAGGTGATAAAACCTCAAGAAGTATGGCTTATGTTTAGTAAAACATCAAGCATTATGTCTTCGTAGGCTCATCTTCAGTAAAGCGTCAAACATCATATCTAACTCAGCATCAGATTGCTAAGCAGCCATTTCCTAGGGTGGCAATGTAAATAGTGTGAGAACAGGATTTACCATACCAAACCTAACAGGAACATTACAGAAACTAATAACAAACCATATAGTAAGGATCTCTAGTCGGGCAATGTAAACAGATTTAAATATTCAAATTTCCGCGTCAACAAATATTCCAAGACTCCAACACCAAAAATAAACAATAAAAAACGGGATATCGTAGCAAACCTCGGCACGGGCTCGTGAGCTAGAATGAGGCGGTGAGCGTGAACGATTTCGACTTCTATGACGATCTGATGGTGAGTCTGAACGTCCATGTCTTGATCTAGAAGACTTTTCCTCAGCCAACTCTCTCTCTGGTCTATGCTCTCTTTTTTCTCTCGGACCCTCCCTTTCAGCATCTCTTTCCCGGTGCTTAGACTTCTCATATCCCCTGATTCCCCTCTCATGATCCCTTTCACGTGCTCTCTCAGGCGGTTTCTCAACCTCTCTTTCAGCTTGAGCTCTCCTCAGCCTCTTGGTCCTTGGGGAAGGAGACCTTGGAGCTGGAGAATTCGACTTTTCTCGTTTGGGCCGACTTGAATGTCTCTCCCTTTTCGGTGAACTAACCCTATGAGAGCTCTTGTGATAAGCAGGAGATTGATCTCTTCCTGATGCACTACTCTTACGAGGAGAGCCAGCAGGTGATCTTTCTCTTACTGGAGAAACAGAATGCCTAGATCCATGGCGCCCCATAGGTGATTTCCGTGATACTGATGGGCTCATTAAACACCACAATGCAGCCAAAACCTGACAACTTCCTGGTAGACTAATACTCAGTTATAATTCTTACAGGTTACCATGTAAATCTTCAAACTTCGAAGACCAAGCAAATATAGAGATTAAAAGGGGAAATCCAATCCTATCAGTAAACTATTATCGGATAAACAACAGCAAAAAAAGGCTAAACTCTCTCTTATATCAAGTTCACATAGTCAGCTATATCACATCACAGTGCAAAGCCATTTAAGTTCAAATTCATAATCAAATGAGACGTAAAACCCCAAAATCATGTCTATTCGTTGAGCGAAATGGCTTCAACAATTGAAAATTTATACAATAAACAGTTCAATCCCTAACTGATCCAATAACAACAATCCAATCCACAATCCCCGGTGCCAAACCCTAATTCGGTCTCAATAACAACAACTGCAATCCCTAATTTTCAATGCCAAGTTCCAAGTAAGAAACACCTAATCAACTTATGTAGCAAATTTGAGAGTTCGATTCTTACCTTGTTCGATCGACTGACCGCGAGCCCAAAAACTCCGAGTTGCAGAACCAATAAGAAGGGGTTTTGTTTTCTTCTTTTATGGCTTTTTACTCGGTTTATACCAGATAAATATGCTTGTGCAAACTTTTTTTTTTTTTCTTTGAAAAAGGGAAAGCGGTTCGATACATTAGACGACACGTCGTCTAATGAATCGAAAGGCCGAATAAATCGGCATACGTAAAAGCCGTCGAGAGAACCCAAACAAGCAAAAAGGAAAAAGAAGAAAAGTATCAAAAGAAAGCTTCAATCACAACGAGCCGATGGAGGAGGATCTGGAGCAGAGCAAGACAAGCACAAAGAGGAAGAACATCGATACAATGAAAGTAGAAGTAGTGCAGAGTAAACTCCCAAGGACCTCAGATTTGGACTTCTCTTTTAAACCTTCAAATTTCGATAACCTGTCCTCGACTTTTTCTTACGAACAAAATCACACCTTCTTGCAAGAGTAGCTCACCGCATCACATCGAAAACCATTCCATCCGACCAAACAAAGTGAAAAAAAGGATCTCTTTTAAAGATGAAAAAGTAAAAAATATACAAATGAATTTAGAACATTAAGAGGGTATGAAAGGTTTACACCATGAGATAAATCGAGTATTAAACACTCGTGGCAAGTTATGTCATCGAAAATGAACAACTCGATCACTGTAGCATATTAAATTTCAGGTAACACATTTGAAATGAATTGTAATCATTTGTTATATTTTTTTTAAAAGCATTTTTTTTTACTTTGGTAATTTTAAACAGAATAATAAGGATGAGCCTGAAAGCAAAAAAAACCAATTTTGGAAAAGGGCATTGCAAAATCAACATTCCCATAATGCTCTCATCTCTCAACAAGAGTCCGCATGAATGAATAGGTTTTTACCGTTTTTGTTTTTGTTTTATTTTTTCCTCCCTTTTTCATAAAAGGACTTGGGAGATGTAGATGAGTTATCAAATTTACCAAATTGTAAACCAGAACAAGAGTCAACTTGTAACTGATTGAGTTTTTATCCCGATTGTTAATAAAGATTAGAAATCTCTGATTTGTTTTAATTTGTAATCTATGAAACAAAACAACAAAGAAGAACATCGCAAACTTGGTTTTAAATTGTTGAGGGCCGATGAGGCTGCATAATTTGGTTTTTCAAGAAGGTGGTTTGATTGCTTTGATTTGGTTTTCCGACCGCTTGTGCAAACGTTTTTGAAAGGTAACTAGTTGTCCGGATTTTATCAAAATAAAAAATATATTATTTTAGAGTGACGTTATTTGAAGCGGTCGGAAAATACAAATAAGACAGCGCATATGAATTGTGCGCCCCATCCAAACGCCCGCAGCCCGCACACCATCCTTTTGGTGCATGGGCCTCATGCGCCCCAAGACGAAACATTAGGGCGTCACGCGACGCCCTTTCTTCCTTCTTCTTGTTCTTGCGCCGATGCGGCTGTGTGAAATAAACGAAAGGAAAAAACGCAATCAAGACTCACAACAATCTCAAAGAAGCTACGCAAAATGGTTCGAGATTCATATGTCGGAGATTCACAACAATCTCAAGGTAGAAGACAATATGTGGATCGGATTCACGTTAGTTTTTTTTATATTTTTATTGTTTTTGTTATTTTGTGGATTATTATGATTTTAGGCTTGAATTTAATTATTTTAAGAAAATTCGGCTAGTTTGTATCAACGATACAAAAAAGGCCTTATTAGATCAATCTTATCTAATTGGATCGTCATTAAATTTTTTGCGTTTTTATGTTTTTTTTTTTCCTTCTGAGCTTTCAAAGGGGCTCTTATGGTGAGATTCCGTTGAAGAAGATGACAAAAAAAAATAAAAAAAATTATGTTGTAATTTTAAAACTCACAATTTTATCTGAAAACAAAATTCAAAATGTGATGGAAAAGCATTAAAGAGAAGAATAAGCGAGAAGCTAGATTTGTCATAACATCCGTCCGTCGAGAGGCCAAGGCTCAACGAGATAGACTTGTCACGACATCCATTCAGGCATCCGGGTACCGGTGAACACACAATATGACGAAGCTCCACGTAACGATTTATATATATTCTTTTAATCAACGACACATCTCATCCTTCAACACTTGGACCGTGATGGTTAATTCACATAATATTCAATTACGGTAAAGGGGCATTGTCCTTCGGCCAAACCTATAAATTAATTACAAAACAAAAGGGTTATTAAAGATTGAGTTTAATACGCTAAAGTGGGAAAATGTAAACGTCAACATACCGGTACAAAGTGTGTAGTTTGAGATAAACGCTATCGGATATCGAACGGATCACTATAGACGGACCTTAGTTAGAAATAGTTGTTATCATAGATAGGTATGTTGATGCGTTATTCTCAAGGACAACTAAAACACTGTGATAATTTTAACAAGATGATATTAGTCATGTTATGAGCTCTCTCACAACACCAATACCAAAATAATAGAATTAGGCCGGTTGATGACACGTGATATAAATAGATGGTCAAATTCACTAACTAGACCTTTTACAAATATTGATCTATTAAGTAGACCCATAACATAAACGCAAGTTAGTAAATGTACCCCTATAGAGTAATAGTGGTAAGTCAATTGGAGTATAAAAATTAGAGAGATCTACAAAACAAAAGCTAATAAAAAAGAGTCTACTTCACTAAATTCTTTCTAAATAGATTAAGCGAGCTAAGAGTAGATAAATTATAAAAAGTAGTGGGAAGAAAAACAAGTAAGAAAGTAGCACTCATATTCATGATTAACGCACATGCACATTTACACGATTTCTTTTGCAACATATGTCATGCACCATCCAAAATGGCAATGACGTCGCTTTTGTAACTCTTTCGAGGACTTCTTAAGATAAAGATCGCTTAGTGAGGAGAGAGAGCTCATCCAAGATGGCAATGACATGCACCATCCGAAATGTGTCGAATGAGGGGCCAATCTTCACCTCTCGTCCAAGGCGTTTGTTCTCTTATGTTGGATATTCTGCTACAAACTTGAGATAATGTATTAAAGTTGCTGGAGCATGGTGTTGGATAGGCATGCATGATTGAGTTTCATATGGTAAAAGCTTCCATGTTTGATATTCTACGTACATACAAAAATGTCAAGGAAGAAAGGGACTTCCATGGTATGTGTAGGAAATTGTAATACGAAAAATTATAAGTGCACAATTAAGGAAGATCGGATATGTATACCGATATAGTGCGTGAGTTAAGTAAAGTCGATATATAATATCTTTCCTTAATCCTAAAAGCACCTCATTTTACAACGGTCACCGGTGTTTGAGAATCCCGGAATAAAACCGCTTATGAATCCGAACTGCGTAATTTTTCGGAAGCATGCAAACCAGTTGCGTGTTGCACTCTCAAGAGAACAGTGGAGCACATGAGCTGAAAAGGAGAAGAGATGATTGTTGTTGGGATGAAGAAAATGAGAGGAGTAGAGACTCTATTTATAGGAGCAGAGGAGAAGAGACGATTGTTGTTGGGATAAAGAAAATGAGAGGAGTATAGAGGAGGAGCTTGTTATGAATCTGGTGCCAAAAACCCGGGGCCATTTGACTGGCCCAGTCATTGTCCAAAAACCGGAGTCAAAGTTGACCTAGTATTTGCCCAATTTTTGGAGTCAACGACTAATCCTTTGACTTTGGACTTCTGCAAAGATGGGTTTGGCCTAAACTTATTTGCGTAGTTGGACTATGAGTTGGGTTAGCCGAAAAATGAACATAGGTGGCCAACCCATGTAGTATATTGGTCAACATGTCTCGTCCCAACGCATTGCAACACCGTCACGACGCGTCTCGGCTTAGCTCGGCGCGCACGTGGTGGTCTGCCTACGCCGTTCCGCATTGAAAATGGGTGATAGGTGATGGAATCACTATCATTTAGGGTAGTTTTTAGAGTCTTTTTATTGCATTAGTGTCGGTTTATGCTACTAACTCCTTGGTCCAGAAGAAGAAGATCAAAAGAAGCTAAGGAAGGAGTTATAAGCACTTAGGAGTGAAGATCGATCAAGAAGCAAAGTTTTTGTTGCTCCACCGCCCCCGCGGGTCCTTGCAGCCGCCCCTGTGGTGACTTGCCTTGACGAGACGAAGACCAGCTCCCTTGCGCATCCCACTGCGCCTTGCCTGCGCCTCGCCTTGGGAGTTGGAAGGTGAAGAGTCTGTGTCACCGCCCCTGCGTTGGCCATAAGGCGCCCCTGCGCCTTGACATCAGAAACGTTAAGAAGGCGAAATCAAACGTTGAAAGTGCATTAAAGATCCGCCCCAGGGGAGTTGTGTAGCCGCCCCAGCGGTTCTGAAGAAGATCAACCGATTCTGCCTAAACCGCCCCTGCGGTTCCTGAAGGCCGCCCCTGCGGTGTAACGCCAGAAGCTTTACTCCGACTGTTTACACCATCTTTATGGCATTAAAGGTGGCTGTTTTAGGCCGGCTATTTACTCCTAATTAAGTGTCTTTTTTAGTATAAATAGTCCATGGCTGATTGTTAGAATTATCCATGCTTTTCCTTACAAAATCCATTTTAGACTTGAGTTTTTCCATTGTAATGATTTGCTAACTCCCTTGCTACATTGGGTTGGTTTGAAGCTGCTTTGTTACTTTGGTTGTAAGTTCTTTTAATATAAGTTTTTATTCAGTAATGCTTTGTGTTTCCTTGATCTCCATTGTTTTATTGCATGTTAACTATTACTTGAGATTGATCACCTTAGGTTCTAAAGTGCATGTAAACAACTAGAATTAATAGGTTCCGGGTTCGGGTCTTTAATCTAGTAGCAACTTTAAGTAATAACGGGTTGTAATTACTTAAAGAAAAGGAACACAAATATAAAGATAAGTTTAACGGTTTAATCTTCTCTTTATATCCCTTAGTCTTTGTTTGAATGCTAACTTGTTATTTGTTCTTGTAGGTTTACGGAACTTTAATAGGTTAATTTGTGTTGATGCCGGTTGGCTCAACATATGTATGATCGAGACGGGAGATTACTTAAGAACTTGTAAAAGGAATGCACAAAAGTAGCAATTGCATGCTTAGAATCAACCCAGTGTAGATTCATCCATTATTGTCTTACTTGTCGCATTAATCGTTTTCATAAGTTTTTGTGCATCAATTCAACCAACCCCCCCCCCCTTTGTGTCACTTGTCATTATAATCGATAATTGCATCTAAAACACCTTAACTCTCTTGGGTTCGACCCTTACTTAATCACTATACTTGTTCTTAGTGCTAAGTCGGGATTTACTTTTGATTGAGTATAAACGACCATACAAATACCTTTGGTCAAATTTTGGCGCCGTTGCCGGGGAGTTTTTGTATTTTATTGTTATTATTGATTATTGGTTTGAACCATTTTTATGGTTCAATCCCGTGCTACTAATTCCGGCTTTGCTTCTTTTGATTCAGAAATTGAGAGGACGCACATCCGGCAACGAAGACAACAACAACTACAACAAGAAATGGCTGACCGTACTCTTTGTCAACTTACACAACCCACTTTGGCTCAAAATCCTCTTGCGGTCGCTATACCGGCACTAGGGGAAGGAGTCAACTATGAGCTCAAACCGGGCCTCATTCACTTGCTTTCATCCTTCCATGGGCTAAGTGGAGAAGACCCCATCAAGCACCTTGGGAAGTTCCACACCGTTTGTATGAGCTTGAAGCCGGCCAACATTACCGAAGAACAGATCAAGATGAGGGCATTCGGCTTCACACTCAAGGATTCGGCGGATGATTGATATTACCACCTTCCATCCGGAAGTATTGACACTTGGGAGAACCTTCACAAAGCGTTCTTGGAGAAATACTTTCCAGCTAAAAAGGCCAATAGCTTGAAGAAAGCTATAAGCACCATCGAGCAAGAGGCAACCGAAACTCTCTACGAGTACTTCGAAAGGTTTGCACGCCTCCGATCCAGCTGTCCTTTCCACGGAATTCAACTCAAGATCTAGTCTTGTACTTGTACAATGGCTTGCTAGACAATGAAAGGAGAATCGTCGATGCGGCTTGCGGAGGTAATATTCTTAACTCTACTCCTGACCTTGCTTTGGAAAAGATACAGGAACTAGCGGAAGGAACTCGAAACTTTGGAAGGACCCCGGCTAAGAAAGGAGTTCATGCCGTGAGTTCCGGGAAGAGCGAGATTTTCACCGAGTTGGTGGAATTGAAGGAAATGGTGAAGAGGTTAACACTTATGGGAACACCGCAACAGCTCAAAGCTTTTGGAGTTTGTGCTGACCCGTATCATCCCACGGACATGTGTCCACAAGTTCAAGATGACGATGTTGAAGTAAACGCAATGGGTTATGGACAACCACAGTAGCAAAGACCTAGGAACGATCCTATGCACAAAATTTCATGCCAAATTGGCGTGACCAACGGAATTTCCGTTGGAGGGATCAACAAAACCAACAACAACAGCCCCGCCAAGGTAAGTATCACTCAGCTGAAGATATGTTGCAGGTTTTGACTAAACACTTTGCTACTCATGTCCAAATAACATAATCAAGCATTAAGAACCTTGAGAAGCAGGTAGGCCAAATGGCGGAAGCTATTTCAAGGACCGAATCAAGGCTTTCCGAAGGATTGCCTTCTCAGATGTTTATAAACCCCAAGGAGAATGTTAGTGCCCTAACATTAAGGAGCGGGAAGCAAATCCAACAAGAATCAACAAAAGAGTCACAAAGTGAACCTTCTGTCGTTATTTCCGCACCCACAGCTGCCCCTGCGGCTACATCTGCGCCCAACCCAGAAGGAAGAACGCCC
This sequence comes from Fagopyrum esculentum, assembly GCA_033239045.1. Taxonomy (NCBI): domain Eukaryota; kingdom Viridiplantae; phylum Streptophyta; class Magnoliopsida; order Caryophyllales; family Polygonaceae; genus Fagopyrum; species Fagopyrum esculentum. The sequence continues at coordinate 13,921,119 of BSUD01000003.1, forward strand.
CTGCGGCTGGCTGCCCCGCCCCTGCGGTGACAACCCCTGAGCTGCCCCTGCGCCTTCAAGCTTAAGCCCTTGCGGAAAACACAATAGAAGGTCCCGCTGAAAAGGATACTTACGTCCGGCCTAACTTTCCGCCGCTGTACTCCGAAAAGTCACCGGCTCTTTTTCCTGAAGCATTAAAGGAGCGAAGAATCATAGAGGACAAGGACCTCTTTGAGACTTTCTCCAAATGCGAGGTAAACATTCCCCTCCTTAAGTTGGTGAAAAGTATCCCTAAGTATGCTCGTTTTTTGAAGGAACTTTGCACTATCAAGAGAAATCAAAAGCTAAAGGGGAAACAGAAAGTGCAAGTGAGTGAACACGTGTCGGCAGTTTTCCAACGGAGAATGCCCAAGAAATGCAGCGATCCAGGCATGGTAAGCATTCCTTGTGTTGTAGGGGAAACCCGCTTTGACAAAGCAATGTTTGATCTCGGTGCTTCTATTAATGTCTTGCCATATTCGATTTACAAATCACTTGGCCTTGGGCCACTAATGGAAATTAGGATTGTAGTACAACTTGCTGATAGATCTAATGTGTACCCGAAAGGGATAATTGAAGATGTATTAGTGATGGTAGACAACCTAATTTTTCCTGTTGATTTCTTTGTAATGGATATGGAAAATGACTCGCATGCTGCACCCATTCTGTTAGGTAGGCCATTTCTGAAAACAGCTAGGACTAAAATTGATTATGTTAGTGGTAAATTGACCATGGAGTTTGATGGAGAAGTAGTAGAATTTGACATCTATGATGCAATGAAATTTTCTAGCGATGATCATTCTCTATGTGCTATTGACGTTGTTGAACCTTTTGTGCAAGATGTTTTTGATAACTCTGACGTGGATGAATTGAGAAATGTGATTGAGCATGACATTAATGATTTCAAATCAGATTATGTGTTAACATCTAGCATGAAAGAGGTCTTAGCCCAATTAGGTGGGCAAAAAAGGCTACCTATTTCCAATTTGACCATTGGGCCCACTTTACTAACCCCAAGTGAAAAGCTTGTTCCATCCATAGTGCAGGCACCGGAAATAGAATTGAAGGATCTTCCGTCACACCTCAAGTATGTTTTCCTTGGAGCACACAATACCTTGCCGGTAATCATCTCCAATAAGTTGACCACCGGACAAGAAGATAAGTTGGTAAACGTACTAAAGGAGCACAAAACGGCCCTCGGATGGACTATTGCAGACATCAAGGGGATAAGTCCTTCCACTTGCATGCATAGGATTTTACTTGAGGACGAAGCCAAGACCTCTAGGCAACCTCAAAAGAGGTTGAACCCACCAATGATGGATGTAGTCAAAAAGGAAGTGTTGAAGCTCCTCCAAGCGGATATGATCTTTCCTATCTCGGATAGCACTTGGGTTAGCCCGACCCAAGTGGTTCCAAAAAAGGGAGGCATCACTTTAGTGGAAAATCAACATGGAGAGATGGTCCCAAGCAAAACACAAACCGGATGGAGAGTTTGCATTGACTATCGTAAGCTCAATAAGGTAACACGAAAAGACCATTTCCCATTACCTTTTATTGATCAAATGTTGGAACGTCTTGCAGGTCATCAATACTACTGTTTCGTGGATGGATATTCGGGTTATTTCCAAATAGCCATCGCACCAGAATATCAAGAGAAGACGACGTTCACTTGCCCATTCGACACTTTTGCATATCGCATAATGCCCTTTGGACTTTACAACGCGCCGGGCACTTTCCAACGGTGCATGATAAGTATTTTCTTCGAATATATAGAAAATTTCATTGAAGTCTTCATGGATGATTTTACCGTCCATGGAGACAATTTTGACGCATGTTTAGGGCATTTTAAACTTGTTCTTGGAAAATGTGTTGAAACCAACTTAGTTCTTAATTCGGAAAAATGTCATTTCATGGTCGAACAAGGAATTGTGTTAGGACATGTAATATCCTCAAAAGGGATAGAGGTAGATAAGGCAAATGTTGATGTTATTCAAAATTTACCTTATCCTACTAATGTTTGGGAAATCCGATCTTTTCTTGGTCATGCAGGTTTCTACCGAAGGTTCATCAAAGACTTCTCAAAGAACTCAGCACCCCTGTGTGAATTGCTCAAGAAAGATGTAACCTTCATAGTGGATGAGGATTGCAAGAAGGCTTTCGACACTCTGAAGTCATGTCTCACCACCGCTCCGATCATCCGTTCTCCGGATTGGGAGAAACCTTTTGAAATCGTGTGTGACACCTGTGACTACGCCGTCGGAGCTGTCTTAGGACAAAAAGACGGAAGGGCCTCCCATGTGATCCATTATGCGTCTATGTCACTAAATGGAGCACAAAGGAATTAGTCCACCACCGAGAAGGAGATGTTGGCGGTAGTTTTTGCCCTTGAGAAGTTCAAGCAATACCTACTTGGGGTAAAGGTAATTATTTTCACTGACCATGCAGCCCTAGGTACCTCATGGCAAAGAAGGAGGCGAAGCCACGATTAATCCGTTGGGTGCTCCTTCTAAGCGAATTTAACCTAGAAATAAGGGACAAAAAAGGGGGTTGAGAACCTGGTGGCAGATCATTTGAGCAGACTAGTGCAATAGGAGGAAGAACCATGAAAAGGAAGAGAGATAGCCGGAAGCTTTCCAGACGATACATTCTACACAACTCTTTGTTGTGTAGCCGCCCCCGCGCCTCACACCAGTCGCCCCTGCGGCTCTGTCTAGGCGCCCCTGCGGAATTGTCGACAGAGGTTTGTCTTAAGCTTCAATCTTTTAAGCCTTGGTTTGCTGACATTGTGAACTTCATTGTCAGGAAGGAGTATCCTCCAAACTTCACCAAAGCACAATGAGAGAAAGTAAAAGCTGAAGCTCGACACTACGTTTGGGACGATCCTTACCTTTGGAAGCATTGTAGTGACCAAGTAATCCGGTGTTGCATTTCGGACAATGAGGTACAATCCGTCCTAACTTTCTGTCATTCTGAAGCATGTGGGGGCACTTTGGGGCAAACAAAACTGCAAGAAAAGTTTTGGATGCCGGTTTCTTTTGACCACACATTTTTCGAGACGCCTTTGCGTTTTGTAAAGTGTGTGATAGATGCCAAAGGGTAGGAAATCTTTCAAGGAGACATGAAATGCCCCAATCCTCTCTTATATTTTGTGAAATATTCGATGTTTGGGGAACTGATTTCATGAGACCGTTTCCTACCTCATTCGGGAACACATATATTTTGCTTGCGGTGGACTATGTTTCTAAGTGGGTGGAAGCAAAGGCCACCAAAACTGATGATTCAAAAGTAGTTGCAGCTTTTCTGAAGGAGAATATCTTTGCAAGATTTGGAATTCCGAAAGCCTTAATCAGTGATAGGGGTACCCATTTCTGCAACAAGACGATCACGACTCTCCTTAAGAAGTACCATGTTCACCAACGAGTATCAACAGCCTATCATCCTTAAACAAACGGCCAAGCGGAGGTATCCAACCGGGAAATAAAGACCATCCTTGAAAAGACGGTTTCTCCCGGCCGGAAGGATTGGAGTGCAAGGCTAAATGACGCCCTATGGGCATATCGGACAGCCTACAAAACTCCCATCGGAATGTCTCCTTTTAGGCTCGTGTTTGGGAAAGCTTGCCACCTACCGGTGGAGTTAGAGCACAAGGCTTGGTGGACGGTAAAGAAGTGCAACATGAACATAGAAGAAGTGGGAGAATTTCGGAAGCTCCAATTGCAAGAGTTGGAGGAACTAAGGCTAGATGCATATGACCATGCTACCACATACAAAGAAAAGACCAAAGCATGACATGACCGGAATATCCTCTGGAAGGACTTCAAGGTAGGTAATAAGATACTTCTCTTTCAATCCCGTTTGAAACTCTTTGCAGGTAAGCTGCGTTCAAGATGGATAGGGCCGTTCATAGTAGCCGAAGTATACCCTCACGGGGCTGTGGATTTCTATGACCCGCAAACACACAAGGTGTTTAAGGTGAACGGACAAAGGCTAAAGCTTTACCTTGAAGGAGTCAAGGACGATCCGATTGACGAGATGGTACTAGAGGAGGCACAGTCAGAGAAGTAGAGATCTTACGTCGAGCCAACGACGTAAAACATAGGCGCTAATTCGGGAGGCAACCCGAAGGAATAAGAAGAGGAGCTTCTGTCAAGAAAACCGCCCATGCGGCTCTAAAAACTCGCCCCTGCGGCGACACCTCTGGCCAACGCCAACCCCGGCACTAGGCCTGCGTCTGCTCACGTAGGTCACCGCCCCCGCGGTGCCAACCCTACGCCCCTGCGGCGGCCACCCTTGACACGCACCCTCAGCTCCACCTGCGTGCCCCCTCTCTCTTGTCACCGCCCACGCGGCGACACACACCGCCCATGTGGAACAGTTAAGGAAAGAAAAAAAATATACTTCCCAAAAATAACCTACATCTACCACCTTCTCCACTCCCTCTCCATTCACTCTGCGAAACCTAGCCGCCTTACCCCCCCACGCCCTTGCGCCCTCCAAGCAACTCATCGTCACCACCTCGTCGCGCCCCTGCGCCACCTCCGGCAACCTAGTGGCGCCACCCCCTTACCAACACGAACAACCTCCACCACACATAACCCTTCCACTCTCGCTCGACTGTTCCACTTCCGGCGACAGCTGCAGCAACCAAAGAAAGTGCCGGAAAAGCCCCATCGCCACCACCTTCGTCGAAACGACCAAATCGCCTTCTGCTCTTCGCCCGCACCTGCGCCTGCAAGCTCCCGCCCTTGCGCCTGTTGCAGCCGCCCCTGCGGATATTACGACAGAAGGTTCGTCTTTTGATCAAATTGCTGAACTTTCTAACTCTCTTACTTGATCAATTACAAGAGATGGAACCACAAAGGAAATACAAGTTGACGGAAGGTGAGAAGGATCGGTATAGGATTGCTCAAAGCCGGGAGGTGCATGCAACCCGGTTCCTTGATGTTTCCACCTTTGAAAATCTAGGGATGTTGGAGAGTATGCAGGAATTTCTAAACAATGCCGGGTTGGGTGATTTTCTGATAAAGACCGCTCCAACACACCCCGACCTCAGTAGACAATTTATAGCAACATTCAAAATGGAGACGGTAGACCAAATGTGTGTTGGGCTTTCATTCAAGTACAACAAGAGGAAGTACACATTGAATTACACCCAAATATCGGAGGCTTTAGGGGTGACCATAGCAGCTTCCGATGACTGGTGGGAACCCATTCCGACGCCTGATTTGCTTGAGTTTTAGCAGGCCGGCACTAGGTCGGAGTTCCATGCAGGAGGTGAGTACTCCAACAAATTCACTCACCCCTGCTTGAGGCTCATATCAAAGGTCTTCATGAGTGTCTTCTATGGACACAAGGAGGAGTATAAGGTCGCTCTCAAGGACCTTCCATTGTTATATGCTTGCCTCTCCACGAATGATTGGGTGCCGGATTGGGCATATCTCTTCCTTACCGCTCTTAAGCGGATTAGGAAGAATGAGCCTCGTGACATCGTGGGACGAGGTATCATTTCATTACTAGCTGCGCGGGTTATGGATCTTCCTCCATTGGAAGAGGGTTTGGAGCCACCCTTATACAATGAAGGGTTATTGAGGAGGTGCAGGCTCCTCAGGAGAGACGAGGAGCAGCGGTTCTGGATCTCCCTTGCAGATGGGAGTCACATCACATATCTTCCCCGACGACTCCCATTGGGAGAAGAGCTCTCCGACCTATATGTACCGGCTGACCCTGTCCCTCCGAGACGGCCTCAGGTTGATATTGTTGGGAGGTACGTAGCCGGTTCTAGCAGGGCCCACACCACTGATGAGGAGATGCCGACGGTGGGACACGACAGTCAGACCATGGAGAGTCTGCAGGCTTAGATGATTGCTTTGACTACACAACACCAGGCATGGCAGACTGAGTATCAACGGTCCATGCTTGAGCAGCATCAGGCGTGGCAGTCCAGCTTCGCCTCTTCCATGACCACTCACTTTGACCGCCGTCAAGATGCTTGGCAGACGGCTCATCAATAGCAGTTGGAGACTCAGCAGCTAGCTTGACAAGCTAGCTATGAGACTTCATTTAGAGAGAGAATGGAGGCTCAGAAGGACCGGATTGACACCCTTCACCGCCGCCAGGAGCACTTCTTCCGCCACTTCCCGTACCACCGGAGGAGGGTCCTGGTGGTCCATCCGGACCACCCCAGTGAGGGGTACATTTCTTTCCCTTCTCCCACATTTATCTTTGACTCATTTCCACTTTGAGGACAAAGTGCACTTCAAGTATGGGGGAGGGATATATATCATTGCTTGTACAGTTCATTTAGTTGTTTTGTTGCATTGATTTTTGCATTGTTGAATTCAGTTTCACTTGAAAAAAAAGAAAAAGAAAAAGCCAAAGAAGTGAAAAAAAGGCATGAAAATCCTTGGATAAACCAAAAACCCGAAAGGGAGGTTTAGGTAAAAAGAAGGTAGTCCGACCAACCTTAGGTTGGTACAAAATTGGATTTGAGGGATGTGAGTTTAAGTGAGAAAAGAAGAAGAGTGGCAAGGTGAAAACCCGAAAGGGCGCCTTGGCAAGATGAGCGACACCGAGTGTAGGTTTCCCTTCCGGCGTTTTGACGACATAAGAAGGGGAGTCATAAGGAGGTTGTCCGGGTAAGCCACTCTTGGAGCGATAAGGATGGTAGTATCTCTTTTTCTCACATTTCCTCTCTTTTCCTTCCTTCTTTCTTTCTTTGTTTTTCTCTTGTTTTCCATTATTTTTCTTTCTTTCCCTTGCTTCCTGAGACCTTGAGTCTAATGGCTGTCATTTGTTTTACTCGGGACGAGTAAAAGGTCTAAGTATGGGGGAGTTTGATAGGTGATGGAATCACTATCATTTAGGATAGTTTTTAGAGTCTTTTTATTGCATTAGTGTCGGTTTATGCTACTAACTCCTTGGTACAGAAGAAGAAGATCAAAAGAAGCTAAGGAAGGAGTTATAAGCACTTAGGAGTGAAGATCGATCAAGAAGCAAAGTTTCTGTTGCTCCACCACCCCCGCGGGTCCTTGCAGCCGCCCCTGCGGTGACTTTCCTTGACGAGACGAAGACCAGCTCCCTTACGCCTCCCACTGCGCCCTGCTTGCGCCTCGCCTTGGGAGCTGGAAGGTAAAGAGTCTGTGTCACCGCCCCTGCGTTGGCCATAAGGCTCCCCTGCGTCTTGACATCAGAAACATCAGGAAGGCGAAAGGTCAGACGTTCAAAGTGCATTAAAGATCCGCCCCAGCGGAGTTGTGTAGCTGCCCCAGCGGTTCTGAAGAAGATCAACCGATTCTGCCTAAACCGCCCCTGCGGTTCCTGAAGGCCGCCCCAGCGGTGTAACGCCAGAAGCTTTATTCCGGCAGTTTACACCACCTTTATGGCATTAAAGGTGGCTGTTTTAGGCCGGCTATTTACTCCTAATTAAGTGTCTTTTGTAATATAAATAGTCCATGGCTGATTGCTAGAATTATCCATGCTTTTCCTCACAAAATCCATTTTAGACTTGAGTTTTTCCATTGTAATGAGTTGCTAACTCCCTTGCTACATTGGGTTGGTTTGAAGTTGCTTTGTTACTTTGGTTGTAAGTTCTTTTAATATAAGTTTTTATTCAGTTTGCTTTGTGTTTCCTTGATCTCCATTGTTTTATTGCATGTTAACTATTACTTGAGATTGATCACCTTAGGTTCTAAAGTGCATGTAAACAACTAGGATTAATAGGTTCCGGGTTCGGGTCTTTAATCTAGTAGCAACTTTAAATAATAACGGGTTGTAATTACTTAAAGAAAAGGAACACAAATATAAAGATAAGTTTAACGGTTTTAATCTTCTCTTTATATCCCTTAGTCTTTGTTTGAATGCTAACTTGTTATTTGTTCTTGTAGGTTTACGGAACTTTAATAGGTTAAGTTGTGTTGATGCCGGTTGGCTCAACACATATGTATGATCGAGACGGGAGATTACTTAAAAACTTGTAAAAGGAATGCACTAAAGTAGCAATTGCATGCTTAGAATCAACCCAGTATAGATTCATCCATTATTATCTTACTTGGCGCATTAATTGTTTTCATAAGTTTTTGTGCATCAATTCAACCAAACCCCCCCTTTTGTGTCACTTGTCATTATAATCGATAATTGCATCTAAAACACCTTAACTCTCTTGGGTTCGACCCTTAATTAATCACTATACTTGTTCTTAGTGCTAAGTCGGGATTTACTTTTGATTGGGTATAGACGACCATAGAAATACCTTCGGTCAATGGGCAGTGACCCAACGACCCAAAAATGAACATAGGTGTCCAAGCCATGTAGTATATTGGTCCGCTTGTCTCGTCCCAACGTATTGCAGCACGGTCACGATGCCTCTCGGCGCGCACGTGGTGGTTTGCCTACGCTGTTCCGCATTGGAAATGGGTAGTGACCTAACGGCCCAAAGATGAACATAGGTGGACAACCCATGTAGTATATTGGTCCGCATGTCTTATCCCAACGCATTGCAGCACGGTCACGACGCGCCTCGGCTCGAGCTCGACGCGCGTGTGGAGGTCTGCCTACACCATTCCGCATTGACAATGAGTAGTGACCCAAAGGCCCAAAAATGAACATAGGGTGGCCATCCCATGTACTATATTGGTCCGCTTGTCTCGTCCCTACCATTGCAGCACGGTCACGACGCGTCTCGGCTCGAGCTTGACGCGCGCGTGGTGGTCTACCTACGCCGTTTCGCATTGGAAAAGGGTAGTGACCCAACGACCCAAAAATGAACATAGGTTGCCAACCCATGTAGTATATTGGTCCACCTATCTCGTCCCAATGCATTGCAGCACGGTCGCGTCGCGTCTCGGCTCGAGCTCGGCGCACGTGTGATGGTCTGCGTATGTTGTTCCGCATTGAAAATGGGTAGTGACCTGTAACACCCCAAATCTCAGACTCGGGGCGCTACGGGATAGGAACTCACAACGAGTTACAACCCTAGCTTTACTGGATCTTACAACAAGGCACACACGATAAAACATAGAAATCCAACATCAAAATATGCAATGTCAAATAAGGAAGACGACTCTCAATCGAGGTATAAATATCTGAAATCCGTGGATAAACTAACAGAGTCCACTGAACACAAGTAAACCAACACCCGTCCTAAACACACGTACGGGAACCCCGACTGACCACCTCCTCCGAATCACTCGGCAACTTCCCTATCTTGCACGGCATCTAACAGCAAGGATAAACCGTTAGCTAACTATAATATAGAAGAGAATGCCAAAGAACAAACACATATAAGAAAGATAAACACAGATCATGTCATCACATAACTCAGTTATATCTTCATTAAAGTCATTCACCTTGTTCAATTATAAGTGTGACACGAGAAGTCTCAGACTCTCGCCCTCGGAATTTTATCCAGCCGGAGTGGTTCGGCGCACCGATCCGTATACCATATGGAGTGGATCGGTACCCTCTCTGTATATCCTAATCTGGTCCAGTCACGAAGCACCTCCCATACTCCCTCGGAAGAACTAGACAAGTGACCACCGCCCGTCACTCGTGGGCCAATATATATGTCGGTATATGTATAATATAAATAGTCACAGCACAATAACATACACCACTCAAGCATCAACCGTTATCTCATAGAAAGCTAAGTAAGTCATACTGACTTACCAAAAGTCGACTACTCTCAGCTATCTACATAAATTGATCCGAACTAACTCCTCAAAGCCTGATAGGTAAAGACAATGTGTCACAATCACAACACAACCATGTGAAACTACATCCAAGCAGTTTCCGATCTAAAGAAACCTCAACGTACTCGGAAAATATCCTAAAACTAGCCCACTACATGGGATTCACTCAAGATCTGCTAGGCCACCTATCATGATACTACATCATGCTCAAAGGAGACAAGTAAGGAGGAAACACATACCACAAGAACACACTTAAGTCGGAAGAATGACTTAAGTGTCTCACTAGAGGAAATCCGCAACCGCAGTGGTGAAGGGGTGCAGGGGCGGCAATGACACAACAACCGCACCCGCGGCGGGAGTGAGGCGTAGGAGCGGTGAGGCGCGGTAGCGGGACAGTGCAGGCGCGGGGGCGGTATTGGCGACAACGAACACCGTCTTCTCTTCTTCGACTTCGATCTTCTCTCTTCTTCACCCTGCGTGTAATCCCGTGTATACTCATAACACTCTCTAAGAATCATTCAACAACTCAAAGGAAGGCACTTAACCTTCTTCTTTGATGCAATTGAAGAAGGAACAAACAATGATTCCGGAATCCACAAAGACGGCCTCCACATAGACACTCGTTGCAGTCCGGTGAAAGTGAGCAACACAACGTTGTTGTGACGGAAACTGAAGAGGGGGGAAGGAATAGATGAAGGGAGGAAGGATAACCAACAATGAAGAAAAGGGGAGGAGGAAGAAGAAGGATTCTCACCTACGTAGATCTCCTCAAGGGTGACGCTCCAGCCAAGGGCGGAGCCAGAAATTTTTTATGGGTGGGCGGAATTTTACCACTTACTACATATGTACATAATTAAGTATAGTTTAGCTCTACTAAACTAATGTACATGTTAAGTGAATATATAAAATATTAATATATTAACTAATACTCCGTAAATAACTATCTAAAACTTAGTTACCGTTATTATTGCCGTGAAATAAAAAGATGGATATCAATGAAGTAAGTATCAGATACGGTATTTAAAGTTTTTTTAAGTGATTTCTAGTTAAATGAAGAAAATAGTTATATATTAAAATATTGAGTTGGGATGGGCCACTGCCTACTTAGCCCACCCCCTAACTCCGCCTCTGGCTCCAGCAAAAAGACGGCAATTTCAGAAAAGGAATGAAGACTGTAGGGTTTTGGGGTTTAAAGGTAGGGTTAGTAACCGTCGATGGTTACGAAGTAAAACAACGCGAGCCACTGCTTCACCGCCCCCACGGAAAACAGTGGCCGCCCCCGCAGGTCGACGCCTCTACGCCGCTATGTGGCTGCCCTCGCGGGTCATCTACCCGAGGCCTTTCCTAATGGGCATCCGAAAGAACCCGGGCGTTACATCATCACTCCCTAAAAACAAGTTTTGTCCCGAAACTTAAACCCAAAGATCCTCCCGTCTAGAAAACCTAGAACTCATCACAACTCGCACGGAAGTCGAAACTTCCTAACATACTAATCCGTCCGTCAACAAGTCAGGGCAAGGTCCACAGCCCATAAAAACACAAGTTTATACAGACATCACACATCATAAAATACACAAGACAACACATAACAAAAACCGGGTCCGAAACGAACCCGATGTTCCTCTCTCGATGGATAACTAAGCCCCGAACTCTGGATAGTTCCTTCGGATACTATCCTCCGTCACCCAAGTAGCCTCGCCAGCTCCTCGTCTTGACCTTTGAACTTGCATCATCGGTATGTCCTTAGAGAGTAATCGTCTCGTACTCCTCTCCAAGACCGCTACCGGATGCTCCACAAAAGTGTGGTCTGGCTCAACCACTAGGTCGTCATTGTTGATGACGTGTCTCGGGTCCGTTATGTACTCCCTTAGCTGTGACACATGAAAGACGGGGTGAACTCCATCTAGTCTCGGTGGTAAGGCAAGTCGGTACGCCACCTCCCCGACTCACTCTAAGATCTCGAATGGTCCAATATACCGGGGACTTAACTCCCCCTTGATGCCAAAACGTCGGACGCCCCGCGTTGGTGATACCCGTAGCCGGACGGTCTTCCTCAAAAGGCCGGTGAGTAGTCGAGCTATCACTGAAAATCCTTCTACGAATATGCGGTAGTATCCTGTTAACCTTAAGAAACTCCGGACCTCCTTGAAAAACATCGGAGGCGGACAAGTAGCTACATACTCAATCTTGGATTGATCAACCTTTATCCCCTCAGTAGTCACCACATGACCCAAGAATTTCACCTCGGACATCCAGAATTCGCACTTAGAGAACTTAGCATAAAGTTCTCTATCTTGAAGAACTCTGAGCACCGTCCTCAGATGACCGACGTGCTCCTCTATGCTCCGAGACTATACTAGGATGTCTTCAATAAATACCACCACAAACTAGTCCAAGAAGTCGATGAAAATACCATTCATCAACTCCATAAACACGGCAGACGCATTCTATATTGCGTGAAGTCGATGAAAATACCATTCATCAACTCCATAAACACCACCACAAACTGGTCCAAGAGTATACTAGGATGTAGCCAAAGGTCCAAATTCCGCGACCACGATGTCTCAGAGCAGCGAGGCGTGGAGACACAAGGAAGGAGCGATCGTGGGGAGATGAAAGCGCGGTCGTGGTAGAACTCCAAAGGCAAACTTCAACAACATTCTTTGATGCATAATGGTGCTCCAGTGCCCTTTGGCTGACACAACTAAACACCGTGGTTCCTAACACGACCAGAGATCTTACCTTGGATGCACATACAAACATCCAACACATGGGAAAGAATCAAGAATATATCTTGATTCAAGACTCATCTACCCAAGAAGACGAGGGAGAAGAAAGTGAAGAAGAAGGTTTGCTTACCAACGTCCAGAGAGCCCACAAGGCAATCTCTTGCTCCTCTAGATGCAGTCACGTGAAGGAAATCGGAATCATCATATTTCTCGTTGAGGAGGTTTAATGCAACAAAGATCACGTCCCGCTAAGAAAGGAAAGAAAGATAAATGTTTACAAACGGACCGGGCTACAATTTGTCAATTAACCGCAACCGCGCCTAAACCTCATCAAGGCGACACTAGGTAGCCGCGCCAGTGGGCCTCTGAGGCCGCGGGGGCGGGAACTCCTTTTGACACCACTCTTGTGACTCCAAAAGAAGTTCTGAGTGTCGGTTTTCGGAACAGAAGTTCTTGTTGTTACAATAATCGCCGTTATGCAAGGTTCGGGTTCGACACTTATATTTCATTTGGGGGTAATTAAACTTAGGATGTTTGATTGTGATAGGGACGAGTTATCTGGCTTGGTATGTCCAGAAAGCATGTTTTTACTAGACGTCAAAAGGTAAGCGGTCTTTTATGCCCCCGTCAATAATGATGGGGAAGCTCTACATTGATATTGTTGGAAGGATATGCGACTACATACTATCCTTGTTTGTTATGATGTTATTTGAAGTTGTGTCATTTTTGCATTTGAGTTTTTTTGGCTCCAAGTAAAACTTATGTTTTATTTTTATGCTCAGAAACTAAATGCTTGATGGATTAGCCCATATTGTTTCCATTTGGAGTATAAGTTATAATACATATAGTATCATTCTCCTATGAGAGTAATCAAATATGAAAACCAAATTGAATTTGTTCAGATGAAATGTTTTTCAAGTCAAGAATATTGAGATGATTTGTTATTATTCTATACTACGTGAATTGACATACTAGATCACTACTTCATATTTTTTCCTCATTTTCCTAAGAGTACAACTATTGGGATGGAATTATCACTTACTCATATAGAACCTATATCCATCGTCTATGTCGTCCCTTCTTTCTTCTTTAATCTCATATCTAATTTCGAGGTCATTAGCCTTAAATTACTATTTGAGGGGAGAAGTGATGCTATACAGTTTTGTTATGTGGGTGATACTTGAGGTTCACATTGAGGATATGTAAGGCCAATATAAGCATAGGTGTAGTTAGGGGTATGGAGGTGGGCATGACCCCTGTTGATGTTCTATAAAATCAGTACAAATGGTATATTGTTCATATTGTTTCAGTTGCCAAGTTGGTGGGAGGCGTGATTGTTGAACTTGGAAACCAAGGTTCAAAATCCTAGAATAAGCAAAAAAAAAAAATTTTTTCATTTTTTTTAAATATCCAATATATTAAGTATATTGACCCCCTAAAAAAAACCTTTTTATCTCCGCCACTAAATATAATAACACATTTAAGACCATTTTGCCGTTCACAAAACGTAGATTAACATGTATTATACTTAAACATAAAAAACATCATTCATGTGTATTATATTCATTCAATTTTCACTAAACTTTAAAACATACCCTTTGCAAGCAACTTCTCATATCATAGAAAATCTTGAGCAACTAGCACTTGAAATACGGGATGGGATTCGAGCACTAACTTCTTCATCCTGCAAAGTTCAACCCGTATATACTAAACTTTTAACTTAAAATATAAGTAAAACAAAATATCTAAGCCCAAAAAATTAGTTATATGATTAAATAAAATAAAATAAAATAATTATGCATGTTTAAATTGACAAATAGTCAAATTACCCAAATATATCTGTAATTTGTCATGGTTCGACTTTTATTTTGATTGTTTAAACAAAAGTTAATTATTTTTTAAGGAGAGTATGTAGTACCTTACTATGGGTTATTGGAAAATCAATGTCTTTCGTTATGATATACACAAATATTTTGTGTGTATAAATCGTATAGTTTAAACACCCTAAACATTTATAGATCAAGCGGGATTGGTCACGTCATATTCCGTCGCGGTCCCAACCGAGATAGGGTCCGACGTGATTCATTTAAAAGCACAAGGCATGTCCCGATCCCGTCTCATGTATATTATATGGGATTGGACGTGGGGTAACCTCAATCTCATCTCATCTCATCTCATCTCATCTCATCTCATCTCATCTCATCTCATCTCATCTCATCTCATCTCATCTCATCTCATCTCATCTCATCTCGTCTCGTGCTCATCCCTAGTCCCTACAACGGAAATGACTTAAACATAGTTAAACAAATTAACACGATTATGTATAGTAGAAACCTCAAATTACCAACTAGTAATTTGAGATTAAAAAAACACTCTCTTTCTAGATATACTAGGTCGAACTTCAATCATGTTTATTGATTACTTATCTTAAATGCACAATAGTATTTAACCACACTCATGCGAACCTAGATAAGATAATCTAATACAACCTCAATAAGTCCGCCTACACTAACTCCCAAGAAGCCTTTGCCTTTTACCTTCAAGCTTCTTTAACGCCTCTAGAGCTCTTAAGTTTGATTTCTTCTCACACAGTGGTGTATAAATGTATTATGAAGCGTTCACCTAATCGGCTAATCCATAGGTTGTCACTTAGTATATATAGTCTAAGGTAAGATAATATTCTAACTATAATTAGGTAGAGTCGTATTTGTTTATACATTTGACTAAAATAACAAGATCTCCTAGATACTGTTAGGCAAAAATATTACAAGAAAATAAAATTGCGTAACACATTTCAATTGAAATATGTTTATTAAAGTTCGACCCTTATTCGTTATACCCTCACTATTCCAAAATAATACCGATTACTCTTTGGACGACCTCTGAATTTTTCTTGAGTATTTGGGCTGCACCCGACGGGTTGCCTACGTACCTTCCCTTAGAAGGATCAAGCCTTACGTAGTTCATACACTACAAAAAATAATTCGATTGGCCACGCTTCTTGGCGACGGCAAGGGTTTTCCGTCGCTAATGGTCTTTATTTGGCAACGACAACATCCGCGTGGCAAAAATTCCACTTATTTGCGTTGGCGGTATAGGACCGTCGCTAATATTCTTGTAATTGGCGTCGGCTGATCTTTACCGTGGCTAATAAAAGGTACCGTTGGCGACGGCTATGTTGCCGACGCCAACAACCATATTATTTGGCGCCATATGAAATATTGGAGTTAAGAACATTAAAAAAAATAATAAAATTAATTTTCTTATCTTTCAAAATAACTAAAAATCCCTATAAATTGTATAATTTTATCTCCAAAACCCTTCCATCAATAAAAATTTTATTATTTTATCCTAGTAATGACAGCTTCTTAAAAATCCTTTAAAAAAGCGCTAACCAAATTCATCTCATCGAAGAGACGATGAACTCTCTTCCTTGTTTGTCTCCAAGAACCCTCTCCAAAAGTATTGATTACGGACGAAATTACAGTTAGAATCGATTGACATCGTCCTCAACTCTCCTCCTTGTTGATTAGTCCTCTACTCTTCTCCAAAAACCCTCGCCCAAAGTATCTATTATGGAATTATAGTTGGAATCAATTGAAACCGTCCTCTACTCTTCTCCTTAAAACCCTTACCCAAAGTATCAATTACGGAATTATAGTTGGAATCGATTGACACCGCCCTCTACTCGCCACCATCTTTTACTCTCCTCCGTGTTGTTTTTATTCTCCGTCGTCGTTACCAAGAAGCCGACAATCACTTCTCGGGAATTCCAGTTTGATGTCCGACTTAATCTCCTTTAATTTGATGTTCTCGTTAACCCTTTTTTACTTGTTTTTCATCATACTTTTTCATCTTGTTCTTCTCGGCTCGGCTCGCCAAAAGCTCGTTTTTGGCTCGCTCATATTATAAAACGACCTGAATACGAGTCTGGTATTGAGCTCGTAACGAGCCCGAGCTGAATACGAGTTTGGTTTCAGGGCAGAGACACATGTGTCGACATCACTGGTACATCTCCTTTCTCTTTGTTTGGCCTTTCTAGCTTCATTCCGGGTAAAGCTGTGAGGGTTGCTACTAATAACAAGAGAAAGAAGTATGCGGAGGTTTGTAGCTCCGTGGGGTATCACTTTCTTCCCTTTTCTTTTTTCCACGTTTGGTGACCTTGGTGACGACACGGTGGAGCTACTTAAAAGATTGGGCTCGGTTGCTAAAGAGTTGTCCGGATATAGTAGGAGTACGTGTTTTATTTTGACTAGGATTGCATTTACCATTCAAAAGGGATGTGGAGCCCAACTTGTTAGTCGGCTTCCATCCAACGGCATGAAATGTGTTTTCCTTCGATTATTAATAATATTATAATAATAACAATAATAATAATAATCATAACAATAATAATAATAATCATAACAATAATAATAACAATAATAATAATTATAATAATCTATATCTATATTCATATCTATATATAAAAGCAGAGGAGTCCTTAGGAACAATCAATTAATTAGGCAGGATGCAGAACCCGTTTCCCACCCCAAAGTACGCGCCTCCCACGCGCGAGCCTCCCCTCTGCCGGAGAACGCTCATCCAAAAGAACGACAAAAGCCCTAATCGATTTTCAGCCAAAAAAACCCCTTTTTCCCCTGCCAATCCTCATAAGAAAGCAAATCACAGATATCTCTTGGATCTGAAACCACTAAAATGGCCAATTTCAGCAAAGCTCCAAGTGAACCTTCTAATTCGCATCCCTTCGTTCAAGAAAGAACCAAAAAGACAAAGAAGGTGGAGATCCTGGAGAACTCAAAACTGGGAAGGAAAGAGACAGCTCAATCGAGAGATATTTACAAAGGGAGGTTCGCGCCATCACATATGCCGGAAATCGACAAATTTTGCCCCATTTGGTCCCTCTGGAATTGGGGTGGTTATACCTAGAAATATTGAACGAGACGAGAAGGGAAGATACACCGGCAGCCTAGATCAACCAAGAAAGGTGCTAATACTGAAGCAGGTACTTCTGAATACAAGCTTGTTTTCAATCGTCTATAAAAACGAAGCTATACTCCTTAACAATACACATCAAACACTTACTAATTACTTCTCTTCTACAAAACTCATCCTTCATTCGGCGAGTATGGCTGAACAATCTGGAGCACTCAAAGAGAAAAAAAAACTTTAAGGAGGTCATTACCAAAGACCCTCCTGTTGTTGAGAATGTGGAGCCCCAAAAGAACAAGGATTCTTCTGTCGAGTCCATAGCAGCAAAGGAGGCCACTAATGCCAAAGGTAATACTACTGGATCTAATGGTCTCGATAACTATCTGAATAGCTTAGCCAAAGTCAGAAATGATTTTAGCAAGCAAAAGGATGTATCCCTCACGGGATTCATCCTTGGTGAACCCATTGACATCACTAGAACTAGAGCTCGTTTCTTGAGTGAGTGGAAAAATGCAAAATGTGAGATAAAAATCTCTGCAAAACCAAATTATTGGATTGAGATCACTTGTTCTAACCCTCTAGACAAGAAACATATTTGGGCTAATAGACCATACCATGTCCTAGGCCAACTTCTCATCCTGAGAAGTTGGAAACCCAACTTTAACACTCTCCTAGAGGATAGAACGACTGCGGACCTATGGATTAGAATCCCTAGGATACCTACTGAGTATGTCAATACAGAAGCAATGAGAATAATAGTAGAAGAGAATGATATAGGCAAGTTCATCAAATTAGACCCTACATCAATGAGAGGGCGAGGAGCCAACTTCACTAGAATTTGTATCTCCATCAATGTTGCTGCTGAGATGAAAGGAGATGTCCCCATCCCAGATGAGAACAATGTTCTCCAGGATTTACCTATCTGGTATGAGGACTTCTCGGATGGATGTGGTTTTTGCGCAGAGAAGTCCCACTCCTATGACCATTGTCCACTCTGAGCCCCCAAAGTTACTAATCTGAGGATCCATATTAAGCAATCAAAAAATACTAATCAAACCCACAATGGTGTGCCCCCTACTAAGGAAGATGGTGTCAAAGGAAAGGAATTTGATGAAGGGTGGACTATGGTAGATAAGGAAGCTAAGAAGAAAGCTAAAGCTAAGGAAAGCAAGGGTTTTCGCCCATATATCAATTCCAACAAAGGAATTACCATTTCATTTGTGGAAACTGTAACTTACAATGCTAAGGAAAGAAAGAGTAAGGGTGAAACCGAAGAAACCAAAATAGAGAGTGAGCAAGTGAATGGGGATGAAGCAAACCCCCAGAAAATAGAGACTGAAGCAAACCAACTCCAAGGTGAGCCTATTGGGGTAGAAATCGAGACTGAAGACCTATCCACCATCCCTGCAATTGAAGACGAGGAGCTGGAGGCAAAATCCGGTGAGCAAGACTATCTCTATGAGGAGGAGTATGAACAAGATGAGAACGAACCAAAGGAGCTCATTGTTGAAGAGTTCACAGCACTCCTATTCAAAGATGGGAAAATCCCAGAAATAGAAGATACTCTGATGTCTGAAAACTCCTTTCACTCAGTTAAGTCCAACAACACGGTCAACAAGTTAATGGAAGCTATGGAGGTTGCAAACGACCAACAAAAATCTGATTCCAACTCTGGAAAGAGGCAAGGTGGGTTGTGTGACACTGCTTCTTCCAAGCTGCAAGGTACCAAGAAACAGAAAGTGTAGTCTCCAATGGTAGTAAGGCCTTCCTGTGTCTCTAGCATGGTGCTAGAATGTTGTGTCTGTAGGTTTTCTAATCAAGTGGTGTGCTACTGCTCCCCATTCTCTCACTCCTCTATAATTGAGTCTAAGTGGAATTTGCA
This sequence comes from Fagopyrum esculentum, assembly GCA_033239045.1. Lineage (NCBI taxonomy): Eukaryota > Viridiplantae > Streptophyta > Magnoliopsida > Caryophyllales > Polygonaceae > Fagopyrum > Fagopyrum esculentum. Next base: position 13,940,366 of record BSUD01000003.1, read on the forward strand.
ATTTCTCTATTACTGTTCCTATAGCAGTAAAAGTGAATTGGCCACTAACCTAAGTCCTAGAATTGAGTTATGTACTCGTGTAATCTCTTTAATTAATGGAAGGCCTCTAATTTGTGTTTATGTCTCTCTATTGCTTTTACCTCTAAGATTTATCAGCAAAATTATTAATTGGATATATCCATTAGCTAATTGGGTAGCTTGTAGTCTACTTGCTATCGCACTTACCAAGTATAAAATTGAATGGACTAATGAAAGGATATTAAAATTGGCAGGAAAAGCTAATAAATATAATAGCTACTGTTTTATAAAGATTTGGCTACTTTACTGGTTCAGTAATAGGTTGCAATGCCCTATCAATAGCTGTAGAGTATTAAAATATACTTGGTATTTAATTCTGAGTTTTTTTTTACAGATACAAAATGGTCCAGAAGGGAAAAAAAACGCAACAACCCAAATTCCAACCATGGAGTCGCGTAAGAACTAATCCAAATCCCATGTTAATTAGCAGCTATTTGAAAAGTACATACTGGAATACTTTGAAGGTGCTAAGGGGAAGAATGAAGTTTGCTATGACAGGGTCACAAGGCATTGGTAACAAGGTTGTTAGTATACTGCGAGATATAAAAAAAAATGATCAAGAACCAGCAATAACTAATGACTATTGGGCATGAATGTCAAATCTACCAAGATTCACTAGAGATTGTAGTAAAATCGATTTCTTATTAAACTGTTTAAATTATTGGCCAAATATGCAGCTGCAGTGCTCCATTCCAAGATTATCAGACTTGGAAAATACTTGGCATACTAATTTGAGTATTGCCTGCTGGTTTTTTGCAGCGCCTAATAGAAGAAGAAATAACCGGAAGGCCCCTACCCAGCTACTTGAACTAGTAATGAAAAGGAACAACGAAGGTTCATCGCCCAAGAATATGGAGTCAAGCACTCAAAGGGCTCACTGTCTATACTTGTGCTGTAAAACGAATAAGGTTGGAATGGATGAATTAACATACCCTATGCAGCAGTGTAAATATTTTTCACCTATTTACCAGTCAGAACTGAGAATTAATTTAATTAGTTCTACAATTTATGTTATCCATAAACTAAACTATGATCAAGTTTTTAATCTTGGGAGTCCAGGTATGGCTAATATGTCCAACTACAATAAGAAATGTTTGCTAGAGAAGTGTGATAGCATAATCCTGGAATGTCAGTATGTCTCTCTAGCAAAAATATCGAACCTTAAGGGCGGCTTTTCTAGCCCAGTTATATACAAGAGTATCATCCTTCCCAAAATAACCCTAACATTTGATAAGAAAATGAATACTACAAAACAATGTAAACCAGAAGGTAAGTGTCCAATAAACAAATTACTAAATCAGATCAAGATCCTAAGCAAGATTGAGAGTACAGGATACTTGTATAGACTTAAAACTCTTAGTCTAACAAACATTATCATCTTAGGTAAAAATGATGGCCCCCTACCATCCAACACGAGTACTAAGTAAGCATGAAGATAGCCTTCTGGAATTGTCGAGGCATTCGGAAGAAAAATTTTTGGACAAACATAAGAATAACATCGCAAAATGAGCATATTGATATGTTAATGTTAGCGGAATTAAAAACAAATATCGAACCTTCTGAATCATGTTGGAGGAGTGCGGGGTTTGATAGTATATGTTTTATCCCATCGGATGGCTTAGCAGGAGGATTATGCCTTCTATGGAAAAACAACCTACTCATCAATGAAAAAGTAGATTTGAGACATAAGGATAAAAGATTCGTTATTATGGATCATACAAGTTTTGAATCGCAATTCAACATGGCTATAATCTTCATTTATGCACCTCCGAATGAGGGGCTTAAAGATGAATTCTGGAATAAACTAGTGGAAACTATAAACGCACAAACCAAACCAGTAATCATAATGGGTGACTTCAATGATATCCTCAACCCATCCAACAAATTGGGAGGTGCACCAGTACGAATCAATCGACTCCAAAGACTACAAAATGTAGTTCAGCAATGCAATCTCGTGGACCTTATTTCAAAAGGGAATGAATTCACATGGCGGAAGAGGCGAGATGGAGAGAATAATACATATGAAAAGTTAGACAGAGCTATGGCACATTGTGAGGTGCTTAATACGTACAATTCCATCCATGTATGGAACCATGCGTTCACATCATCTGATCATTGTCTTATCACAACTGAGATTGGCAACAAAATACAAAGATTCAAGAACAAACCATTCCGATTTGAACTCATGTGGACCGAAAGAGAGGATTATGAGAGAATTATAAGACAGTGTTGGAGAACACAAATCCCGGGGACACACATGTTCAAATTAGTCAAAAAACTAAATCTCCTCAAATCTAAGCTCAAAGTCTGGAGTAAGTTAAAATTCGGGAATATAAATAGACAAGTCCGAGAACCGGATGCAAACATTGAGGAACTACAAAAACTTAATTTCAGAAGCTTCTCTATTCAACAAAACGAAAAATTAAATAGGCTACATAAGAAGAGAGAATGCCTACTAGAATTTCAACAAAGGTACTGGATGCAAAGAGCTAAAACCAAAGCATTAGAATGTGGAGATAAAAACACTAAATACCACCATAGGAAAGCAACAGGCAGGCGGAATAGAAAATCAATAAGTTCCATTCATAGCGTAAACGGCACTGTATTATCTGTCGAGGACGAAATTAGCTCTGAGTTCCTCAAGGACTATAAGGACCGATTCAGGTCCAATCAAGCTAACGAGCACAACATAGTACAAAACCTTGAAGTCATTACCAAAGAGATCACGGATAGGGAAAATATGGAGCTAATCAAACCGGTCTCAAACGAGGATATCCGGAAAGCTGCTTTCGATATTGGAAGCGATAAGTCTCCAGGACCAGATGGAATGCCTGCTGGCTTCTTCCAAAAATACTGGGCAATTATTGGACCTGATGTTATCCAGGCAACAAAGAGTTTCTTTAGCTCGGGTAGAATCCTAAAACAAATCAACCATACATTTATTACCCTAATACCTAAAGTGGACAATCCATCTCTAACCACACATTATAGACCGATTAGTTTATGCTCAACAATATACAAAATAATTTCAAAAATTCTAGTAAACCGACTAAGGAGGCTGCTACCGAAACTCATCCATCCGCTCCAAAGTGCCTTTACACAAAACAGATCAATCCATGATAATATACTCATAGCCCATGAGATCTTTCATGGGTTCAAGGGCAAAAAAGGGAAGGAGGGCTTCATGGCCATTAAACTAGATATGGAAAAGCATATGACAGAGTGGAATGGCCATTCATCTTGGCCGTTCTCGAAAAATTTGGTTTTGAGCAAAAGTTCATCAGTTGGATTAGAGAATGCATATCTACGGCATCATACTCCATCCTAATCAATGATAAACCATCAGAAGTAATATACCCTGAGAGGGGTCTTCGTCAAGGTGATCCGCTATCACCTATGCTATTTAACTTAGGAGCAGAAGTGCTTGCCAGGAACATCCAAAAAGAATGCAATCAAAATAATAAACTAATTGGCTTTCCAGTTACAAGAGGAGGAACTTCTGTTCCATTTCTAGGTTTCGCGGATGACATCATTATATTTGCCAAAGCGTCCTTAAATGCTAGCACACAAATTCTGGAGATACTAAATAGGTACTGCTATATCTCGGGACAAAAAGTTAATTTTCATAAATCCTCATTTCAAACTACGAAAAATGTTGGAGATGAAATGGAGAGACTAATCCAACTAAAAATTGGAATAAATGCTACCAAAGAACTGGACAAATATCTTGGCTGTCCTATTATCAATGGTAGAGTAAATAAAACAGTCTTTGAAGATGTAATAACCAAGTCTAGGAAGCAACTAACGGCATGGAAAGCATCTACACTCTCCCAAGAAGGAAGAACAATCCTAATCAAGGCAAACCTGAATGCCAAGCCAAACTACATAATGCAAAGCTTCATGCTTCCTTCCCACATTCATAAAGAACTTGATCAAATCAACCGCAATTTCTTTTGGAATAAAGGACCTAAACACCACCCTCTCATCAGCTGGGATAAAATTTGCAAACCAAAACAGTGTGGAGGTGTGGGTATTAGAAAAGCAGAAGATATGAACAAGGTTCTCCAAATGAAACTACTCTGGAAAATTATGGTAGACCCAAACAATATATGGGTTAGAATAGTGAATGAAAAATACCTTAAAGACTCATTCCTATGGAACTACAAAACACAGAACAATACATCTTGGCAGTGGAGAAGACTAATGAATCTCCGATCTGAATTCGAGAACGGATTAAGATGGAGTGTGGGGGATGGAAGCACCATAAAATTCTGGAAAAGTAAATGGGTGATTGATCAACCGCTCATTAATCTTCTTGAAGATAGTAGGAATATTGATGAGAACGAACTAGTAGGTAACTATATTACTGAGAATAAATGGGACACCCGGAAACTTGAAACTAAAGTAGGGAACCTTCTCCCAAAAGAGGCTATATCTGCAATCAAATCATACCAACTCCCGGAGTCCTTCATTCGAGATCGGCTATATTGGGCAGCCTCGGACAAAGGATCATTTACGACAAAATCAGCTATGGATCTTATACAAAAAAATAAAGGGCTCACAACCAATGCGAATGGATGGATTTGGGATATGGACATCATGCCCAAAGTTAAAAGTTTTACCTGGAAACTGGCGATTGATGGACTCCCTACTAAGGAAAACTTGGAGAAACAAAGGGTACCAGTGCCCATGCATTGTGTCCTTTGCAACCACCCTTACGAAACTGCAAAACATCTGTTCTTTAATTGCCCCTTCATGGTGGAGAATCTCAATAATGCCAACACTCTGATTGGGCTTCAAGTTGTAAGCAACTCTAACCAGAACATAGCAAATATGATCACACAACTTAACAATAAGCTAGATAATAATCAAATGGTTCAACTTGCGGTTACATGGTGGAATGTCTGGATCGAAAGAAACCAAAATATCTTCAATAATAAGAAAATCCAGCAAATTGGGATACGAGTACAGGATCAGATTAGGAATTGGAAAGACGCGAATAAAACTAAAAACACAGCAACACCAAAAACGCCTCAAAGAAACAGGAAAACTACAAATATTAAGTGGATAAAACCTGATAACGGATTTATCAAATTAAACTTTGATGGATCTAAACGCGAATCCGGAGAATCAGCCTTCGGATACATTCTCAGGAATCAACATGCATCAACCATCTCCCTAGGCTATGGACAATGTGGGAACGCATCGGTCCTCCATCCTGAAGCATGCGCGCTAAGGGAGGGTTTGATTAGAGCATGTGATCTAGAGATCAATAATTTGGAGATTGAAGGTGATAACCTTACAATCATCAATTCCATTAAACAAATGTGGAAACCCCCATGGGAACTTGATCTCATCATTTCGGATATTTCTAACATTTTGCTTAGTTTCCAGCAGGTCAGAATACAACATGTCTTCAGGGAAGTCAATAGTGTTGCCGATAAACTCGCGAAGTTGGGACACGACTACCCCATAGGTGATTCAGCGATCCCCTCAGAGGTGGTGGATCTCATCCGGAAGGATGCCCTAGGTCGGAGAATCTCGAGAAGATGATCTACCCTAATTGCTTACCGTACAATATCAAAAAAAAAATTAATTAGGCAGATTTTTGAAAGGAATTACAAAAAAAACAGTCACCAAAGGTATAGCCACATTAGCCTTCTCCTTCACTTCTTCGTTTCGGCCAACCGGCACCCTTCTGCCTCTTCCTGCACCTTCCAACGAAAGCTAGCGGAATCCTAAACACGTTTACCTCCTCTTCGCTTCAGCCAACGAGATAGCAGCTGCCGCACTTCCGCAATCTCTGGCACATCGATCTCATACACACTATCTAGGCGGATGCTCCTTACTGTTGTTTTGCGTTGTTTTGTGAGTCATGTGTATCATACTTGTTGAGGAAGCGTGCTCTTCACAATGACATGTCAAGGTATGTATGATGTGTTGGATACATGCCTTGTAGTGGTCTAAGTGGTGAGAGTAAGTGCCCAGAAGTTTGCCTTGCTACTGAGGTCCTCTATTGCTTTGGAAATTCAGTAGCCTCCACACGATTCTTCCTTTGCTCTTGAGAACCGTTTACTGTTGTCTTGATTGTGATTATGATGCTCGGTTAATTTATACGTGAAAACATGTAGTTTCATAGCTTATGAAATGTAGGGTATAAATCGGTTTAAAGATGCCCTCAAGGTGTTCGTTCAAATACCTCTGAGAATTATAGGCTTATGGATGCTCAACCGCTAAAACCAACTTGCGTGGGTTTATTTGTACTAAATGCGCCTAAGTTTGGTTATTGACTGCATATATATCTTGCTACTCCTACTACATTCGTTAATTTCATAATTTGGTTATCATGTGTATCGGTCAATTGTTACTAATTTCTGTCTTGAGGGAAGTCGTCTCCTCTGTAATCTTCTTTTCTCTTCCTTATCTCTGCCCACTATTGCTTACTGATTTCTCAAAGATTTGATTGTAGTGGCATGACTTGCAAAGTATCATAGCTCATCTTTGCATCTTGTCGGCATGTTCCCATGTGAAGAAAGCTCTTGTTTAGGCCAATTAAGTACTTAAATTTGCATCCTTAATCTATCACATTATTAATACTTATTTTATGGGTTATGTAGGCGTTGATTTAGGTAATTGTTTTTTATATGTCACTGAATTTTTTTTAACGGTTGAAGCTTTATTTATAGATTTTCATCTATAATGCTGATGGCTTCTCCAAATCCCGAACCTAAAGCGCCCGGGATGGTAATTACTCCTCTTTTCTTCATTCTCTGGCACTTTTTTCCTCAATTGTTAAAATTAATCGGCTGCTTAAGAGACTTCTTCTATGGGCCATTCCTATCAACAATGAGTACGGTAGGATGTTGTTTAGGTCAATTAAGTACTTGATTTGCATCCTTAATCTTCACATTATTAATGTTTAATATTTGGCTATTGTTGGCATCGATTTAGGTACTTGTTTTTTTATATGTAAATGAATTTTTTTAATAGCTGAAGCTTTATTTATAGTTTTTAATCTATAATGTTGATATTGTATCGAATAATATGATTGATTATTGTGTGAGAATATATTTATGGGCAGACTCTGAGATTGGTTTGACGAAATGGTATAGTAATGGTAATTCATGACAAAAGTTGTAATTGGTTTCTTTGTGTTTCAATTGTTATCACTTTGTTTGACAAAAGATACATTCCTTCAATCCCCGGGCTTAATTTCCGTCCTTTCGTTTCTTTCAATATTGGCTACCATTTTGTTCTTTATTCTTCTTCTTCCTCTGTATGCCTTGGGTTTTATTTCCAAATTTTATTAGCAGCCTCATTTGTGCCATACCTCGGCGGTGCAAAGTTGTTAGCCTGTTACTTCATATTCTATTAAAATTTATTTTATTTGAAGGTTTCAGCAATCTATTGGAATGAATGTTCAACATTGTTTTTTTGTTAGGTAACTGATGTTGCTGAGACAATTGGTGTTGGTGTACCCTTCAACCCTTCTGTAACTTGGAACGATAGGGTATATGTCATTAATTTTTATTTTCCATCAATTTTCATTCTCTCTTTGGTCTATTTTTTTAATGACAATGGGAATAAGACAATGCATATCTTCCTACTTTATAGAAGTCTAGAACTATAAATTCCTAATAATTTGATTTCAGACCAAACTTTAATGTATGGGGTTGTCAGAATGCATGACTTAATTCAAGACATACTACATTGGGAGAGGCTATATTTCAGTGGCCATTTACAAAAGCCTTTATGTGTATTTTTTTAGTTACTGAACTTTGGCTCACATAAATAGTGCAATTCAAGACATACTGCATTTGAAGGTTAGTTTTGGTAATCTAGAATTTTAAATTCTTTTAAAAAAATTTCATGTTTAATATGTAAATGCTCATCTATGTGCATAAGACTTCGTTACCGTAAATTTTCCCCACCTAAACTATTATTATTATTTCAAATTTTATAGGTTGCAACTAGTGCACATCGAAAAGAGTCTATTGGAGATGAAGATCATGTAGCATCAGAAAAGGAACCAATTAGCGAAAATGATGCAGTTGATGAAAAATTTGTCCAAGTAGAAGATGTTTAGATCGTGGAAGTGTGTGATTGTGAAATTCATTACCACTTTGTTAAAGATGAAGGACATCTAGGTTTTACACATTCAAATTGTGAACTTATTTACACTTAGAAACGTTCTATTTTGATTGTTTTGAATGTTAAATACACTCTTTTGGTTTATGAAAATTGTTGTTGCAGCTTGATGCAATCATTTAGATGTTTTCAAATAATACAGGTTGTGGTATAATTTTACATGATGTGGTAATTTTTCCACCAAATTTACAATTTGTCACGACAGGTTACCGTTGCCAAAAATTAATATTTTAAACACATTTTAAAAATTTTGCAACGACTCCATGCTGTCGCCAGAAATACAAAATTTCTCATCAAATATACATTTTGCGACGGCTCCTTGCCGTTGCCAAAAATACAAATTTTCCCACCAAATTTCAAAGTTTGTGAGACACTGACGGCGACGGCTGTAGTCGACGCGAAAATTTGGTGACGGACGTATCCGTCGCCAATAGGCGACGCTAAATTTGGCGACGGCAAAATGCCGACGCGAAAAACTTTTGCGTTGCCTGTTCTGGCTACGCCCCGTTTTGCCGTCACCAAGCCGTCGCCGTTGATTATTGGCGACGGCAAATGGCTTTTTTTGCCGTCGCCAATTGAATTATTTTTGTAGTGATATATCTATTTTTGGGGACTTTAACAGTCATGTGTCACATGTCAGATCCAAACTCAACTTTTAAGACGGGTTATCTATAATCCGCACCACCTATCACTTGTATTTCTCCACCTTTTTTTATTACGCATCACCGGAATCACTCGGACCCACCTTCTATGAAGGATTTTCCCAATTATCCGACTATTATGTGCGCATGATAAATTCATTAGTTGAGTATCTCTCTGTTTTTCTTCTCTTCGTTTGGGGGTATGACTGAACTCGACGAGTTTCCTACGTATCCGTTTCAACGGAATCAAGTCAGACGTAGATTCTCAGCTTTAACAAATCTTGGAGTTTTGGGTGTAACCGAACTCAATGAGCGTCTTGCTTTATATTGAGCTTCCTACGTTCCCGTTTGAGACGGAATCAAGTCACCATAGTTCATCTCTCTTCTTTTAGAAAATCATTAACTCGGTATTGGCGATTGAACTTGACAATTTATATAGTCAAGTTTTCTACGTTCCCTTTATAGGGATCAAACCGCGGGTAGTTCGCATCTTCTTTCTCTCATCCTTAGTAGCTTCGTGTTTTAGTCTAGTTCTCGTTTGATCGTTTTTTTTGATTGACTTTCTCTTGTGTTTGACCGTCTCTTTGTCGGATTTTGGTTTAAGTCATTGTTGATCGACTTCTTAAATTCTTCTCGATCAAGTAGTAAGTTTTGCATCCCTTTAGTTTTTGGTCGCCACTTTAAACTTTAATCACCGCTTTCTGGGTAAGGATCAATCCATTTTGAATTTCTTTGTTGTAAATTTGTCATCCGGCTTGTAGCGTTTGGGTCCATGCGAATTGTCTACATGGTGCACTAATCTGCGTCGCTCGAATTTTGTAATTTTTGAATCTCAATTTGAATTCTTCATTTATGAATACGGTCTAATGCGTTCGTTGAATACATCACAACTACCACTTGATTGTCGATGTACATACACTGCTTCCCTACAATACATCATCCATCTTTCATTTGTATTTGGTTGGGCTTCTAGAAATTATGAGGCCTTTGTTGCAAGATTGATGTACTAGTGACTCCATTCTTGCTCGACTTATGCATGTTGTTGCTGAGTTTATTTCTTAGCTTTGAGCTTTTGAAATTGACATACCCTCTCCGATGTTGCTGTAACATTTCGTGCAAAGCCCTTATTTTGATATCGATGGAGACTCGTGGCCCTATCCGCCTAAGATGTTTCCTTGTTTTGAGATTTTTGAAAGCTCCTCCTAAGAGCTCTCGGACCATCATATATATGTGAACTCCTTTGCTGTAAAATTTGGTGTAGTAGACAAATGCTCTTGAGTATGCCTCCACCTTTTAACCTTCTAGTAATATTTGTGTTTTACGATCGAACTCAATATTGCCCCTTTGTTGTTATCGTGCTTCATACGTCTTGTATCGACTCGCATCTTCGTTTCTTGGTCAAGATGCGGATATCCTTTTGTGCTTCACCTCTGTGGACCTTTTTTCTAATATATGCTTAACTCTCTCTTGTAAGTTTTGTCTTGAGCTTTTGAAAATGTCACAAACTCCTTTTACGCTTGATGCATATAAGCTTGAATCGTCTTGCTATTGACTACATGAAATTATCCCGACCTTTGCTTGGATTTATCTCCCGTCTTCTTTATTTACCTGTACAACAAAAGTCATTTGCAAGGCACATCTAGCCTTTTTGCATTTTTGGTCCGTACTCTTCTTGTTTTATTTGATTGTATCTCCATAAGCTTATGAAAATAGAGTCAAAGATTGTGTTAAGCTTTTGCGCTCCATAACTTGACTCGTTGGCCAATTGTCCTTGCGGGTGAAGCAACCGACTACAAACTCGGATCGTCTCGATGTTGAATAAATGGTTCTCCTTCATTGAAAGATTTCACCATTCGATCCACTCTTCCGGTTTCTTTACTTGCATATATCTCTAGATGGCTTTTTTTTAACTTGTGTAACCCTCTTGGCGTTGTACTTGCACATTTTCTTCCCCCTTTCGGACTCTACTAGCTTTTGAAAGTTGAAGACGCCATTCTCACTTGTTTATAACTTATGGATCTAGTAGCGATGGACTCTAATCGTTTTCAATCCGATCAAATACGGGTGATCATCTCCTGCTCAATATTTTTTTTGATGAGTGCTTTTGTTTCCACACTTGTATCTTTGTTGGCTTTTGCTTCTCTGTTTGCTTCTCATCCTTTCACATTGTCCGTGCTTAAGGAACATTTGATAGTTTGCTGATTAAAAAAAACTCCAGCTTTTAAGTCTATATTTTTCGAACCACTTTGACATTTTTGCTTTGCATCCATTGAAGCCCCATTACGATCTACTGCTACAAAATCCGATGTATTGGTTGACTCTGTTGTGCTTGATGCGACTATGCATATTGCGACTAAGGGGACGAGTCTTCATTTCTACACAAAGTAGGGGGAAAAATACATACACAATAGATTGTGGAAGGAAGAGGACATATACCGTATTGAGACTTATCATGTTGGTGACAATCAATTAAAAACTCACTTTCCTTCTTTCGTACACTTCTTCTCATTCTTGACTTTGATCTTTTGAACATATGGAAGACTCCATGCTCAGCTTCTTGAGTTTGGACTTATAGGGGCATGCCATGTGTTTGACTAAAGGCTTGCCATTTGTAACACCCCGATTCCGCGGGACTCGGGATGTCACATTGGGGTAGGATCTCACAATGGATCCTGACCCTAGCCTGACAACAAGTTCACTGAACCTTACAACATGACACTGACAAATATAAAAACAAATACATAAAACCGTATAAATTGTATAACCAAAGGTAAACAACAACATAGCCGAGTATGAAACGACATCCTCACACAGGAGGGAAAACAAGGCATCATCCTCACGCAAGAGGGAAAACATAAACAATCCCAAAACCAACCACCTAATGTACGAGAGTCCTCGGCCTGTCACCCTGTCAGATCACCCAGCAGCGCCTATCCTGCAAACATCTACAACACGGTATGAAACCGTTAGCTAACCATACATATATAAGGTAATGCATAAGCACAAGCACAATCATGAAAGATAAACACATCAGCATGCTATCACACATTTACCCATTTTATCATCTTTATATAATAGTCATTCACTCAAATCGTATATATATAGATAGATGAAAGTATGTGACACGAGGACCGATACATCCCCGCCTCTGAGTGCAATGTCCAGCTGTACGAGTATCGGTCACACAATCCGTGTATCCTATGAGAGTGGATTGCACCCTTCTTGTAAACCAGTCTGGCCCGACATCAGAGAACCTCCCAGACTCCACGGCGGGATGAAAAGGAAAGGTTATCACAGCCACGCAGTGGGGCAGTCAATAGAACATAGGTCGATAAAAACGACAACTCATGCTATCATAGCAAACATATAAAACACACACCACTCATGCAAACACCCAATATAGGGATGGTAGCTAAGTAAGTCCTACGAACTTACCTCAACCTCGTACTCAGCTCAACCACAACAACCTCCTATCCTGAGAGAGGGAACTGCCTAACAACAAGGTATAAAGATATATCAAACTCTATTCATCGAAGGGGTCACACCTAGACTCAAAGGGATCCATGAGGATCATACTCAATCTATAAGCCTCACAACCAACTAAACCTCAATATCTCAGCATAACTCACAATTCCTCAAATCTCAAGGTAGTATCTAATCAACATTCCTCAATCTCAATTCTAATCCTAATTTAATTAGTTAACATTTAATTAATTAATTAGATTTCGCCAGAATAACGTTTTGCCCGCAAGCAATTTCTTAACCCCCTGTCATCAAATTTCATCAAACAAACAACCCATAATCACCAGAATAATATAACGACCATAAAGGAATTTCTAATTATCCATTTTGACAAGCCTAAAGTCAATTTAGGCCAAATCGTAGTACGGAAAACGAATAAATTCATAACTTATTCGTTACTAACCCGATTGACGATCTGAAAGAAGATTCGGAATCACCGCGATGCATGCTACGCATGGACAACATCAAATTCACCGGAATCTGAGCGACGGAACCTGCCTGGTGACATATATGCTCGACCAACCCTTCATCTGCTCGAAAATGCAGAAACTCGGTACCGATATGAAGAGAATGAAGAGAGGAATCCAGAAACTCAAACGAAATTGAAATCGGATTAGAAACGGAGAGTAAATCTGAGTTTGAAGGTTGAGAGAAATCAGAGTTTTTACGAGGAAACGTGAAAGGAAATGAATTAATAAAGGATTTTCTGCTATTTATAGTGAAGACGATAATTATCCTTTTGCAAAGTCGATAATTATCCTTTAACCGATCTAAAGGCGGATCGAACCTCCTTCTCCAAACTTCTCGAGATTGGAATATTAAATATGGAATATTGTAGGGATAATTATTCCACAACTGCCTCGGAAAATGTGTATTCCCAAGCCGTCTTGCTTAGCCGTTAAGAAACGAAATAGCGACTCTTTTGGCCGTTTTGCCTCTCCATGTTATTTCATATCTATGACATATCCGATGTCCTGATCATTTCTCTCAACTGCATTTTTATTAATTGGAGCTCCCAAATGCTCCAAATAACACCGGAGGGTAAAAATAATTACCCGGGAAAAAAGTAAAAATTTCCCCGAACGTCCAAAATTACGCTAGGAACATAACGGTGGGACTCATACTCATCACTTGCGAAATCTTCGCGAGTTATATGTCAATTACTATAAACGATTAAGTTAATCAACATTAATTAGAATTCGGAAGTCCTAGCTATTACATCACACACCCCTCAAAAAAATTTTGTCCCGAAACTTGCAAAATCCCAAAGTCATCTCGGACCCATAAGCCGAGGTATAACTCTCACTCTCTCTATCGGAGGTATCACATCTCCGTTCAGAAGGCCATCACCTATAACAATCTATAACCTCAATGTCACCATTGAGAAATCATCAATTCCAGAAAACAGGGTCATAACGTTACCCAAAGGCGTAGAGGAATCACGTCTCTCGCCATACCACATCACAAGGCATAGAGGAAGCACATCTCTAGCCCAAACATATCACAGGCATAGAGGAAATACGTCTCTAGCAAACCATAATCATATATATCGTATGGAGGAATCACATCTCCACTAAAACTATGTCCATCAAGGTAGCATGGAGGAAAGAACCATCTCCAGCTGAATCCTAATCACACTCAAATAGCATGGAGGAAAGAACCATCTCCAGCTATAAATATAAATCATACTCAGATAGCGTGGAGGAAATAATCATCTCCAGCTATGACATACACTACGCTAGCACAACAAGATCTACTTAGATCATAAATCACATCACAGCTAGCATGAAATAAACACATCAAGGCATATAAGCACATAAGCACAACATTCATCAAGATAGCACTAAGATCTACTTGTGCTCCCACTGATGGACCTGTCTCGACATAAACTCTGGATAGTTCCTCAGGATACTATCCTTAGTCTCTCATGTGGTCTCTTTAGGTCCTCACCTCGACCACTACATCCTTTAAAATGAAAAAGTCTTTCGAATGCAAGCGTCTCATATCTCATTCTAGGAATGTAACCAAACGCTCAACAAGGATGTGGTTCGGCTTAACCACTAGATCTTCATAATTCACCAGGTGTCTCGGACCTAGTATATACTCCCTCAGTTGAGACATATGAACATTGGGTAAACACCCACTAACCTCAAAGGCAAAGCTAAACATCATGCTGCCTTCACAATTCTGGTCAAGACCCCAAGTAAACCGACATATTGGAAACTCGGTTTCCCTTTTATGCCAACACATCTAACATTTCACAGCAGAGATACTCTCAGCCAGTCATGAACTCTCACTTGAACTTTAGAAGTCGACGCCTTTCGTCTACATATGATATATGGCGACTCTGTACAGCCAACATTCTTCCTCTAATCAGCATTACTTGAACTATAAAATCCTGAATCGGATCGGGTGTTATTCTACTAATACTGCTAGGTCAATTCTAGCATAAAGGTATACGACGTCTACATATGTATAATGCCTCATAAGGGTCATCCCAAAAGATGTGCGTCAATCATTATCACATAATAAATCCATTAACGGAGGTAATCTAGCCATCCATGTTTCCAGTTCAATACATAAGCTCATAACATATCTCAAGGGTTTGGATGGTCCTCTCTGACTGACCATCTATTTGGGGGTGAAACGCAGTCATAAAATGTAAACTCATCCCTCAAAGCAGTATGTATCTGTTGCCCAAAATCTCAAGGTAAAACGTCCATCTCGATCAGAGATGATCGTTCTCGGTACACCATGGAGTCTCACTATCTGTCTAGTGTACTCCTCAACCAATGCATTCGCTGGCCACGTCTCTCTAATAGGAATGAAACGTGCCGGATCCGTTAATTTGTCATCAACAATCCGGATACATCAAAATTCCCACTAGACCTCAATCCCATCACAAAGTCCATAAAGATGTCCTACCACTTCCACTACTGCACTGGTAGTGGATGGAGCTCATCTCTAGGTCAGAAATGTTCTATCTTGACCTGCTGACAGGTCACACACTATGTCACAAATCTGATTACATCAGTTTCCATCTTCTTCATCAATATAATCGTCTCACCTCGTGGCACCTCTTACTCGTACCTGAATGTACTGAGTTAGGTATACAATGAATGTACTGTAAAATTGTCTGTTTCACTCAACATCAGCAGGTACACAAAAGCGTTCATGACTCTTCATCATTCCATCTACTCTCATGGAGAACTGTGGTGCCTTATTACGGGACATTTTCTCTCCCATCTTCAACATGGTCGGGCAGGTCCCCTACTTCTGTTGGACCTCATCCAACAGACCAGGTAGAACCTTTAAGGCATAATTGAATATTCTCATCAAGGAATTGATTGTCCAACTCTAGCCAAGCTGGATCTCTCTAAAGTTGAGGCTGAACTGTCAGCCTCGCAATTGTCTTCTCTTGAGGCGTCTTTCTGTTCAAGTTGTTGGCGACAACGTTCAACTTCTCTGAATAATATGGAATCCCTGAGTTAAAGTCTTGATCAACTCGAGTCCTTAACGCTGGTGGTTATTCAACTCCGCTGCTAACTCTAAAGCAGGCGTCAGGTAGTTCTCCTCACACGTCTTCAACTGTAGACCCACATATCCATAACTCCACTCCTCTGTATTAATACGTGTCTTAAACTTAGCTGGGATATATCACCGTATATTATGGAATCCCCAAACCTTCGGACTATAACAAAATCGAAGCAGATGCCAAATGTCTCCTCCACTCTTCAACGTTTTGGCATATTGCTATGACCACGCAATTTTGAGGGTCTTCCTCAGAAGACTCGTAAAGGGATACATATTCACAAAACCCTTCCACAAGCGTGGGTAGTAATCGGCTAAGCCGAGAAAACTACGCATTCCCTTAATGTTCATCAGTATCATCCATGTTGTAACATACTCAATCCTCGTCAGATCAACCAAGATCCCACTGGTAGAGACAACATGGCCTAAGAAGGCTACCACTGGCATCCCACTCGTACTTAGAGAGCGTAGTATACAATATCTCTCGACACCAGCAAAACTGTCCTCAGATGATTGGTATGCTTATCTCTACTACGAGAGTATATCGAAATGTCATCAATGAAGATCACTACAACCAAATCAAGGAAATCAATGAAGATGCTCTTCATTAACTCCCTGAAAACTGTCAAGGCATTCATCAGCCCAGATGGCATCACTACAACTCGTAGTGTCTATAATGGGTATAGAAGACTACCTTATGCACATCTTGCTCTCTCACCCTCAATTGGTGATATCCTGAGCGCAATGGAATCCTGAAAACACGATTGCTCCCTGAAGTTGATTCATCAGGTCGTCAATACGAGACATTGGATACACTAGGGCGAAGGAAGCTCGTCTCAGCCAACTCTTCAATCCTTCAGTTACAACATATCAACAAGCACCATATGATATGGGCCTTCCCAGTCAGTGTCTTATCACACTTCAACTTGATAACAATGTCCACACTCCGCTGAGGTGGCAACTAGACGGTTCAGTAACACGTCTATAAGCTCATAAACCACTGGAATATCCTCCAACGTGGAACTATCTTCTACATATCATAACATCAGAAAACATCACCTCCTTGTGTTATCAACTTCGCTGCTCATACGACACTAATGACAAGACTCATCTCTTCAAAGGTCGTAACCTCGGAAGACCTTTGTCTAATCGGTCTCAGTAGAGATTGTAACAACCTTCCAACTGATATCTAACATTACATGATATCTATTCATCCAAACCATACACATAGTGACTTCCTCATGCACCTAAGGCATGACAAAGAAGTCCATAAACCATACACAAGTCCCTGAATGAATGGGACAATCACAATCTCGCGGGTACCTCAAACCCCCAACTGGTAATCATGTAAAGGAAAGTCTATATTCTATTGTTTCCACAGTCAACTATTAACGCATGCATCGAAAGACATGAAGTGCATAGCACTCACAACAAACAAAACTCCACTACGTAAATCTTTAACAAGAATGGTACCCGTACAGTTAACACTAGAAGCTCCACTGCATATCATCACTAAATCTCGGGTCTATGCTCCTTAGGTATCACTGAGGTCATCGCCATAGCTTCCACTTCCACTCTTTCTGCACCGGAAAGAGGAAGGTCTTGTTGAGAAGAAACACCACCTTGTTGACGAAAGGGGCCAGATGGCCTAGTTCACCACAGGTGAAGCAAGCTATCGGTGCCAAGGGACCCTTAGAGCGCAAATGATCTGGATAGCCACAGATGAGACATAAATGTCCCATAACTGTAACTGGTACGGATGAATCCTCTACACTTCTCAGCTCCAAGGCTCTACCTTAAGCTCTTCTAGTGTCTATGGCACTCCCACCATGACCTCTATCTCTACTCGGTCTAAGAACGGATCCTTGAGTAGGCTGACAATCTGGGATTCTCTGTTGTCCCTATATCTGCTGCTGAGGGGTCTTTTGACCACCTCCCGTCATATTGGCAGAAGAAGAACCCTGTCGTGATACAACTCTACCTTGCCTACAAAAGGCAGCTTTATGACCTGGTCTACCACAGGTGAAGCAAATCACCGGCGGTTTTGGACAGTGTGGTCTTATGTGTCCAGGCTTCCCACAATTATAACAAGTTCTCTTCTCACCAGAAGTCCGTTTAGAACGGGGAATACTTAAACGTCCACAAGCCGGATTCTGCTTACCACTTGGAAGGCCTACCTCATCTTTCGCTAGTTTGACTCGTTGTTTCTTCTTTGATCCAGAAGCTTCAGTTGGTCCCACAGATGTTGGTAGATCCGGTGTAGGTCTAACCACCATTACAGCCTCATATACTTGGCGCATATATTCTTGAAACTCGGATCTGCTCATGGAGACATGATCATTCTCTTCAAACTCGTTCTCTACCATAGGCGAAACAACAACGGAAACTGGTCCCTAAATTGAGGTTACCAGAGGAAGAGGGGGTGTACCCCTACCTCGTCCCACTACAGATACTGCTCTAGTCGGAGCCATCTGTAGGATATACGCACCTAAGCTTACAAGGCTATATATATGCCATATGTATCGATATATATATATATAATACATCCACATAATCAATAATATACACACATATATATATATATATATATATATATATATATATATATATATATATATATATATATATCTACGCTGCAGAGATCCATGACAGAGGTGACGACTTCTCGCACATTCTAACCCAAAACCACACTTAAAACCAAAAACATTTTAAAACGTTAGACCCCTTTCGGGTTCTGTTTATTTTACCTATCAGACCTTATTGCAGGTAGCAAGTGCCATTGTTGTCAACCTGGGCTCTGATACCAACTCTGTAACACCCCGATTCCGTAGGACTCGAGATGTCACATTGGGCTAGGATCTCACAATGGATCCTGACCCTAGCCTGATAACAAGTTCACTGGACCTTACAACATGACACTGACAGATATAAAAACAAATACATAAAACCGTAAAAACTGTATAACCAAAGGTAAACAACAACATAACCGAGTATGAAACGACATCCTCACACAGGAGGGAAAACAAGACATCATCCTCACACAGGAGGGAAAACATAAACAACCCCAAAACCAACCACCAAATGTACGAGAGTCTTCGGCCTGTCACCCTGTCAGATCACCCAGCATCGCCTATCCTGCAAACATCTACAACACGGTATGAAACTGTTAGCTAACCATAAATATATAAGGTAATGCATAAGCACAAGCACAATCATGAAACATAAACACATCAGCATGCTATCACACATTTACCCATTTTATCATCTTTATATAATAGTCATTCACTCAAATCGTATATATATATAGATAGATGAAAGTATGTGACACGAGGATCGATACATCCCCGCCATTGAGTGCAATGTCCAGCTGTACGAGTATCGGTCACACAATCCATGTACCCTATGGGAGTGGATTGCGCCCTTCTTGTAAACTAGTCTGGCCCGACATCAGAGAACCTCCTAGACTTCACGGCGAGATGAAAGGGAAAGGTTATCACAACCACGCAGTGGGCCAGTCAATAGAACATAGGTCGATAAAAACGACAACTCATGCTATCATAGCAAACATATAAAGCACACACCACTCATGCAAACACCTAATATAGGGATGGTAGCTAAGTAAGTCCTACGGACTTACCTCAACCTCGTACTCAGCTCAACCACAACAACCTCCAATCCTGAGAGAGGGCACTGCCTAATAACAAGGCATAAAGATATATCAAACTCTATTCATCGAAGGAGCCACACCTAGATGTTCGCTCCAAACGGTGTGTGCAAGCTTTAAATTTATAACCCTAGACTTAAGCTTAAAACAAGGATGCGAACCCGCAGTGTACGGGTCAATCGTAGTAAAAGCAAGAAAATTCCAGGGGTCGATCACAGGGACTCGGTGAAACAAAGTCAACACGGTGTGCTATGTCAATGCTAACCACAAGAGCAATTTAACACAATCAAAGATGAATAAGATGTCAAATAAAGCAAACATGCAATTCTAGGGATTAAAGCATCTAGTTGTGGTTCCAACTCAAGATCTATAGATAAGCGGACAAAGCTGAGATTTTTGCGTGGGGAAGGTGTTGCTAAAGTGGAGTAGATCACCGGGTAAGTCTCACTACACACTAATCCTAAACCGTAACTCCTATTACCGGGTAAGTCTCAAGGAATCAAGATAAAGAACTATAACCTCAAACTAACACACCATCTAAGGGAATAGAATCAACCTTTACCGGATAAGTCTCAGGCTAACTCACAAAGATGGGATGGAAGCACACTCAAACCCCAATAAAGGATAAACCTTTATTACCTACACTTATGATCGTTGATACACAAACTAAGGAATTACCGGGTAAGTCTCATCCTAAGCTTGCTTTGAACCAGAAAGGTGTAATAAGAATAGGATTTGGCAAACTCTAACACTTAACTCTCAGTTTAGGATAGGATAAGTCACCTCGGTCAGAAGAATTCCACCCCGGCCGAGATGTTCATCAACCGAACGAGATGCTTAGGGTTAAGGTTAAAGACTCGAACTTTCAGGATCCTACTGGAATCTAAGATTATTCTATCATTGTTTTTTCCACAACCTTCAGCCAATCACCCTAGAATCACACAAGGAAATTAGCCACTCATCATCATAATGAAAGTATTAAAATATATGGGAAGAAGGTGAATATTTGAACAAAGAAGAATTTAATGAAAAGACTTCAATAACTGAATCAAATATCTCAACAAAAGCGTTCCTTGGATAATAATCCAACAAGACAAGACAACAAGGAAAGGAATTGAAGACAATCTTACAAAACCCTTCAAAAAGCTATAAAAGCTATGATCTTTAATCTTTCTTCAACCTTCAAAAAGGTTCTTCAAAAACTCCCAACTTGGAGTATGCTGCTGCTGCTGCGTATGCTGCGTATTTTCGGTGTAAGCCGGTGTCGGATTTGTGGAAAATCCAACCCTTTTTATAGGAAAATAAACCTCCAAAGATAATAAATCTTAAGAAGATATTATCCCATAAATATAGGGAAAATATATGATTCTGCATATCTCCTTCCTTCCAGAAGCTCAGCCCAAAAATATAAGATCACTTTCCAATTTTAAAAGATCTCAGCCAAGAATAAAATATTCTCGCCACGTCCTAGGTATTCGCCTCGGTCGAGTCGGTGTCTCTGGATCGCCTCGGTCGAGGTGGTCCTCTGATCAACCGAGGTGACTCACAACTGAATGTGAAATCTCTCAAAACTGGTCCAAAGTAAATCTTTAATCCATGGCTATGCTTCCTGGATGTAGCTCCAAATGACTCATAACTCTTTTTGCTCCTTTTTGATGCAAAACGTACCATATTACCTGCAATTACAACGAAACTAGGTGTAGACCTCGATTCTCGCAAAGGTAGATGAAATGGTAGTAAAATCACATAATGTACATACAAACATGCAGATTATGAAAGATAAAACGTCCAAACAAACCTCAAAATATAGACTATAATTCATGCTATCAAAATACCCCATACTTAGCCTTTGCTTGTCCCCAAGCAAGTTCCTCATATAGAAAACAAGATAGAATGGATTATAAGTCAAGAAAATCAATGAAAAAGTCTTTCAAAAACATTTTATGGTGTGCAACTATCATAGATCACTCTAAGAGAATACTTCCTGGAATTAAAAACTCAATATGCTTGAAACATTTTATAAATATAGGAAAGTTGTTCATCTTTGCATAAAATCATAGAATGCATAATAAATCATAATCATCGAAATTAATCATGTATAATCCGATTTAAACCGCTAAGTCAATCAACAAGCTCAAGGTCTCAAGGGCTTCCCAAAAGAAAGGTCAAGAAACGTGTAGGGTAGGGATGTATGTAAGGTATGTGGTGCTAGAATCCGGGAAAAGGATGAACTTCACTTCCACTTTGACTTTCAACATCTTCCACCAATAAGCTTTGCTTATTTCACACTTTTTTTTTTCTTTTTACTTTACTTTTTGGGATGCATGGACAGAGGTGCACAATAACCGAAGCCTAGGAAATCAGCAATCGTCAATTTCTTGAGATGCATCAAACCCTTGATGCACATACCATGACCCGTTAGGAATATCGCTCAATCCGACTTTGGCAAGACACAAACACCCGGCTATGTGAATGGTGCCGAGTTACTCATCTTCATGATTGACTTCCCCAAACCTATTATTGCTTTATAATACTTTCACTTTCAGCCACCTTCAACTTTAACTTGCTTTCACCACTTTGCTTGCTTCCAAATTCCCGGATAGGTAAAGGGAGGCAAAATGTATATGAGGGGCTAAGCATGATCAAGAAGAAGAAGAGAGAAGAGAATGAATTGCCTTAGTCTTTCCAATAAGAAAGTGAGAGAACTTATGTTGCGGTGTCAACCTTCAAATTCAACATAATTTGGACAAAAACAAAGTATTAAACATGCCAATAATTTCAAACAAAGCATTTAGCAACTTAAACATATCATAAAATCTTTCAAACACATAAAAAATTTAAAACCAGTAGGTAAACAAGATCTTCACTGAGATCATATCCAGATAAGTAACACAAAAATCGTTTTCGAAAACTCTCAGTTAACCCACCTCGGTCGAGATGTTCTTGGTTCAACCGAGGTGAAACACCTCGTTTTGCCAGAACTGTCCCGGTCGAGGTCCAAAAATTTT
Organism: Fagopyrum esculentum; assembly: GCA_033239045.1. Taxonomy (NCBI): domain Eukaryota; kingdom Viridiplantae; phylum Streptophyta; class Magnoliopsida; order Caryophyllales; family Polygonaceae; genus Fagopyrum; species Fagopyrum esculentum. The sequence goes on from BSUD01000003.1 coordinate 13,962,958, forward strand.
TTTTAAAACCATATATTTTTCGGTTTCGACGTTTTTCTCAATCAAATAATCTGTAGGTATGTATGTAAAATCAGATAATCATATAAAGGCAGATGAAGCACAAATATAAGTATCCGGTCAATACAGTCATACATCAAAAGTGTCAAATAGTACATCAAATACCCCATACTTGAGACACACTGTCCCAGTGGGTCAAAATAATTCTAAGGACAGGATACTCACCGAACATAGCTAAACTGCATGAAGAAGTAAGAAACAGCTCCTAGATAAGACCATCTCGGTTGGCGAAGCACATCTCGGTCGAGGTGTTCTGACAGTACCCGAGATGTATCTCAGTAAAGCTCGTCTCCTCAACTTCTCGAAATTTTGTTCTTCCAGTGTAGCTCTTGAACTGTGATCCTTCCTTTTGGAATACCTGGTTGTTGTCTAGAGGAAAACAAAAACAAAGCAACTATCTAAACTAAACTAGAAGAGGGAAAGAAAGCAATACCTTGGGTTGCCTCCCAAGAAGCGCTTGATTTAAGGTCGCTAGCTGGACCCTTCTCCATAGAATTACTCAATGTACCTTGAACACCATGGAGTGCTCATCACATCCATCATAAAAAAATTTCAAAAAGGTTCCGGTTCCTAATTTCACTGGCAAATGGTAAGATCCCCCACGTACAAGCTTGTACGGTTTGATTCTCACCGGAATCCTTCTAGCCTTCCTGCACTTCAATGGGACATAATCTAGCCTTACGTCCCATCCTTTCCTTGATCGAGAAAACAACTTCTCGAGATTCCTAGTAGCTTCCCCATCTTTAGCATGGGGATGGTACAAGGTCCTTAGCATGCGAGGGACCCCATACTTGAACAAGAGACACTTCATCGCCTCAACGGTGTAGTGCTTGCCAACTCCACTCCTCATGATCCGAGGAGCTTCCTCTTCCAATAATTTCAAGGAAGACTTCATCTTAATCTTTGGAGGTTCTTTCGGAAGAGACCTCCAACTCTCCGGTGCTTTCCTGAAAAATTCAGAAATTTTAATAGGGAATTCGAATGGAGTAAGAGAACTTACCTTGTAAAGTTCTCCAAAGCTCGGATCAGGTTTCATGTTAGGTTGATAACCAACACATGAAATCTCTCTCAACTCAGTTGATCTTTCTTCCACCTTGGTCACAATCTCAGTAATTTGACCAAGGTTCTCTGCATCTTCTGCTTCTAGTTTTGCAGATTCTTCCATCTCGGCTGAGATCTCTTCCACTTCGACCGAGGTCTCAACAGTCAGATCGAGACCTTCCATATCCTCCTCTTCCTCAAAAGTTTCAGGAGAAATTTTTGGTTCGACTGGGAGAATGCTTGGAACGTGCAACACTTCCTTATGCTCCTCTTGCGGCCTAGCATAGGATAGGGTGCTTTCCTTGAGTTCCGCCACCCTCTTCATTATCTTTTCCAATCGTGATTCGAGAGAATCTTCAAGAGGCTGCTCATAAGTGGTTCTAGGGATATTCTTCTCATCCCATATCGCAAGTTCACGCTGAATGGTCTCTTCTCTTTCCCATTCATTGTTGAACCAATAGAAGGAGTACTTCTCCTCCAAGTACTCATAATGGTCCGCCCTAGCACTTTGTCTTGCTATCCAGGCCGGATCAAACGTAGCCATCAGAAATCCTGAAAACTACAAAACTCATAGAAAGAGTAGTAAGTAGCAACAAGGGCAAGCGCCCCGAAAGCAAACCGCAACCGGCTCGGTCTAGACCAAGTCCCCGGCAACGGCGCCAAAAACTTGTTCGCTCCAAACGGTGTGTGCAAGCTTTAAATTTATAACCCTAGACTTAAGCTTAAAACAAGGATGCGAACCCGCAGTGTACGGGTCAATTGTAGTAAAAGCAAGAAAATTCCAGGGGTCGATCACAGGGACTTAGTGAAACAAAGTCCAGTACGGTATGCTAGTGTTGATGCTAACCACAAGAGCAAGTATACAATCAAAGATGAATAAGATGTCAAATAAGCAAACATGCAATTCTAGGGATTAAAGCATCTAGTTGTGGTTCCAACTCAAGATCTATAGGTAAGCGGACAAAGCTGAGATTTTTGCATGGGGAAGGTGTTTCTAAAGTGGAGTAGATCACCGGGTAAGTCTCACTACACACTAATCCCAAACCGTAACTCCTATTACCGGGTAAGTCTCAAGGAATTAAGATAAAGAACTATAACCTCAAACTAACATACCATCTAAGGGAATAGAATCAACCTTTACCGGGTAAGTCTCAGGCTAACTCACAAAGATGGGATGGAAGCACACTCAAACCCCAATAAAGGACAAACCTTTATTACCTACACTTATGATCGTTGGTATACAAACTAAGGAATTACCGGGTAAGTCTCATCCTAAGCTTGCTTTGAACCAGAAAGGTATAATAAGAATAGGATTTGGCAAACTCTCCTTGTCCTTCATGATGAAAGCATTGATCTTCCCTCTCATTTCAGCAGTCTTTGAGGGGGGAAAGAATTTGGTCAAGAATTCCGTAGTCATCTCTTCCCATGTGCTGATCTTTCCTGCAGGAAGAGATTGATACCAAGTAAGAGCTCTATCTTTAAGAGAAAAGTAGAAAGGTCTTAGCTTGTAGTTGTTATTTTCAATTCTGGGAGGTCGCAAGGTCTCCATCAAGATCTCGTAGTTTTGAAGATGTTGATGCGGCGACTCCTTCTCTAGCCCTCCGAATTGACATTGGCGAATCATCGCTAGAACTTGTGGTCGAAGTTCGTAGTCATGGTCCGCTGGATCTCCTAGGTTCACTCCTGGACGCCTCAGCTGTTGATTAGGGTCCATCCTTTGACCTAGGGTTTGTGGAATTCCTGCAAGAAGAACATCTCGGACTGGCATCCGAAGTGGATGCACATCGGCCGGGGCGTCAGGAACTGGGACTTGCCTCGGTCGAGGATCAATTACTGGATCCTGCATCGGTCGAGGTTGAATCTGGTTCCGAATTGCTGCAATCTCAGCTTCGATTGCTGCATTCCTGGCCTGATTCTCTTCTTTTTCCTGCCTTAGTTCTTCCTTACTGAGTCGTAGCTGCTCCTGCGTTTCTCTCAATTGGGCCAAAAGATCGTGATCGTCTTGTTGGGCCATCTTCGCTTCTCTTAAGCGTCGTTTGTATGTCTTTTCTGGTTCGGGATCGTAAGGAACGATTTCCTTCCCAGTGCGGGTTCTTCGCATATACCTAAGAAAGAACCTGCAAAAGTCACTCGAGTAGAGTGGTAAGACAACACGGGGCAAATGCCCCAAGAGCAAACCGTACCGGCTCGGTCTAGACCAAGTCCCCGGCAACGGCGCCAAAAACTTGTTCGCTCCAAACGGTGTGTGCAAGCTTTAAATTTATAACCCTAGACTTAAGCTTAAAACAAGGATGCGAACCCGCAGTGTACGGGTCAATCGTAGTAAAAGCAAGAAAATTCCAGGGGTCGATCACAGGGACTTAGTGAAACAAAGTCCAATACGGTATGCTAATGTTAATGCTAACCACAAGAGCAAGTAACACAATCAAAGATGAATAAGATGTCAAATAAAGCAAACATGCAATTCTAGGGATTAAAGCATCTAGTTGTGGTTCCAACTCAAGATCTATAGATAAGCGGACAAAGCTGAGATTTTTGCACGGGGAAGGTGTTACTAAAGTGGAGTAGATCACCGGGTAAGTCTCACTACACACTAATCCTAAACCGTAACTCCTATTACCGGGTAAGTCTCAAGGAATTAAGATAAAGAACTATAACCTCAAACTAACACACCATCTAAGGGAATAGAATCAACCTTTACCGGGTAAGTCTCAGGCTAACTCACAAAGATGGGATGGAAGCACACTCAAACCCCAATAAAGGATAAACCTTTATTACCTACACTTATGATCGTTGATACACAAACTAAGGAATTACCGGGTAAGTCTCATCCTAAGCTTGCTTTGAACCAGAAAGGTGTAATAAGAATAGGATTTGGCAAACTCTAACACTTAACTCTCAGTTTAGGATAGGATAAGTCACCTCGGTCAGAAGAATTCCACCCCGGCCGAGATGTTCATCAACCGAACGAGATGCTTAGGGTTAAGGTTAAAGACTCGAGCTTTCAGGATCCTACTGGAATCTAAGATTATTCTATCATTGTTTTTCCCACAACCTTCAGCCAATCACCCTAGAATCACACAAGGAAATTAGCCACTCATCATCATAATGAAAGTATTAAATATATGGGAAGAAGGTGAATATTTGAACAAAGAAGAATTTAATGAAAACACTTCAATATCTGAATCAAATAACACACAAAATCGTTCCTTGGATAATAATCCAACAAGACAAGGCAACAAGGAAAGGAATTGAAGACAATCTTACAAAAACCCTCCAAAAAGCTATAAAGCTATAGTCTTCAATCTTCCTTCAACCTTCAAAAAGGTTCTTCAACTCTCTCCCAAATTGGAGTAGGATGCGGCTGCTGCGCTTGTAAACCCTGATCGGCGGTATAGCGTGATTGTATGTGGTGTATGCAGCCTCCTTTTCGGTGTAGGCGGGATCATGGAATTGTGAAAATCCAACCCTTTTTATAGGAAAAATAACCCTCCAAAGATAATAAATCTTAAGAAGATATTATCCCATAAATACAGGTAAAATATATGATTCTGCATATCTCCTTCCTTCTAGAAGCTCAGCCCAAAAATATAAGATCACTTTCCAATTTTAAAAGATCTCAGCCAAGAATAAAATATTCTCGCCGCGTCCTAGGTGTTCGCCTCGGTCGAGTCGGCGTCTCTGGATCGCCTCGGTCGAGATGAATCTCTGGTCAACCGAGGTGACTCATAACTGAATGTGGAATCTCTCAAAACTGGTCCAAAGTAAATCTTTAATCCATGGTTGTGCTTCCTGAATGTAGCTCCAAATGACTCTTGACTCCTTTTGCTCCTTTTTGATGCAAAACGTACCATATTACCTGCAATTACAACGAAACTAGGTGTAGACCTCGATTCTCGCAAAGGTAGATGAAATGGTAGTAAAATCACATAATGTACATACAAACATGCAGATTATGAAAGATAAAACGTCCAAACAAACCCCAAAATATAGACTATAATTCATGCTATCAGAATTCTCTTGGATTCAATTCTGAAATGCTCTCAGCAAAACTTTTACAAAACTTGTCTAACTACAAAAGAAGAAAGAAAAGGCTTTATATATGTTCGCTCCAAACGGTGTGTGCAAGCTTTAAATTTATAACCCTAGACTTAAGCTTAAAACAAGGATGCGAACCCGCAGTGTACGGGTCAATCGTAGTAAAAGCAAGAAAATTCCAGGGGTCGATCTCAGGGACTCGGTGAAACAGAGTCAATACGGTATGCTAATGTCAATACTAACCACAAGAGCAATTTAACACAATCAAAGATGAATAAGAAGTCAATCAAGCAAACATGCAATTCTAGGGATTAAAGCGTCAAGTTGTGGTTCCAACTCAAGATCTATAGATAAGCGGACAAAGCTGAGATTTTTGCGTGGGGAAGGTGTTGCTAAAGTGGAGTAGATCACCGGGTAAGTCTCACTACACACTAATCCTAAACCGTAACTCCTATTACCGGGTAAGTCTCAAGGAATCAAGATAAAGAATTATAACCTCAAACTAACACACCATCTAAGGGAATAGAATCAACCTTTACCGGGTAAGTCTCAGGCTAACTCACAAAGATGGGATGGAAGCACACTCAAACCCCAATAAAGGATAAACCTTTATTACCTACACTTATGATCGTTGGTAGACAAACTAAGGAATTACCGGGTAAGTCTCATCCTAAGCTTGCATTGAACCAGGAAGGTGAAATAAGAATAGGATTTAGCAAACTCTAACACTTAACTTTCTGTTTTAGGTCGGATAAGTCACCTCGGTCAGAAGAATTCCACCCCGGCCGAGATGTTCATCAACCGAACGAGATGCTTAGGGTTAAGGTTAAAGGCTCGAACTTTCAGGATCCTACTGGAATCTAAGATTATTCTATCATTGTTTTTCCCACAACCTTCAGCCAATCACCCTAGAATCACACAAGGAAATTTAGCCACTCATCATCATAATGAAAGTATTAAATATATGGAAGAAGGTGAATATTTGAACAAAGAAGAATTTAATGAAAACACTTCAATAACTGAATCAAATATCACACAAAATCGTTCCTTGGATAATGATCCAACAAGACAAGACAATCAAGGAAAAGAATTGAAGACAATCTTACAAAACCCTCCAAAAAGCTATAAAGCTATAGTCTTCAATCTTCCTTCAACCTTCAAAAAGGTTCTTCAACTCTCTCCCAAATTGGAGTATGATGCGGCTGCTGCGCTGATAGCGGGTGTATGCAGCCTGTATTTCGGTGTAAGCGGGCTTATCGAATTGTGGAAATCCAACCCTTTTTATAGGAAAAATAAACCTCCAAAGATAATAAATCTTAAGAAGATATATTCCCATAAAAATAGGTAAAATATATGATTCTGCATATCTCCTTCCTTCTAGAGGCTCAGCCCAAAAATATAAGATCACTTTCCAATTTTAAAAGATCTCAGCCAAGAATAAAATATTCTCGCCGCGTCCTAGGTGTTCGCCTCGGTCGAGTCGGTGTCTCTGGATCGCCTCGGTCGAGATGAATCTCTGGGCAACCGAGGTGATCATAACTGAGTGTAGAATCTCTCAAAACTGGTCCAAAGTAAATCTTTAATCCATGGCTATGCTTCCTGAAGGATTCCTTTTTGCTCCTCAATGTAGCTCCAAATGACTCTTGACTCCTTTTGCTCCTTTTTTGATGCAAAACGTACCATATTACCTGCAATTACAACGAAACTAGGTGTAGACCTCGATTCTCGCAAAGGTAGATGAAATGGTAGTAAAATCACATAATGTACATACAAACATGCAGATTATGAGAGATAAAACGTCTAAACAAACCCCAAAATATAGACTATAATTCATGCTATCAAAATACCCCATACTTAGCCCTTGCTTGTCCCTAAGCAAGTTCCTCATATAGAAATCAAGATAGAATGGATTATAAGTCAAGAAAATCAATGAAAAAGTCTTTCAAAAATTATTTTATGGTGTGCAACTATCATAGATCACTCTAAGAGAGTACTTCATGGAATTAAAAACTCAATATGATCAAAACATTTTATAAATATAGGAAAGTTGTTCATCTTTGCATAAAATCATAGAATGCATAATAAATCATAATTATCAAAATTAATCATGTATAATCCGATTTAAACCGCTAAGTCAATCAACAAGCTCAAGGTCTCAAGGGCTTCCCAAAAGAAAGGTCAAGAAACGTGTAGGGTAGGGATGTATGTAAGGTAATGTGGTGCTAGAATCCGGGAAAAGGATGAACTTCACTTTCACTTTGACTTGCAACATCTTCCACCAATAAGCTTTGCTTATTTCACATTTTTTTCTTTTTACTTTACTTTTTGGGATGCATGGACAGAGGTGCACAATAACCGAAGCCTAGGAAATCCGCAATCATCAATTTCTCGAGATGCGTCAAACCCTTGATGCACATACCATGACCCGTTAGGAATATCGCTCAATCCGACTTTGGCAAGACACAAACACCCGGCTATGTGAATGGTGCCGAGTTACTCATCTTCATGATTGACTTCCCCAAACCTATTATTGCTTTCTAACACTTTCACTTTCAGCCACTTCTCAACTTTTGACTTGCTTTCACCACTTCGCTTGCTTCCAAATTCCCGGATAGGTAAAGGGAGGCAATATGTATATGAGGGGCTAAGCATGATCAAGAAGAAGAAGAAGAAGAAGAATGAATTGCCTTGGTCTTTCCAAGAAGAACGTGAGAGAACTTATGCTGCGGTGTCAACCTTCAAATTCAACATAATTTGGATAAAAATAAAGTATTAAACATGCCAATAATTTTAAACAAAGCATTTAGCAACTTAAACATATCATAAAACATTTCAAACATATAAAGAATTTAAATCCAGTCGGTAAACAAAATCTTCACTGAGATCATATCCAGATAAGTAACACAAAAATCGTTTTCGAAAACTCTCTGTTACGCCCACCTCGGTCGAGGTGTTCTTGGTTCAACCGAGGTGAAACACCTCGTTTTGCCAGAACTGTCCCGGTCGAGGTCAAAAATTTTTTTAAAACCATTTTGTTTTTTTTTCGGTTTCGACGTTTTTCTCAGTCAAATAACCTGTAAGTATTTAGCAACTTAAACAAAGCATTTAGCAACTTAAACATATCAGAACTGTCCCCGGCAACGGCGCCAAAAACTTGTTCGCTCCAAACGGTGTGTGCAAGCTTTAAATTTATAACCCTAGACTTAAGCTTAAAACAAGGATGCGAACCCGCAGTGTACGGGTCAATCGTAGTAAAAGCAAGAAAATTCCAGGGGTCGATCACAGGGACTCGGTGAAACAAAGTCAACACGGTGTGCTATGTCAATGCTAACCACAAGAGCAATTTAACACAATCAAAGATGAATAAGATGTCAAATAAAGCAAACATGCAATTCTAGGGATTAAAGCATCTAGTTGTGGTTCCAACTCAAGATCTATAGATAAGCGGACAAAGCTGAGATTTTTGCGTGGGGAAGGTGTTGCTAAAGTGGAGTAGATCACCGGGTAAGTCTCACTACACACTAATCCTAAACCGTAACTCCTATTACCGGGTAAGTCTCAAGGAATCAAGATAAAGAACTATAACCTCAAACTAACACACCATCTAAGGGAATAGAATCAACCTTTACCGGATAAGTCTCAGGCTAACTCACAAAGATGGGATGGAAGCACACTCAAACCCCAATAAAGGATAAACCTTTATTACCTACACTTATGATCGTTGATACACAAACTAAGGAATTACCGGGTAAGTCTCATCCTAAGCTTGCTTTGAACCAGAAAGGTGTAATAAGAATAGGATTTGGCAAACTCTAACACTTAACTCTCAGTTTAGGATAGGATAAGTCACCTCGGTCAGAAGAATTCCACCCCGGCCGAGATGTTCATCAACCGAACGAGATGCTTAGGGTTAAGGTTAAAGACTCGAACTTTCAGGATCCTACTGGAATCTAAGATTATTCTATCATTGTTTTTTCCACAACCTTCAGCCAATCACCCTAGAATCACACAAGGAAATTAGCCACTCATCATCATAATGAAAGTATTAAAATATATGGGAAGAAGGTGAATATTTGAACAAAGAAGAATTTAATGAAAAGACTTCAATAACTGAATCAAATATCTCAACAAAAGCGTTCCTTGGATAATAATCCAACAAGACAAGACAACAAGGAAAGGAATTGAAGACAATCTTACAAAACCCTTCAAAAAGCTATAAAAGCTATGATCTTTAATCTTTCTTCAACCTTCAAAAAGGTTCTTCAAAAACTCCCAACTTGGAGTATGCTGCTGCTGCGTATGCTGCGTATTTTCGGTGTAAGCCGGTGTCGGATTTGTGGAAAATCCAACCCTTTTTATAGGAAAATAAACCTCCAAAGATAATAAATCTTAAGAAGATATTATCCCATAAATATAGGGAAAATATATGATTCTGCATATCTCCTTCCTTCCAGAAGCTCAGCCCAAAAATATAAGATCACTTTCCAATTTTAAAAGATCTCAGCCAAGAATAAAATATTCTCGCCACGTCCTAGGTATTCGCCTCGGTCGAGTCGGTGTCTCTGGATCGCCTCGGTCGAGGTGGTCCTCTGATCAACCGAGGTGACTCACAACTGAATGTGAAATCTCTCAAAACTGGTCCAAAGTAAATCTTTAATCCATGGCTATGCTTCCTGGATGATTTCTTTTTGCTCCTCAATGTAGCTCCAAATGACTCATAACTCTTTTTGCTCCTTTTTGATGCAAAACGTACCATATTACCTGCAATTACAACGAAACTAGGTGTAGACCTCGATTCTCGCAAAGGTAGATGAAATGGTAGTAAAATCACATAATGTACATACAAACATGCAGATTATGAAAGATAAAACGTCCAAACAAACCTCAAAATATAGACTATAATTCATGCTATCAAAATACCCCATACTTAGCCTTTGCTTGTCCCCAAGCAAGTTCCTCATATAGAAAACAAGATAGAATGGATTATAAGTCAAGAAAATCAATGAAAAAGTCTTTCAAAAACATTTTATGGTGTGCAACTATCATAGATCACTCTAAGAGAATACTTCCTGGAATTAAAAACTCAATATGCTTGAAACATTTTATAAATATAGGAAAGTTGTTCATCTTTGCATAAAATCATAGAATGCATAATAAATCATAATCATCGAAATTAATCATGTATAATCCGATTTAAACCGCTAAGTCAATCAACAAGCTCAAGGTCTCAAGGGCTTCCCAAAAGAAAGGTCAAGAAACGTGTAGGGTAGGGATGTATGTAAGGTATGTGGTGCTAGAATCCGGGAAAAGGATGAACTTCACTTCCACTTTGACTTTCAACATCTTCCACCAATAAGCTTTGCTTATTTCACACTTTTTTTTTTCTTTTTACTTTACTTTTTGGGATGCATGGACAGAGGTGCACAATAACCGAAGCCTAGGAAATCAGCAATCGTCAATTTCTTGAGATGCATCAAACCCTTGATGCACATACCATGACCCGTTAGGAATATCGCTCAATCCGACTTTGGCAAGACACAAACACCCGGCTATGTGAATGGTGCCGAGTTACTCATCTTCATGATTGACTTCCCCAAACCTATTATTGCTTTATAATACTTTCACTTTCAGCCACCTTCAACTTTAACTTGCTTTCACCACTTTGCTTGCTTCCAAATTCCCGGATAGGTAAAGGGAGGCAAAATGTATATGAGGGGCTAAGCATGATCAAGAAGAAGAAGAGAGAAGAGAATGAATTGCCTTAGTCTTTCCAATAAGAAAGTGAGAGAACTTATGTTGCGGTGTCAACCTTCAAATTCAACATAATTTGGACAAAAACAAAGTATTAAACATGCCAATAATTTCAAACAAAGCATTTAGCAACTTAAACATATCATAAAATCTTTCAAACACATAAAAAATTTAAAACCAGTAGGTAAACAAGATCTTCACTGAGATCATATCCAGATAAGTAACACAAAAATCGTTTTCGAAAACTCTCAGTTAACCCACCTCGGTCGAGATGTTCTTGGTTCAACCGAGGTGAAACACCTCGTTTTGCCAGAACTGTCCCGGTCGAGGTCCAAAAATTTTTTTTAAAAACCATATATTTTTCGGTTTCGACGTTTTTCTCAATCAAATAATCTGTAGGTATGTATGTAAAATCAGATAATCATATAAAGGCAGATGAAGCACAAATATGAAAATCAGATAAATAAAATACATCATAGGAAGTCGAATATCATACATCAAAGTCATCACGTAGTCAAATAGTACATCAAATACCCCATACTTGAGACACACTGTCCCAGTGGGTATAATAAAAGTCTAAATAAAAGAGGACTCACCGGATAAAGAGCCGAACTGCATAAAAATATAATAAATAAAACCCTGCAGCTCCTCAGTAGTCTCGATCCGGTGGTGGTGGTGGTATGTAGGGGAACTGAGTAGGATCATAGGGATAGCCCATGACATGCTGGAACTGTAGCTGAGCCATCATGTGCTGATGATGCTGTCGCTCCTGCATCTCGCGGATGTCCAATGAAAGTGCAGCATATGAGTCGATAACCTGATCCGTCAGGTCATCGATCCGTCGGTGTGCAGCTCTGTCCCTAACTCTCTGCCTCCTGCGCCTAGCGGGCCTGACTGGAGAAGTCTCAGCTGGCGCCGGCTCAGTGTCCTCCTCATCCTCATCCAAATCAATAATGGGAGGCGCGCTCGTCCCAGCAGTATCTGTACCTGTGTCCATCGGGACGCCGCCTCCTCTCTCATCAACTGTCTCGTCGTCGTCGTCCTCATCAGCCTCCTCAGCCTCCTCCGCAGCAGGGGCAACTGCTCCCTCTCTATAGTCCTCCATAAGTGGGGCCCATGCTGTCTGCCAGAAATGCGGATCGAAGACCGAGAACTGTGCAGACCATCTGATGCCCTGAGGTGCAGTCCGCTCCCAAGGCATAGCAACGTAGGGTGTAGTCAGTCCACGGGGAACTAGAATCCGCCGTGTAATCATCTCCTGAAGTCCGAGCGGCTTGGCAGCCGCCACCATGGTACACCTACTCAGATCCATATCCTGATACCTAGCGATATGGGTCACTATCCCTCCGCAGCATATATCTCCCTTCCCCTTGGCCTTGATCCTGTGCAGATCCTCTGCCAGCATCAATCCAAAGTCAGGGTATCCCCCTGTGACCATGCAGTATAAGGAGAAGAGCTCCCCCTGTCGGACCTTCTGGGGCGTCTCAGTACGCGCCAGAAGCGTCTCGCTGAAGATCCTGTGTACCAACCGAAAAGCTAGATGATAGATAAGCTTCGCCTTGGAATCACCAGGGCGCCACCTGTCTGCATGACTCGTAATGTGGGCAATCTGACCCCAGAACTCTCTAGCTACAGCTCGGGTCGGGAAATCTACAGCGGTGGGGGTAGGGAAGCCAAAAATGTCTCTCCAGTAGGCAAGAGGTACTAGGTAGTTCCGGTTCATCAACCGGTACTTCACAGCCCCCTCTGTGGGGAGGTAAGTGAAGGAACTGACAAACTCGAGGGTAGGCTCAAGGTAGGCTGGGGCTCGGATCTCAGTAAACTGATCCAGCCCGACTGTGGTGATCATCCTCCTAAGCTCTCCATCTACGTGGAGACAGTCAAAGGCAGAAACGTCCAGAAATCTGGGAGCGATAACTGGACGACTAGCAATGCGGTCATAGTCTACCCGGTGTCTCTCATGGATCACCGGGATAGAAGGTCGGGATGAGGAAGAAGAAGGGGAAGGAGAGGATCTATCTCTAAGGGCTAGCAATCTGTCAGAACTCATCTCTAATACACACTGTCAGACTACCTCGGTCAACTGACAAATACCAAGAATCACCTCGACCGAGGTGCAGACGACTGGACCGAGGCGAAGACAGTTCGAATTCCACTCTCTGATTTTCAGTTCTTTTCCCCCTAAAATCACTACAAATGCTTCCTAAGGGGTACTTATAGATTTCCTCAACAAAATCAAGGGCAACCAAAGCCCAATACGCAGTAAACGAGTGAGTTAGGGTTTTCGAACGTTTTTACCTCGTTTCGGTCGAAACGTTCAAATTTCCTGCAGATCCGTGGTAGCAATCGACTCTTCTACTCTTTAATCGTGTTTTGGAAGCAGAAATCTTCGAAAACGAGCGAGAAACGGAGGAGAACGAGGTGTAGCTGTCGCCGCGGTCGAGGAGGGTAAAGAAAACGAAACTGTAATTTTTTTTTTTTTTTTATACTGTTACTGGATCTGCTGTCACCTCGGTCGAGATGGTCTCGACTGCCCCGAGGTGGTATGGACCGAGGCGGTTCTGCAGAAACCCTAGTCTCCTTGGTTGCCTCAAGAATCAACTCGGTCGAGATGCTCTGACAGTGACCGAGGTACTTCTTTCTTCTCAGAATCTCGAACTTCTGTCCATCCAGATGTGCTCCTTCCTGTTGTCTGTCCAGAATGCCAAAAACAAAGCAAAGCAAAGCAAAACAAAAATTATTTAAGCTAGACTAGAAAACGGGAAAGAAAGCAATACCTTGGGTTGCCTCCCAAGAAGCGCTTGATTTAAGGTCGCTAGCTGGACCATGATGCGTCTCAAACGAGGTAGGAGGTTCCCTCACCCCATACTTCACCTCCATCGTGGGGTGAAGTAAGTAGATCCATCAAACGCTCCAAGACGTGTAAGTGCTCGTCGGGAAATGAATCGTCTATGGGTGGGCTATCCGTCTCGCGGGAGGATTCCGGTAGCCGGCTGAGGTGATCCGCAACTGAATTCTCGGATCCCTTCTTATCGCGGATCTCTAGGTCAAACTCTTGAAGCAAGAGAATCCATCGAATAAGGCGCGGCTTTGCATCTTTCTTAGCCAACAAGTAACGAATGGCTGCATGGTCGGTGTAGACAATGACTTTCGCCCCTACTAGATAGGAACGAAACTTCTCGAAGGCATATACAACCGCCAATAATTCTTTCTCGGTGGTAGCGTAGTTGCGTTGTGCTTCATCTAGCGTCTTGCTAGCATAATAAATGGCGGTGGTCCGTCCATCTTTCTTCTGCCCAAGCACCGCTCCTACGGCTACATCACTAGCGTCACACATGACTTCAAAGGGCAAGGTCCAATCAGGAGGCTGGATAATGGGAGCGGAGATCAACGCTTCCTTAATCCTGTAAAAAGCATCAAGACACTCCTGCGAAAACTCAAAAACAACATCTTTATTCAAGAGGTTAGTTAGAGGTTTAGAAATCTTGGAGAAGTCTTTGATGAATCTCCTGTAGAAACCTGCATGCCCGAGAAAACTCCTCACACCTTTAACAGAACAAGGAGGAGGGAGTTTCTCAATAGTTTCGATCTTAGCTCGATCGACCTCAATACCTCGATTAGAAACGAGGTGTCCTAGTACAATGCCTTCATTAACCATAAAATGACATTTCTCCCAATTCAAAACAAGGTTAGTGTCTTCACATCGTTTAAGTACTAGAGAAAGGTTAGATAGGCAATCATCAAAAGAGGAACCATATACAGAAAAATCATCCATGAATACCTCCATGATCTCCTCTATGTACTCGGAAAAGATAGCCATCATGCATCGCTGGAAGGTAGCTGGTGCATTGCACAATCCAAATGGCATCCTCCGATAGGCAAACGTCCCCCATGGACAAGTGAAAGTGGTCTTCTCCTGATCATCCGGATGGATAGGAATCTGGAAGAACCCACTATAGCCGTCCAAGTAGCAAAAGTGTGAATGTTGGGCCAACCGTTCGAGCATTTGATCAATGAAGGGAAGCGGAAAATGATCCTTCCTAGTTGCCGTGTTCAGCTTCCTATAGTCGATGCAAACTCTCCAGCCCGTAACGGTCCTCGTTGGGATCAACTCGTTGTTCTTATTCGTCACAACGGTCATCCCTCCTTTCTTCGGAACGACGTGCACCGGGCTAACCCACTTGCTGTCCGAGATAGGATAAATAATACCTGCATCCAACAACTTAAGAACTTCCTTCTTCACAACCTCTTTCATGATCGGATTTAACCGTCTTTGAGGTTCCCGTGAAGTCTTATGGTTATCTTCCATTAGAATTCTATGCATGCAGAAAGAAGGTTTAATGCCAATAAGATCATCCGTGGTGTAACCTATGGCTTTTCGATGCTTTCTCAGGACATGCATTAGCTTAGTTAATTCAGAATCGGAAAGGGAAGCACTAACAATAACGGGATAAGTAGAATCCGGCCCAAGAAAGATATACCTCAAGTGACTAGGGAGTTGTTTAAGCTCCACTACTGGGGGTGCTTTTTGGGAGGGATCTTCGCTTCCTCTTTCCAGTGGAGTGGTATCAGAAACTGGACTCGATGCAGTCTCAGTTAACATCGTCTCGCTGTTGACCTCGGTCGAGACGCAAAGGCGTTGACCGAGGTGTTCTTCAGACGCCTCGCTCAGTCCAGAAAGTGCCTCAGTCGAGGTACTGCTACTGGATCCGAGGCTGGAAATCTTCGTTTCCTGGATCAGCTTCTCAGTTTTAGCTCCTGGATCCTCTTCCAGTGCTTTCAAGCTCCGTATATCTGCATCACAAGAAGCATCTATACCTTCCTCCATTAAACTGAAGCTAATAACTCTTTCGAGTGGATCATTAATAAGGATAGAGCTCACCAATTCTCTTGATTCTTCTTCATCGTAGATGTTGAAGATATCATCAGTTAGTTGCTCTCCTTTCATCGCTGCAAGTAGTGCGAACTCCACCTCATCGCCACCAACGTTGAATTTCAACTTGGCGTTCTTGCAATCCACATTGCAACCCGAAGTTGCTAGAAATGGTCTCCCGAGAATGATAGGGACAGGATAATCTGCGGGAATGTCAAGTACGACAAAATCTATAGGTAGATAGAAGTTACCTAACTTGACCGGAACGTCCTCCAAAATGCCCACGGGATGGGTAATGGAGCGATCCGCCATGTAAAGTCGAATCTTGACCGGCTTGGGCTCTCCAAGACCGATCTTAGTGCATAGCTCCAGCGGGATGATGCTCACGCTGGCTCCTAGATCACAAAGGGCTTCACAAGTGACATCCCCAACTTGAATGGGAATGCAAAATGAGCCGGGATCTCTCAACTTAGGTGGCATCTTTTCTTTCATAATCTTGATGAGCTCCGAAGATTTAGATGTCATCCTAACTTCACCAACATCCTCCAGTTTCCTCTTCCTTGATAAGATTTCTTTTAAGAACTTCCCATAGGCGGGCATACCTAGAATGGCATCAAGGAAGGGAATGTTAATATGTAGCTTATTCATCAAGTCAAGGAACTTACCAAAGTGCTTGTCTAGATGTGCTCTGGCTCTGGACTGAGGGAATGGAAGTGGTGGTTTATATGCAGGAGGTGGAACATAAGCTTCTGTCGTTCCTCCTGCTTTCTGTTGCGCCGCCTCGGTTGGCATCTCGGTCGAGGTGTTCTTCGACTGGATCTGGACCGAGGTGGTTTGCGTCGAGCGAGGTACTGGATCAGCAGTTTTGAGTCCACTCCTTGTCGTTATGGCCATGCAGTGGCCCTTAGGGTTAGTTTCCGTCTTTGCTGGAAGCTTCCCTGGATCTCTTGGCGCTTCATTCGCCCTATTAGCAAGTTGTTGTTCAAGGGACTTTTGGGCCCTCGAAAATGAAGTCATAGAATTCTCCATAGCGCCAAGCTTGATCAAGATTGCCTCCAGAACTGCGTCCTTCTTTTCCGGCTGAGACGAACTTGATCCTTGCCCTTGGCTTTTCAATGGAGTAGAAGAGGAAGAAGGAGAAGAGAGGAAAGGGTTAGAGGAATCATTAGAGTTGGAGTTTGAATAATTGTTACCGTGGTTTTGGTTATTCGCCCTCCAATTGTTGCTATTGGATCCTCTATTGTTGTTGTTGTAGTTGTTGTTTCGGGGTCCGTTGTTGTTGTTACGGTACCCGTTATTGTTGTTGTTCCTTTGCCCTTGCTCTTCCTTCTTAGTTTGAGCCATTAAGAGCTCCTTCAATTGCTTCACGTCGTTCTTCAAGGACGTGAGTTGGTTGTTGTTGGGTTGAGTCTCTTGAAAGTTGACTCTTATAACTCCACCTTCAGCTCCTTGGTGGGTATACTTCTCCATATGTAAGGCTTGCTTCTCAATGAAGTCCCAAGCCTCGTCAACCGCCATGTCCATGAATGTACCGGCGGAGAGTAGTTGGAGATTGAACTGGGTGTTTCCGTCCAGCCCTTTGAAGTAGATCTCCAACAACTCGATCTTTGGAATCCCATGATGTGGGCAATCCAAAAGGATATCTTTGAACCGCTCCCATGATTTAGACAAGCTCTCCTTGTCCTTCATGATGAAAGCATTGATCTTTCCCCTCATTTCAGCGGTCTTTGAAGGTGGAAAGAATTTGGTTAGGAATTCCGTAGTCATCTCCTCCCATGTGCTAATTTTTCCTGGCGGAAGAGATTGATACCAAGTAAGAGCTCTATCTTTTAAAGAAAAGTAAAAAGGTCTTAGCTTGTAGTTGTTATTTTCAATTCTGGGAGGTCGCAAGGTCTCCATCAAGATCTCGTAGTTTTGAAGATGTTGATGCGGCGACTCCTTCTCTAGCCCTCCGAATTGACATTGGCGAATCATGGCTAGAACTTGCGGTCGAAGTTCGTAGTCATGATCCGCTGGATCTCCTAGGTTCACTCCTGGACGCCTCAGCTGTTGATTAGGGTCCATCCTTTGACCTAGGGTTTGTGGAATTCCTGCAAGAAGAACATTTCGGACTGGTATCCGAGGTGGATGTACATCGACCGGGGCGTCAGGTACTGGAATCTGCCTCGGTCGAGGATCAACTACTGGATCCTGCATCGGTCGAAGTAGAATCTGGTTCCGAATTGCTGCAATCTCAGCTTCGATTGCTGCAGTCCTGGCCTGATTCTCTTCTTTCTCTTGCCTTAGCTCTTCTTTACTGAGACGTAGCAGCTCCTGCGTCTCTCTCAATTGGGCCGCAAGATCGTGATCGTCTTGTTGGGCCATCTTCGCTTCTCTAAAGCGTCTCTTGTATGTCTTTTCTGGTTCGGGATCGTAAGGAACGATTTCCTTTCCAGCGCGGGTTCTTCGCATATACCTAAGAAAGAACCTGCGAAAGTCACTCAAGTAGAGTGGTTAGACAAAAACGGGGCAAGCGCCCCAAGAGCAAACCGTACCGGCTCGGTCTAGACCAAATCCCCGGCAACGGCGCCAAAAACTTGTTCGCTCCAAACGGTGTGTGCAAGCTTTAAATTTATAACCCTAGACTTAAGCTTAAAACAAGGATGCGAACCCGCAGTGTACGGGTCAATCGTAGTAAAAGCAAGAAAATTCCAGGGGTCGATCACAGGGACTCGGTGAAACAAAGTCAACACGGTGTGCTATGTCAATGCTAACCACAAGAGCAATTTAACACAATCAAAGATGAATAAGATGTCAAATAAAGCAAACATGCAATTCTAGGGATTAAAGCATCTAGTTGTGGTTCCAACTCAAGATCTATAGATAAGCGGACAAAGCTGAGATTTTTGCGTGGGGAAGGTGTTGCTAAAGTGGAGTAGATCACCGGGTAAGTCTCACTACACACTAATCCTAAACCGTAACTCCTATTACCGGGTAAGTCTCAAGGAATCAAGATAAAGAACTATAACCTCAAACTAACACACCATCTAAGGGAATAGAATCAACCTTTACCGGGTAAGTCTCACGCTAACTCACAAAGATGGGATGGAAGCACACTCAAACCCCAATAAAGGATAAACCTTTATTACCTACACTTATGATCGTTGATACACAAACTAAGGAATTACCGGGTAAGTCTCATCCTAAGCTTGCTTTGAACCAGAAAGGTGTAATAAGAATAGGATTTGGCAAACTCTAACACTTAACTCTCAGTTTAGGATAGGATAAGTCACCTCGGTCAGAAGAATTCCACCCCGGCCGAGATGTTCATCAACCGAACGAGATGCTTAGGGTTAAGGTTAAAGACTCGAACTTTCAGGATCCTACTGGAATCTAAGATTATTCTATCATTGTTTTTCCCACAACCTTCAGCCAATCACCCTAGAATCACACAAGGAAATTAGCCACTCATCATCATAATGAAAGTATTAAAATATATGGGAAGAAGGTGAATATTTGAACAAAGAAGAATTTAATGAAAAGACTTCAATAACTGAATCAAATATCTCAACAAAAGCGTTCCTTGGATAATAATCCAACAAGACAAGACAACAAGGAAAGGAATTGAAGACAATCTTACAAAACCCTTCAAAAAGCTATAAAAGCTATGATCTTTAATCTTTCTTCAACCTTCAAAAAGGTTCTTCAAAAACTCCCAACTTGGAGTATGCTGCTGCTGCGTATGCTGCGTATTTTCGGTGTAAGCCGGTGTCGGATTTGTGGAAAATCCAACCCTTTTTATAGGAAAATAAACCTCCAAAGATAATAAATCTTAAGAAGATATTATCCCATAAATATAGGGAAAATATATGATTCTGCATATCTCCTTCCTTCCAGAAGCTCAACCCAAAAATATAAGATCACTTTCCAATTTTAAAAGATCTCAGCCAAGAATAAAATATTCTCGCCGCGTCCTAGGTATTCGCCTCGGTCGAGTCGGTGTCTCTGGATCGCCTCGGTCGAGGTGGTCCTCTGATCAACCGAGGTGACTCACAACTGAATGTGAAATCTCTCAAAACTGGTCCAAAGTAAATCTTTAATCCATGGCTATGCTTCCTGGATGATTCCTTTTTGCTCCTCAATGTAGCTCCAAATGACTCATAACTCTTTTTGCTCCTTTTTGATGCAAAACGTACCATATTACCTGCAATTACAACGAAACTAGGTGTAGACCTCGATTCTCGCAAAGGTAGATGAAATGGTAGTAAAATCACATAATGTACATACAAACATGCAGATTATGAAAGATAAAACGTCCAAACAAACCTCAAAATATAGACTATAATTCATGCTATCACTAGACCCAAAGGGATCAATGAGGATCATACTCAATCTATAAGCCTCACAACCAACTAAACCTCAATATCTCGGCATAACTCACAATTCCTCAAATCTCAAGGTAGTATCTAATCAACATTCCTCAATCTCAATTCTAATCCTAATTTAATTAATTAACCTTTAATTAATTAATTAAATTTCGCCAAAATAACGTTTTGCCCGCAAGCAATTTCTAAACCCCCTGTCATCAAATTTTATCAAACAAACAACCCATAATCACCAGAATAATATAACGATCATAAAGGAATTTTATAATTATCCATTTTGACAAGCCTAAAGTCAATTTAAGCCAAATTGTAGTACGGAAAACGAATAAATTCATAACTTATTCATTACTAACCCGATTGACGATCTGAAAGAAGATTCGGAATCACAGCGACGCAGGCTACGCATGGACAACATCACATTCACCGGAATCTGAGCGACGGAACCTGGCTGGTGACATATATGCTCGACCAACCCTTCATCTGCTCGGAAATGCAGAAACTCGGTACCGATATGAAGAGAATGAAGAGAGGAATCCAGAAACTCAAATGGAATTGAAATCGGATTAGAAACGGAGAGTAGATCTGAGTTTGAAGGTTGAGAGAAATCAGAGCTTTTATGAGGAAACGTGAAAGGAAATGAATTAATAAAGGATTTTCCGCTATTTATAGTGAAGACGATAATTATCCTTTAGCAAAGTCGATAATTATCCTTTAACCGATCCAAAGGCAGATTGAACCTCCTTCTCCAAACTTCTCGAGATTGGAATATTAAATATGGAATATTGTAGGGATAATTATTCCACAACTGCCTCGGAAAATGTGTATTCCCAAGCCGTCTTGCTTAGCCGTTAAGAAACGAAATAGCGACTCTTTTGGCCGTTTTGCCTCTCCATGTTATTTCATATCTAGGACATATCCGATGTCCTGATCATTTCTCTCAACTGTATTTTTATTAATTGGAGCTCCCAAATGCTCCAAATAACACCGGAGGGTAAAAATAATTACCCGGGAAAAAAGTAAAAATTTCCCCGAACGTCCAAAATTACGCTAGGAACATAACGGTGGGACTCATACTCATCAATTGCGAAATCTTCGCGAGTTATATGTCAATTACTATAAACGATTAAGTTAATCAATGTTCGCCCCTAAAGGTGTGTGCAAATAAGCTTTAAATTTATAAAACTAGAATCAAGCAGCGAACCCGCAGTGTACGGATCGACGTAGTTAAGCAAGAACTCCAGAGTATCGAACACAGGGATTTGGGTGGGAACAAATTCAATTGCAGATTATCAAGCGAGTAAGTATGAGAGGTTTTGCAAATATTGGGAAAACAACAATCCTAAAGATCCAAGTATCCAGCTGTGGCAATCGATTCAAGATATACTTAATGATATAAAGACAGAGTTGAGGTATGCAAAGGTATGCTAATGTAAGGTAATCGTACGGTGAAGTTCCAAAAACCTTATATGACTCACCTGCAAGACACTCTCTATACAGGTTGTTGAGGCTCAATATAGAAAGATTCTAAAGGTGAGAATTAATATCAAATACCCAAACTTGTGATCCAAGGATCAAGACTAAGTTAACCGATTGAGGTTGTGACACTCACAATCGAGGTAGAGGTTGTTGAGGCTTCACTACCACCTAGAAAAGACAAGTCTAAACTAAGTTAAAGCAAATCTTTAACTTTGGATTAAAGTAAAAGCAGGTTCGTAAACTTAAAAAATTACGGTTGGATCTTGAGATTCCACGGTCGTGGAACTCAAGAACAACCCGTAATTTAGGGTTCGTCGACGATTCTCTCAAACTCTCAGGGTCTAATCTGTTTACGATCGATCTATCATCATCTAAGCCACAACTATCAACCCTTCACCTTAGAATTGTTAAGGGTTTTTAGCCAATAACAGTCATGTTGATATCAATTCAAGAATTAAAAGATAGAAAGATGAAAACTTCCGAAAACTTTCAATAAACTTCAACCCAATCTCAAAGTCACAATCAAGAACAAGTATTGTCACAAAATTCAGAATAAAGCAAACAATCACAATCTTAGGAAAGAAAGAAGAACGGGATGTCAACCCGTCTTCTAAATTAAACCTAAACAAGAAGAGTAATCTTCTTGCAACAATCTTCCAATAACTTCGATCTTCCGCCAATCCGAAGATCTCAACAGCAATTTCCACCAAAAGCGCGAGATTAGGGCAAATCCCAACACGAACTTCGATCTCCAATGAGATCTAAAAATCCTCTAAGCGAGGGTTGCCAAAATCCTTTAAGAGGCGATCGTCCTCCTAAGCCAAGATGACGGAATCTTGCTTCGTCCGTCTTTTTATAGGGCAAGATAAAATATCGGCCCGGCCCAATCTTCAAAAGATCGTGGCTTCAAAATGTGGCGAAAAAGATTGCAAAGATCACGGTCGTGGAAGTTTCCACGACCGTAATTTAGAGTGTGGAATGGGTCACGGTTTGCACCATATGTTCCACGACCGTAATAGTTACTGGCATGCATCACGCTTCTCTTTGCAAGGATCCACGGCCGTGGAACTGAACGTGGTTTGTAATACGGCCGTATTTTAGAGCGTGGTTTAGGGCAAGAGCGTGATTCTTCCCTAGCCTCGTGCATTCCTCAAGTTGAACTCCTTTTTGCTCCTAAGAATGCCCTCAATCTACGGACATACTCAATCAACTCTTCTTTGCTCGATTCCGTTCGGAAATGACTCCCAATCACCTATAATCAACATAAAGCTAGTGTAGACATCCATATCGACAATATAGGCAATACTAGCTCACTTATGCAACAATGCTCAATCAAAGACTATCAATATGAATCAAATACGTTTAGAAAACGTGTCTAAAGTATCACAATATTTCATGCTAACAAATAACCTCATACTTGCAACTTGCTTGTCCCTAAGCAAGGTCTTTCAAAAGCCTTTAAAACAAGAGTTAGGATGAAATATGTGTACCTTCTTTTGGATGAATGTGCCTTCTAAAGAATAGATCATTCTCAAACTTTGCTTCAATCGTTTATCAAACTTTCATACACTTAATTAAAGAGTGAAAAGCAAAGAAACTCATGAATCAATCAAACTTCTAAACAAGCATCATAACCTTCAAACATTATCAAAATCAATCATAAGAAACTTCAATTTAGATCACCAAGTCATATAACATTCTTTTGATCTTAAGGACTTTCAAAGAAAAAGTCTAGAAGGTGGAAGGGAAGGAAACCTTTAGAGAATGTGGTGCTGAATCCGGGAAATTAGACAACTACTTCTTCTTCTTCTTTTGCGGTTTCCGCACACTTTCACTTTAGAGCTTCGCTCTCTTCTCTTCATTTTTCGACTTTACTTTTGGAGTTATGGATAGAGGTGCACAAAAACTGAAGCCTAGGAGATTGGCGTTTCTCAATTTTCATAAGATGCCTCAAACCCTTAGCGCACATACCATAATCCGCTAGGAATATCGCTCAATTCGACTTTGGCAAGACACAAACACCCGGCTATGTGAATGGTGTCGAGTTACTCATCGTCATGATTGACTTCCCCAAACCTATAATTTCTTTCTATTCATTTGATTGCAAATAATTGCTCTCATGGCCCTCCCACATCAAACATGCCTTTTTCATTCACTTCTCCAAAATTCCCGGATAGGTAAAGGAGGTTAATATTTCAATGAGGGGCTAAAATGATCAAAAGGAAGAAGAAAGAAAGTATCGAATTGTCTTAATCATCTCAACAAGAAGTATAAGAACTCATAGTGTGATTTCAACTTCAATTTCTCAACATGATTTAGGTAATATTCATCACATTATGAAACTTGCAAAAGAGGTATTATTCATTCATTCAAATTCTTTTCAATTCACAATTCTTTTAAGCATGCAATTGTCATCAAACTCAATTCACAAGTAGTGATTATCATAGAAATCATCTCAATTCATTAGAAGCACAAAAATTTTCAAAAATTTTTTCAATTTTTATGGGTTTTTCAAGTTATTTTTCATGCAATGCAATAATGAAACGTGCAACACATAATGAACATGCAATGATAGTCTCAAATGAAAGCAAACATAGTGAGTAGAGTTATTACAAACTTTTAGTACATCCCACCCCATACTTAGGACGAACATTGTCCCTAATGTTCAAAATAAAGAAAGAAAAGAAAGAAAAGAAAAAGAAACTCACAAGGTGGCGGTGGAATGTCTAAAGCGAAAGGTCATGCATCAAATCACTGCGGTGCTGGCGGAGGCGGGAATGGAGAGAAGCTCGGATCATAGAACCGCCCAAACTGCTGGCGGTAGACATCCCTCATCATGTGGTCGAGGTCGTCTAGGCGTCCGTCTCTAGCATCGGCTCGGATCTCCAACGCTCCTACTCTCTCTGAAAGTCCGGTAGCCCAATCCGGCATCTGCTCGTACCATCCCGGGGCCTGACTGTACCATGTTGGGGCGTCGGATGGTGTTGGTGCTGGTGGTGGTGCTGTTGGCTGCTCTGTGGACCAAGGAGAGGAAACGCCATACCATGTGGGAGGTGTGGTCATCCACGTAGGCCTCTCACTCACGCTAGCGCGGCGAGAAGACGAGCCTGAGGCTCTAGCTGGACGTGGAGAGCGTCTAGGTACATCTGGGGCCGCCTCCGGCTGATCCGGAAACGTGCCAAACTCCTGCTCCGCTCCTCCTCCACTCTCAAACTGATCTCCCATATCCTCCTCCTCGACAACCGGTGGTGGGACATAAGGGGGAGCTACTATCCTGTTCGCATGCATGGCAGCGAACGTCTCCTTCCAATTATGGCGTCCCGCCATAATGGAGTACTCCGGCAGCCACTCAATACCCCTGCCCGTCCTACTCTCCCAAGGCATGCCCGCATAAGGCGGACCTCTATGTGTGGGGAAGATGAGACCCCTAACCATGAAGGCATGGAGTCCTAAAGGTACGGCCGGTATGCGGGTGCAAGCAGAAAAATCAACACCAAAGCTCCTAGCAATGTGGGTAACTATCCCACCATATCCGATGTTTTCCTTCTTCTTGTTCTTGAGCTTGCTCATCGTAGCAGCCAAGAGAGTAGCACAATCTGCACGGCGTCCATAAAGCATGGAGTAAAGCAAGAATAGCTCATCCGTCTTGATCTTTTGGGGCGTCTCCGTCCTAGGAAAGAGACACTCCGAAAGAACACGGTGAGCTATCTTCAAGGCTAGATGGTACATCAATCTAGCCTTGGTATCAGCGGGTTGCCAACGGTCCTCATCGGCGTATATCATCGCAACCTCCTTCCAAAAGTCTTTGGCGTAAACGCCACTCGGAAATCGACCATTGAAGGTCTCATGGAACCCGAAAATGGTTCCAAACTCACAGATACTCAAATGGTAGTCTCTCTCCATGAGGCGGAAAGAGACGGTCCTATCTACGTGGCTGTGCTCAAAGGATGTCACAACCTCCCGTGTAATCTCCTCATATGCGTCTTCTCGGATAGCCGAGAAGACAACTAATCCGGCTCTATCCAAGAGCCAAGTAAGGTCCTCCACAATGTTGAGAGGAGCTAGATCCTCCAACAACAAATATCTAGGGTCAATCACTGCCCTCTCTTTGATCCTATCAAGTGCATCAAGATGGCCGTCGTGTATGGTCGGGACTCTAGGGTGAGGGGGTGAAGATGGAGGTGAAGGTGAGGATGGAGGTGAAGGGGAAGAGGGTGGTGGTGCCCTAGAGGATGAGGAGGAGGAGGGATTACCCTTCCTCTTCTTATTCTGACCAATCTTCTTCTCTTTTATCCTTCCTGAAACTCTTCTCACAAAATCCATTCTGTTCAAAATTACGGTCTGTTCTTCAAAAACCACGGCCGTAATTTACCCAGAGACCGTGATTCGTCTCGGAAAATCACAAATCTCAGCAAATCAGCAATCAATCACCACAACAGGCAGTCCTAGTCTAATTCCTTCCAATCTCAATCAGTTCTTCCTAAAAATCTATAGCAAAAACGAACCAAATTGGCGAGAATCAAGAAGAGAGAAAAAACCTATTTTTCGGATTGAAAAATCCGAATTGTGCGTTTGTTGATGAATTTCCGCTTGATTCGTCGCTTGGGTCTTGTTTGTGGTTGAATTTGCTACAGTTTAGGAAGAAGAATCGTTGAAAACGATTAGGAAACGAAGATTTGAGAGGGGGTCGTGGGTTTTCGGCACTTAGGTCGTGGAAAAAGGGGTTTTGGGTGGTTTTTGTGAAGAATGTGGCTTATATAGTCACAGGCAAAAATTTTGAAAATCACGGTCTGTCGGGGTGTTCCACGGCCGTGGAAGTGTACGGAATCGTGGTTTTGGTGATTTTTCAAAGGCTTTTGGAAATTACGGGCACTGTAGCTATGACGACCGTAGTTTAGACCGTGGAACCCTCTGTAAAGCTCCAAAGTCCAAATTTTGTCGCTCTTCTTCAACATTATCCTTTTCGTTTCCTCCTCCATCGATCCTACATCCAAAAACACGAACATACCGGAAGAAATCGAGGCAAAAACAAAGCGAAAACGTCTATACTAAGCTAAACCATGAATCGAAAACAAAAACGAAAATGCAATACCTTGGGTTGCCTCCCAAGAAGCGCTTTGTTTAAGGTCCGTAGCTAGACCAATCTCGCACTTATTCGAGTGCGGTAGGCGCGAACTCCTCAGCTTGGAGTTCCGACGTATACTTCTTGAGTCGTTGGCCGTTCACCTTAAAACTTCCGCTCGCTTCACCCCATACTTCAACTGCACCATGGGGGAAAATACGCTTAATTAGAAAAGGTCCGGTCCAACGGGATTTAAGCTTACCTGGAAAGAGGCGAAGTCTTGAATTGAAGAGGAGAACTTGATCTCCTTCTTTGAAGTCCTTCGGAATGATATGCTTATCATGCCAACGCTTTGCTCTCTCCTTGTAGATCTTAGCGTTTTCATAAGCGTTCAAGCGGAGTTCATCCAGCTTATTGATGTCTAGGAGACACTTCTCTCCCGCTTCCTTCATGCCGAAATTCAGCCACTTGATAGCCCAAAACGCTTTGTGTTCCAACTCTACCGGCAAGTGACAAGACTTCCCATACACAAGATTGTATGGCGTGGTTCCTATGGGAGTCTTGTACGCAGTCCGGTACGCCCATAATGCATCGTCAAGCTTCAAGGACCAATCCTTCCTAGTCCTTGAAACCGTCTTTTCCAAAATTCCTTTGATCTCCCTATTTGAGATCTCAACTTGTCCACTTGTTTGTGGATGGTAAGGGGTAGCGACCTTGTGAGTAACCCCATACTTAGCTAGAAGAGCTTCAAAGCGACGGGCTATGAAGTGAGAACCTCCATCACTAATGATCGTCCTTGGCGTCCCAAATCGCGGGAAGATGGTCTTGTTGAAGAACTTAACCACCACCATGGCATCATTTGTGGGAGAGGCAATTGCTTCCACCCATCTAGAAACGTAGTCTACCGCTAATAGTATGTATTGGTTTCCACAAGAAGATGGGAATGGTCCCATGAAATCAACTCCCCAAACGTCGAAAATCTCCATCTCTTGGATGCTGTTGAGGGGCATCTCATTCCTTCTAGAAATATTGCCTGTTCTTTGACAAGCATCGCAGCAAGAAACAAAGGATTGCACATCTCTAAATAAAGTAGGCCAAAAGAATCCAGATTGCAATACCTTTGCGCTAGTCTTGTTCGAACTAGCGTGTCCTCCACAGGGTAGTGAATGACAATGGCGGATGACACTTTGCATCTCATCTTCCGGCACACATCGCCGAATGATGCCATCCGGACCTCTCTTAAAGAGGAGAGGCTCGTTCCAATAGTATTCCCGGACGTCCTTAAAGAACTTCTTCCTTTGTGCGTAGGATAGTCCGGGCGGTATCTCTTGGCAAACCAAATAGTTAACAAAATCAGCAAACCATGGTTCGTTACCTTTGGAGATCACGTTGATGCACTCCTCTATGATGTGTAGGTGTTCGTCCGGAAAGGAGTCATCAATAGGTAAATGGTCGTCCTCTAGATGTGTTAGGCGACTCAAATGATCCGCAACAGAATTTTCTGAACCCTTCTTGTCGCGGATCTCAAGATCGAATTCTTGTAGGAGAAGAATCCATCTAATTAGCCTTGGCTTCGCATCTTTCTTCGCAAGGAGGTATCGGATCGCAGCATGATCCGTGTAGACTATCACCTTTGCACCTACAAGATAAGAGCGGAACTTGTCAATAGCATAGACAATGGCTAAAAACTCTTTTTCGGTAGTGGCGTAGTTGAGCTGCGCTTCATCTAGCGTCTTGCTAGCATAATATATGGCGTGGGTTCGCCCTTCCTTTCGTTGTCCAAGAACATCTCGAATTGCTATGTCACTAGCATCGCACATAATCTCAAAGGGAAGAGTCCAATCCGGAGGTTGGATAATAGGTGCTGAAATTAGAGCTTGCCGAATGGTGTTAAACGCGTCCAAACATTCCTGCGAAAACTCAAAAAACGCATCCTTCATCAATAGATTAGTGAGAGGTTTTGATATCTTAGAAAAGTCCTTAATGAAACGTCTATAAAATCCAGCATGTCCTAGGAAACTTCTTATCCCTTTCACCGAAACTGGGGGAGGAAGTTTTTCTATGGTCTCTATCTTAGCCTTGTCTACTTCTATCCCTCTACTAGAGACTAAGTGACCTAATACAATTCCTTCCTTAACCATGAATTGACACTTCTCCCAATTAAGAACTAGGTTAGTGTCTTCACATCTTTGCAAAACAAGGGAAAGGTTAGAAAGGCAATCGTTAAAAGAGGAACCGTATACGGAGAAGTCGTCCATGAAGACTTCCATGATTTCCTCTACGTATTCGGAGAAGATGGCCATCATGCACCGTTGGAAGGTGGCTGGGGCGTTGCAAAGCCCGAACGGCATTCTCCTATAAGTGAACGTACCCCAAGGGCATGTGAATGTGGTCTTCTCTTGATCATCCGGGTGTATCGGAATTTGAAAGAAACCACTATAACCGTCAAGGTAGCAAAAATGTGAATGTTGTACTAACCTTTCAAGCATTTGATCAATGAATGGCAATGGAAAATGATCCTTCCGCGTTGCGTTGTTGAGCTTGCGGTAGTCTATGCACATCCGCCATCCAGTCACGGTTCGGGTAGGAATGAGTTCATTGTTCTTGTTGGTGATGACCGTCATTCCTCCCTTCTTCGGAATTACTTGAACTGGACTCACCCACTTACTATCGGAGATAGGGTAAATGATACCTGCATCAAGGAGCTTAAGAATTTCCTTATTGACAACCTCCTTCATGGTCGGATTCAACCGCCTTTGAGGTTGTCTTGAAGTTCTAAAATCTTCCTCCATTAGTATCTTATGCATGCATAGGGAGGGTTTAATTCCTACTAAGTCCTCAATAGTGTAGCCTATGGCTTTCCTATGTTTCCTAAGGACAATCATGAGCTGTTCATGTTCATCTATGCTTAGTTCGGAACTAACGATAACCGGAAAGGTAGAATTAGATCCTAGAAAAGCGTACCTTAGATGAGTAGGAAGTGGTTTGAGTTCCATTGCTTTCGGAGCTTCCAACGATCCTTGAGAAGCATCCGATGTCTCCTTAGAAGTTTCTAAGGGTGTTGAGTGTGCTGGAGAAGAATCAGAAGAAGTTGAAGAAATGTCTCGATCACTCTCTTCCACGGCCAAAATTACGGGTGGATCTTGTCCTCCACGGCCGTGGTTTAGGGCGTGGAAGGGAAATACGGTTGTCACATCTTCTCCACGACCGTATAATTCCCTGGAGTGGAGGACGTTTTTGGTTGTGAAATCCACGGTCGTGGAATACAGGGTATGACCGTGGATTCTGACATTCTCAGCCTCATCGTGGAGTTTCTCAAACTCCTCTTCATGCATCTCTTCTTGTGCTTCCAAGGCTTCAATTTCCTCTTTGCACTCTTCCTCTTCCCCTACATCTGTTAGACTCATAGTGATAACTTTTTGTAAAGGATCGTTAAAGAGAATCGCACTTACCTCCTCCCTAGATAACCCTTCTTCATCTTGGACATCGTAGATATCCTCATTGAAGATTGGCTCCTTCACTAGAGCGGAAAGAACGAACTCTACTTTCTCTTCTCCTATATCAAAAGCGAGTCTCCCATTCTTGCAATCGACTATGCAGCCGGAAGTTGCAAGAAACGGTCTTCCGAGTATGATCGGGACCGGACTATCTGCAGGAATGTCAAGCACGACAAAATCAATGGGAACAAAGAATTTACCTAGCTTGACCGGGGCGTCTTCCACAATACCGACGGGGCGAGTGATGGATCGATCCGCCATGTATAACGTCATCTTCACCGGTTTAGGGTCGCCTAAATCGATCTTCCTGCACAATGCAAGTGGTATGATGCTCACACTTGCTCCTAAGTCACATAAAGCGTCGTATGTGACATCTCCCACTCCAATGGGAATGCAAAATGACCCCGGATCCTTCAATTTTGGGGGCATTTTCTCCTTCATGGTCTTGATGAGATCCGAAGAGTCCGAACTCATCTTGACCTCACTGAAGTCTTCTAGCTTCCTCTTGTTAGAGAGGAGCTCCTTCAAGAACTTGCCATAAGCCGGCATACCTACAATAGCATCAATGAAGGGTATATTAATATGCAGCTTACTCATGAGTTCTATGAACTTACCGAATTGCTTATCTAGACGCGCTCGCGCTCTAGATTGAGGGAATGGTAGGGGAGGTTTGTAAGCTGGAGGAGGAACATAGACTTCTTCCTTCTCCTTCCCCTTCTCCTTGTCTTTCTCTACGAGGACTTCAACGAACGTAGGCTGCGGATCGGTAGTAGTCACTCCGCTCCTAGTTGTTATCGCCATCACCCTTCCCTTAGGGTTGTCCTCCGTCTTTCCTGGAAGTTTCCCTTGATTCCTAGGAACTTCCTGCGCGTGGTTGAACATTTGGTTTTCTAAAACCTTTTGAGCTTTGTCAACCTTAGAAACTTGATCATCAACCTTGATGAGCCGGTTCTCCAACCCTTGAAGCTTTCCCAAAATCGTCTCCAATATGGGATCGGGCTTCTCCTTTCCCGAAGTGCTTCCTCCATTTGATGTTTGCCCCTGGCTTCTCAAAGGAGTAGAGGAAGAGGAAGGTGGAGTTAGTGAATTAGAGTTGGAAGGATAAGAGTTACCGGAATTTTGTTGATTGGGGCGCCAATTGTTGTTGTTTGAACCCCTATTGTTGTTCCAATTGTTGTTCCGGTTGTTGTTGTTTCTATTCCGATTGTTATTCCGGTTGTTGTTCCGGTTATTGTTATCGCCGCCATTGTTGTTGCCCAAATAACCAACATCCTTCCCTTGTTGTTTTGGGAAGTTGGTCTTGATAGCTTCCTTCAACTCTTTGATCTCATTGTTGAGGGAGAAAATCTGATTTTGAGCTTCATGTGTGAGCTTTGCTCCTTGCTCCACACGATTTCCCTCCACTTTCCGGTGGGAATATTTCTCTATGACTCTTGCTTGCTTCTCAATGAAGTCCCAAGCGTCATCTTCCCTCATGTCCATGAAAGTTCCACATGAGAGGGATTGGAGGTTGAATTGCGTTCCCGCATCCAGCCCCTTGTAGTAAATCTCCAGCAAGGCAAGCTTGGATATGCCATGATGAGGGCAATCCAAGAGCAAATCCTGAAACCTTTCCCAAGATTGAAACAAACTTTCGTTAGGTCTCATGGAAAAAGCATTAATCTTACCTCTAAGTTCCGCCGTTTTGGAAGGCGGAAAGAATTTGGTGAGGAACTCTGCGGAAAGGTCTTCCCACGTATCTAGTTTCCCACTAGGAAGAGCTTGGTACCAAGACAACGCTTTCCCCTTCAAAGAGAAGAAGAAGGGCTTGAGCTTGTAGCTGTTGGTAGTAGCATTCTTCGGTCTCATCGTCTCCATCATACACTCAAAGTTTTGCAAGTGTTGGTGTGGAGATTCAGCGCTTGTACCGCCAAATTGGTTTTGGCAAATAAGAGTAATAACTTGAGGGTTGAAGCTAAACTCTTGTACATCTTCAGCATCAAAATTCACGCCTAACCGGCGTGGTTGTTGTGTTGGATCCATCCGCTGGCCAAGAGTTCTTGGCTCATCGTCCACACGCTCTATCCTTGCGTTCCTGGGTGGAACACGGCGATTAGCGGCTCCTTGTGGATGAAAAGGATTCGCATTGATCGTGGGATCAATTTCTTCTAACGGTGGCATGGAAGAATCACTATCATCAGCAGATGAGTGACTTCTTCTTCTAGATCTTGATCCCCTCCTTGAGGATCTCTTGCTTCCTTTATTTTTAAGGTTGCTTAACTCTATTCTCATTTGGAACATCGTATCTTGTAGTTTGCTAACTTCAGATTGATGACGATCCATTTCATCCCGGCGGAGATTCTCGTTCCATTGGAGTTGAGCTTCCTTCTCCGCCAACTCCGCTTGAAGATCACGTTCGTGTTCTTCAGCCATCTTCTTTTCCTTGCGCTTTTGCCTTAAAGTTTTCTCTAGCTCTTGATCAAGAGGTAAGAGATCTTCGGTGTTCCTAGACCTACGCATGCACTCAAAAAGATATCAAATAACGAGAGCAAGCTCCCAAGCTTGACAACCGGCTACCGAATTCGGACGATACCAAATCCCCGGCAACGGCGCCAAAAACTTGTTCACCCCTAAAGGTGTGTGCAAATAAGCTTTAAATTTATAAAACTAGAATCAAGCAGCGAACCCGTAGTGTACGGATCGACGTAGTTAAGCAAGAATTCTAGAGTATCGAACACAGGGATTTGGGTGGGAACAAATTCAATTGCAGATTATCAAGCGAGTAAGTATGAGAGGTTTTGCAAATATTGGGAAAACAACAATCCTAAAGATCCAAGTATCCAGCTGTGGCAATCGATTCAAGATATACTTAATGATATAAAGACAGAGTTGAGGTATGCAAAGGTATGCTAATGTAAGGTAATCGTACGGTGAAGTTCCAAAAACCTTATATGACTCACCTACAAGACACTCTCTATACAGGTTGTTGAGGCTCAATATAGAAAGATTCTAAAGGTGAGAATTAATATCAAATACCCAAACTTGTGATCCAAGGATCAAGACTAACTTAACCGATTGAGGTTGTGACACTCACAATCGAGGTAGAGGTTGTTGAGGCTTCACTACCACCTAGAAAGGACAAGTCTAAACTAAGTTAAAGCAAATCTTTAACTTTGGATTAAAGTAAAAGCAGGTTCGTAAACTTAAGGGAAATTATGGTTGGATCTTGAGATTTCACGGTCGTGGAACTCAAGAACAACCCGTAATTTAGGGTTCGTCGACGATTCTCTCAAACTCTCAGGGTCTAATCTGTTTACGATCGATCTATCATCATCTAAGCCACAACTATCAACCCTTCACCTTAGAGTTGTTAAGGGTTTTTAGCCAATAACAGTCATGTTGATATCAATTCAAGAATTAAAAGATAGAAAGATGAAAACTTTCAATAAACTTCAACCCAATCTCAAAGTCACAATCAAGAACAAGTATTGTCACAAAATTCAAAATAAAGCAAACAATCACAATCTTAGGAAAGAAAGAAGAACGGGATGTCAATCCGTCTTCTAAATCAAACCTAAACAAGAAGAGTAATCTTCTTGCAACAATCTTCCAATAACTTCGATCTTCCGCCAATCCGAAGATCTCAACAGCAATTTCCACCAAAAGCACGAGATTAGGGCAAATCCCAACACGAACTTCGATCTCCAATGAGATGTAAAAATCCTCTAAGCGAGGGTTGCCAAAATCCTTTAAGCGGCGATCGTCCTCCTAAGCCAAGATGACGGAATCTTGCTTCGTCCGTCTTTTTATAGGGCAAGATAAAATATCGGCCCAGCCCAATCTTCAAAAGATCGTGGCTTCAAAATGTGGCGAAAAAGATTGCAAAGATCACGGTCGTGGAAGTTTCCACGACCGTAATTTAGAGCGTGGAATGGGTCACGGTTTGCACCATATGTTCCACGACCGTAATAGTTACTGGAATGCATCACGCTTCTCTTTGTAAGGATCCATGGCCGTGGAACTGAACGTGGTTTGTAATACGGCCGTATTTTAGAGTGTGGTTTAGGGCAAGAACGTGATTCTTCCCTAGCCTCATGCATTCCTCAAGTTGAACTCCTTTTTGCTCCTAAGAATGCCCTCAATCTACGGACATACTCAATCAACTCTTCTTTGCTCTATTCCGTTCGGAAATGACTCCCAATCACCTATAATCAACATAAAGCTAGTGTAGACATTCATATCGACAATATAGGCAATACTAGCTCACTTATGCAACAATGCTCAATCAAAGACTATCAATATGAATCAAATACGTTTAGAAAACGTGTCTAAAGTATCACAATATTTCATGCTAACAATCAACATTAATTAGAATTCGGAAATCCTAGCTATTACACCATTTTCCCGGAAGCCAACACTACATTGCTCTGATTTTTTTTATGAGCTTTCCCGTCCCTGTTTTGATCTTCCTTCGTCCCTTTTATAGACTAGAATGAATAGGAGCAAATGAATTTTGAAGAAATTCAATTCTCCTAATTAATGTATATATTTTACCATTTTCATCTTGTGTTTCTTATAGAGAACCTTTACTAGCCTATAAGCTTGGAGTATGTGAGTAGTCGAAGGGCTGTAACTACAAGCATCACTAATGTATGGTAATTATGACCATAATAAACTTTAAGAAAAATATCCACCTTGGATGCTACGTAATGTTCACATTTCAGTTATAAGAATGAAATAGTAAATACCCAATAAATGGCTATTAACTACCTTTCATTTTATTACTATCCGACATTCCCAAATTTATTAGTAGAGGAGATTGTGAGGCTAATGTCATAACCCGTCAATAAATACTAATTAGGGGGTAATTAAAGCCATTGAATTCAAATAATAGCCACACCTTTCAATTCTACCAAAAATCCCCTAATTTCATTTTTAAAGGTGCGTGTTTACATGGCCATCCCAAAGTTTATAGCCCCATTTATCACCATTAATCAAGTTGGCAAAATTAAGTTATTTTATAGCCCCATTTATCACCATTTATCACCATCAAATAAAGTTTTTAATTGTTTGGGTGATAAGTACAATCTTTAATGATTTTATTCACGTTTCCTAAAAAAAACTCATGATTTTAGCCAATTAGAAAGTATAAGGAGTTAATTTGAGAATAATTAATTCATTGATAGTAGTGTAATCATTAGATCTATGCATTAATATTATAGAAGTGTCAAACATTTTGTTAAACTAAGTCAATTGTTCAAATGACAAACATTTTGTTACGGGGGGAGTATTAGACTTCCAACATGTAAATTTTATAATTTTAAGTCTTAGGCTTGAACATGTTGGTGACTTATTTTTATTTTTATTTTTTTTTGTGTGAGATCATGATTGATAAAACTCATGAAATTTGACCTCTCAACATATACATAATATCCTAGAATAGAATATTAATCATAACAAGATACAACATTACAATTGATGACAATAGGTTGCTGATAATATAGTTGATAGCATTGTGTTGGTGACTAGAAGTATTTTTATGGTCGTCTATACCCAATCAAAAGTAAATCCCGACTTAGCACTAAAAACAAGTATAGTGGTTAAGTAAGGGTCGAACCCAAGAGAGTTAAGGTGTTTTAGATTCAATTATTGATTAAAGTAACAAGTAACAAAAGGGGGGGTTTTGGTTGACTTGATGCACACAAAAACTTATGAAAACGATTAATGCGACAAGTAAGACAATGATGGGTGAATCTACACTAGGTTGATTCTAAGCATGCAATTGCTACTTTGGTGAGTTCCTTTTACAAGTTTTCAAGTAATCTCCCGTCTCGATCATATATATATGTGTTGAGTCAACCGGCATCAACACAACTTTACAGGTTAGTGTTCCGTAAACCTACAAGAACAAATAACAAGTTAGCTTTCAAACAAAGACTAAGGGATATAAAGAGAAGATTAAAACTGTTAAACTTTTCCTTATATTTGTGTTCCTTTTCTTTAAGTAATTACAACTCTTTATTACTTAAAGTTGCTACTAGATTAAAGACCCGAACCCGGAACCTATTAATCCTAGTTATTCGCATGCACTTTAGAACATAAGGTGATCAATCTCAAGCAATAGTAAACATGCAATTAGACAATGGAGATCAAGGAAACACAAAGCATTACTGAATGAAAACTTATATTAAAAAGAACTTACAACCAAAATAACAACGCAACTTCAAATCAACCCAATGTAGCAAGGGAGTTAGCAACTTATTACAAAGGTAGCAAGATAATCTAAGTGGATAATTTATTGGATAACAAGATGTTTTTTTCTAGCAATCAACCAAGGATTATTTATACTACAAAAGACACTAAATGGGAGTAAATGGCCGGCCTAAAAGAACCACCTTTAATGCCATAAAGGTGGTGTAAACAGCCGGAGTAAAGCTTCCGACGTTAAACTGCAGGGGCGGCCTTCAGCCCCGCATGGGGCGGTGAAGGCAAAAACGCTTGATCTTCTTCATGGCCGCAGGGGCGGCTAGGCAATTCCGCTGGGGGCGGATCTTCAATGCTCTTTAAACGTCTGACCCTTCGACTTCCTGACGTTTCTGTTGCCAAGCCGCCGGGGCGTCCCTATGTCAACGCAGGGGCGGTGACACAGTGATAACATGAATTATTGTCTATATTTTGGGGTCTGTTTAGACGTTTTATCTTCAATAATCTGCATGTTTGAATGTATATTATGTGATTATATTTTCGTTTCATCTACCTTTGCGGGAATCGAGGTCTACACCAAGTTTCGTTGTAATCGTAGGTAAAATGGCACGTTTTACATCAAAATGGAGCAAAAGGAGTTAAGGAATCATTGGAGCTACATTCAGGAGCTTAAGGAAGAATCCAGGAAGCATGAAAATGGATTGAAGATTCACTTTGGACCAGATTTGAGAGATTTCACATTCAGTTGTGATTCACCTCGGTTGACTACAGAGTCACCTCGACCGAGGTGATCCAGAGGAGCTGACTCGACCGAGGCGAACACCTTGGACGCAGCAAGGATATTTTATTCTTGGCTGAGATCTTTTATTTTTGGAAAGAGGATGTTATATTTTTAGGCTGGATTCCTGGAAGAAAGAAGATAATTTATCCCATATATTTTACCTATTTTTATGGGAAAAGATCTTTCTAAGATATCTTATCTTTGGAGAGTAATTTTCCTATAAAAAGGGTCGGATTTTCCACAAATCCGATGGTGCTTAGAGACCGCATACAATCCCGCTTACCACGCGAAGATCCACTATCACCCGGAAGACGCTTAGAGCAGCCGTTTTACCCCACTTTAGTTGGGAGATTTGAAGAACCTTTTTGAAGGTTGAAGGAAGAAAGTTGGTAGCTTTTATAGCTTTTGCGAAGGGTTTTGTAAGATTCTCTTAGATTCCCTTCTTTGTTGATTGTCTTATTGGATTTTGATCCAAGGAACGCTTGTTGTTTGATAATTGATTCAGTTATTGAAGCCTTTCTCTTAAGGTTTTCTTGTTCAATTATTCTCTTTCTTCCCATATATTTGATTATTGCTTTCATGATGATGAGTGGCTAATTTCCTTGTGTGATTCTAGGGTGATTGGCTTAAGGTTGTGGGAAAAACAATGATAGAATAATCTTAATCACAGTAGAACCCTGAAAGTTCGAGTCTTTAACCTTAACCCTAGAACATCTCGCTCAGTCGATGAACATCTCGGCCGGGGTGGAATTCTTCTGACCGATGTGACTTATCTGATCCGAAACTGAGAGTTAAGTGTTAGAGTTTGCCAAATCCTATTCTTATTATACCTTTCCTGGTTCATTGCAAGCCTAGGATGAGACTTACCCAGTAATTCCTTAGTTTGTTTACCAAAGATCATAAGTATAGGTAATAAAGGTTTATCCTTTATTGGGGTTTGAGTGTGCTTTCATTCCATCTTTGTGAGTTAGCCTGAGACTTACCCGGTAAAAGTTGATTATATTCCCTTAGTTGGAGTGTTAGTTTGAGATTATAGTTCTTTTCCTTAATTCCTTGAGACTTACCCGGTAATAGGAGTTATGGTTTGGGATTGTGAGTAGTGAGACTTACCCGGTGATCTATTCCACTTTAGAAACACCTTCCCTTTGCAAAATCTCAGCTTTGTCCGCTTATCTTTAGATCTTGAGTTGGAACCACAACTAGATGCTTTAATCCCTAAAATTGCATATTTCCTTAATTGACTTTTTATCATCTTTGATTGTTTTAATTGCTTTTGTGGTTAGTAATTGCATTGACAACCTATACCTGCTTTGTTTCACTAAGTCCCTGTGATCGACCCTTGGAATTTCTTGTTTTTTACTACGATTGACCCGTACACTGCGGGTTCGCATCCTTGTTTTAAGCTTACATCTAGGGTTATAAATTAAAAGCTTGCACACACCGTTTGGAGCGAACACACAACCTCTTCGTCTTCCAGCTCCCAGGTTGAGGCGCAGGCAGGGGCGCAGTGGAAGGCGCAATGGAGCTGGTCTTCGTTTATTCAGGGCAGGTCACCGTAGGGGCGCCAAGGAGTGGCGCAGGGACGGTGACACACTTCATGGCAGGCGCTGGTGAAGGCGCAGGGAGCGCTCCGGTGTAAGGCGTCACCCGTAGGGGCGGTGGCAAGGCTCCGTTGGGGCGGTGAGGCAACAGAAGCTTTGCTTCGTGATCGATCTTCACTCCTAAGTGCTTATAACTCCTTCCTTAGCTTCTTTTAGTCTTATTTTTCCGGACCAAGGAGTTAGTAGCATAAACCAACACAAATGCAATAAAAAGACTCTAAAAACTACCCTAAATGATAGTGATTTCATCACCTATCAGTTGGTTACAATCCGTTGACAAAACTACATTTAATCGCAACACAATTGGTAACAATATAGTTGATGACAATTAAGTGATGCCGGTGTTTTGGTAACAATGTAGTTGATAACATTATGAATGGTGATAATACAATTTGTGTCATCATTGTTGTCGACAATACAATCGTTAAGAGTACAATTGACGTCAATATAGTAGATGTCAATACAACTAATGATAATACAACCGATGACAATAAATACATTTAAAAATTTGTGTAAACTGTATTTAGAATTTTTCTTTAATCAAGGGAACAAAAGATAAAGATAAAAAATTCAAAAGTTAAATTATCGATTTATAAGTTTAAGTGATTGTCCTAATAATATTTTGCTTATTTGTAACCGAGTTATGATCGTGGGTCTTATTCAAGTAAGGTTCATTATTAGGGTAGGGTTGTGAGGCGGAATCTGGACCGTAGATTATAATAACAATCAATGGCTGGATGGAAGGATAATATTACAAGGCTGCGGTGGCAAAATTGTAAATATAGCAATTTGTAGAAAACACGATAGAACGTTCAGCGAAATCTCAAGCTCCCTCTCCCTCTTGCTTCCATGGCTATGGATGATTGTTTTTGCTTAATCTCAAGCTTGAGAGAGAGAAATCAGACATGAAGCTTGATCGAAATCCATCTTCTCTCCATCTTCTATGAGAATCTTGAACGAGATCCAACAAGAACACTAATTAGGGTTTTTGTTTTCAATTTCTCTCTTGCAAATCATGGATTTCGGTGGGTTTGAAACATCAAATGACTGTTTCGTTTTTTGTAGTTGTTGATTTGTAGTTCTTATTGAGTTTGTGAAGCTTTAATTTCATTAGATTGATGTTATTTCAAACTTGAGATTTTAAGGTCCAACAATGGAGTTTTAAGGTCCAACAATGATGTTTTAGTAATCAATGGCAGTTTTCACTGATTTAATGGGTTGATTTGGGGTTGTTGTTGAGAATGTGATGAACTAATCTGATGTGCTATACGAACTAGTACTAATTGTACTGTGCACTATTATTTGTAATACAATGAACTACTTCTTGTTGTGATGTGAACTACTCATTGATAAACTAGTAGTTCATAATTTTACAGTTTTGTTTTTAAAAGCATAAACTACTCTATTAAATGGCATGAACTACTTGTTTACAAATTATGAACTACTTGTTTACAAATTATGAACTACTCTAATTTATATGATGAACTACTCTTATGTATATTGTGAACTACTCTCATAAAACTAATTAGTTGTTATTATATGTACTTTCAGGTTTGCAGCCCTTAACAGCGGAAATGTTTATAATTGAATAGTTCAAAACTTATTATAGGATAGTTCATGAATTATAATAGAATAGTTGATGTAGTTCATGGATTATATGGAAATAGTTCAAAGTTTATAGGAGAATAGTGCATAAATTATAACATGGTAGTTCAAACAAATTTTCATTCGTTTCCAAAAAAAAAAAAAAAAAAAA
>BSUD01000003.1:14005916-14080916 GCA_033239045.1 Fagopyrum esculentum
AAGAAAGGCGATGCCAAACGACGCCTTCGTCAAGCCTACCTTCTCGCCAGTCCTATACCGTTTTCGCGACTTGTTTAGGGAGAGAGATGCGGATGCTAGGTCTTTGTCTCACAACGATGTGCTTCCGCCTCCGGCTACCAACGAGATTGTTCGGATGTACGACGATGTAAAACGAAGACTGGATACAGATTACTCAAAATTCGATTCCGATTGTTACCCAATTTTTTTTAACTATTACTATGTAACTGAATTTTAATTGTAAATTCGATTCCGATTGTTACTCAAATTTTTTCTCTAAAGTGACGCTTTGTTTAATCAAGAAAGATTTGACTGGATACAGATATTTTCAATATTTTTTTATTAATTAATCTCTGTATTACGAATGTTTTAATTATTTTTATAAAAAATAACTGTATCCAAAAATCTCTTTGCAAAGTTAATTAATTGATCAAATCTTTTGATATCTTTTTTTATTTTCGATAAATCTTTCACCATATTATCAACGAATAATTGGTTTTACTAATTAATCAAAACAGTTAAGATTTGTGATCTAATTGTAAAGATCTTAA
Organism: Fagopyrum esculentum; assembly: GCA_033239045.1. NCBI lineage: Eukaryota > Viridiplantae > Streptophyta > Magnoliopsida > Caryophyllales > Polygonaceae > Fagopyrum > Fagopyrum esculentum. Next base: position 14,006,486 of record BSUD01000003.1, read on the forward strand.
TATTATTTATTTATATTTTTAAATTTTTTATTGTAATATAATTTTTTTTCTAAAATTTATAATCTTCATTTTTAATTACAATATTTGATTAATTATTTCAACTTTTTATTTGAACGTTGTTATTTTGTTAAAATTTATTTATTTATATTTAAAAGTTTTAAAGATTTTAATATTTTGTTACTTATATTTTTAGTTTTAAATTGAATTTTATTTTTTACTAAAAAGTATAAACTTAATTTTTTTATTTAATTTAAATATTTTTTTTACTCTTATTTTTTAGTTTTCAGTTGAAATTTTTTCTATCCTTAAACCTATAAACTTTACTTTATATAATCTTAATATTTTGTTTAATTATATTTTTTTATTTTTAACTAAACGTGTTTTTTCTAAACCTTATAAACTTTTTTTTATTGAAAATATCTTGCGGATACTAATATTTTAAAACCTTTTCAATATTTTTTTATTTGAGTAGTTTCACATATGTTGTTAGTTAATTCACTTTTTAAAATATATATATATTTTTTTTTATATGTGTACCCGCACAAGGTGCGGGTTATGCACTAGTATTTATTAAACCAGGAGCCTCTATTGCCACGTGTCAACGCCAGATTTCTCGAAGCTAAAAAAATTATTTTAAAAAGTGATTTTTAAATGTTAATATAAATTGAAAATTGATTTTTAAATTCTTTAAAAAATATTTAAATAAATATTTTTATAAAAATAGTTTTTAAACTTTTACGAACTTTTTTTATCAACAAGCATATATTAACAAATCAATTTAAAAATATAATTAATTAGAAGAGATTAATACTTAAAAGAGAATTAAAAATCATAATATTTAATTATAATTTCATTTTTTCGATTTTTATTTTACAAAAATATACATATAAATTTTAAGTATTAAATATTTATTAAAACTGAACCCGCACAAAGTGCGGGTAATACACTAGTTATGAAGTGAATGTGCCGGATAACAAAAAGTATTTCTTGTTATACTTTACATCTATCATCCTTCACCTTAATTTCAACAAATTCTCATCACTATGAATAAAATCGGTTAGCCAAACTAATAATCTATGGATACAAATATTAAGCATGTGCGTATTGAAGCTAGGAAACAACGTGCGCGAGCGTATGAATGAAATTAACCAAGCATTCTCATATAATCCTACTAGTTTAGTGCCCATATCTGGTACGAGTTTTATCTAAACTAAGAATATAGCATTTTCATGTAAAAATAATATAAAAACTATTTAGGTTAATCGTTTGTGTATTTTTTAAAAACTACTATAAATTAATTAGGCGAAATCTTATATAATGTTACCTTAAAGTATGGGTGTATTTTTTAAAATAATAAATAGATAACTTAAAAAACTATTAAATAAAACATGGATGGTTTTTTAAAAGATAACTATAAAAAGTAATTAGGTAAATGACCTACATAAGAGATATTAGTGTGATATAAGAAGAAGAAAGAAATGCATGATTTGTTTAATCTTCATAACCTCTATTTATAAAAGTTCTTAAATTGTTGGTCTTACTGATAACCGATATGGTATAGAAAAATATATTAGAAATGACCGAATTAAGAAAAAGTAGTGGATAACAAATCATTTTATAAATAATTATGCGGAGAAAAAAAAGAATATTATATCAAAAATATAAATATTTGACTTTGTTAAATGAAATAACAAATTCAAGTATGTATTCGTAGGTCAACAGTAAGTCAACTTCTCGTATAACTATACCCACATATTGTAGGTTAACCGTTTTTTAAAAGATATCTATCATCAGTCTTACTTATAACAGATGTGAGATAGCAAAAAAAATCCTTTAATAAATAAAATCTTAGGTTAACGGTTTTGTAACACCCCAAGTTCTGGGAACTTGAAGTGCTACGGGTTAGGACTGCACAATGGGTCCCGACCCTCAGAGTGGCAACAGCAAACGGATCTTACAACAAGACACAGACGAATGAAAACCAGAACTCAGAATAAAACTAAAGGTTTAAACCAAAAGAAAACACAAAACTCCACAACCGGGTTCAAAACAAAAGGGAAACAACAAACGAAACAAAAACCCCGAACCCGTCCTATAATGTACGGGAACCCCGGCTGACCACACCATCCGGATCACTCAGCAGCATCCTGAACCTGCAGAACATCTACAACGACGATATAAACCGTTAGCTAACATTCTAGATATCAGAAAGAACGTAAAGGCACAAACACACATAAGGTAACGTAAACACATAGCATGCTCTCACTCAACCGGTTATTATCTTTCATTAAGTCATTCATTACTAATTCAACTTCTTTTGTCACACGAGAATCCTTTCGAAACTCGCCTCCGCTTCCGTCTACCAACAGGAATAGATCATTATTATCTGTTACCTATAGGTCTGAGTCGCAAGAGCACTTTCCAGTTTTCCAATTCTGAACTAGACAAGCGGTCACCACCCGATTATAATACGCTTGGGCCAATTAAGGTTAGAAGGGTGAATCCTAGTCCGGTTATCAGTTATAATAATATATAACACAAACAAGCCAAAACACACAATCCAATACACGGAATGAAGCTAAGCAAGTCCAAGGGACTTACCTCACACGAAGGTAACACAAAAGGCTCAGCAACAACTCAGAGAACACTCATGAAAGCTCAGTTTCCCTCATGAAAGGAGCAAGGAAAGCCTGTACGAACAAGCAACACGGATCAAGAACGGAACGGTTGCTAGAAGTCTATAACTTCTAGTCTCAACAATCTCTAAGAGATCTCCACAAGCTAAGGACTCAACCTTAGTCTTACAACAGCTCAGGGAACAAGGAACAACCACAAGGAACAAGGAAAAGAACGAGGGAAAGGAAGGGAGGAAGCAGCTCACCAAAGACGGGAGCTACTGTAGAGAAACCGCAGGGGCGGTTGATCAGAGACGCAGGGGCGGCTGGACAGAGGCGTAGAGGCGGCTCTGTGCAGACGCAGGGGCGGTTGCACTGACGGAAGCTCTATCGGGATTCTTCTTCGACCGAACACACAACAAGGTAACCAAAGCTTGAACCTTTGGTTCCAACACGTCAGAATCAACTCCATGGAGCCTGAGAACAACGAAGGGTCAACAACGGAACACTCCACAAGAATCAAGGCTCATGCTTAATCTTTGGAGACGAAGAAAAGAGAAGAACGAAAGGAAGAAACCAAAACAGAAGGAGAAGGCATGCAGCGCTACAGAAACGTGAGGAAGAACCATAAAAGATGCACTTACACGTTCAGCGAGGTTGCAGGAAGCAAAGGACGGTTGCAACTCTCTAGGATTGAAGAAGATGATAGCAAGGAACGGGAAAAGGGAGAGAAAGAAGAGAATATATAGGGACGGGCAGGAAAGACAGACGGACAGACGTCTAGAGTTCAGAGAGAAGTAAGGAAACCGGCTCATAGGATAGAATATCGGGCATTCTATCTATGGAAGGAAGATAAAAAGAAGGGAAGAAAGATCGGCACGATCTGTCGTAAATCCGCAGGGGCGGCCCTCTTCACCGCGGGGCGGTGAACGCAAAAACTAGGATCTTACAGATTTTTACGAAAAATAATAATTTGATTTTGTTAAACAAAATACAAATAAAAATTAGATTAAAAATAAGTATTTGTTTTAACTTAAAAATTATTACAAAATTAATAAGTATTTTTAAAAAAATTTTATGACATTAACTATAAGAGTTTCATTTTAAAATACTATTTTAACGACGCGTCAACATATACTATTTTAATAAATCATATAGATATATAGATTCACTTCACTTTGGCTTTTTCGCCAAATACTACGGCGTTTCGAAAACAACCGGTCTAGCAATTAATATTTGGGCCCGTACACTGTTACGCTGGTGATTTGTGTGGATTCGGATCCAGACAAGTGTTGCAGGCTATAGTACGAATATGGACCGTCAGTGCGTGAATGAGAGTGCCCCACCTATCATTCTTGTCGGGTTCGGATTCGGGCGACCATCGGGTGGGCCCGTTAACAATTCATCCTCCCACGTTTTTTAATAGCTATGAATAGACACAAACCATCCACCGATGTTGCTATATTATTCAACTACATTTTAAATACTTAAATTTAAGTTATTTTATTACTTTTGTAGCTCATTATTTTTACAAAAGTATGTAATGGTTAATTTATTTTTTATTTTTTTTGATACATGGGTAAAAGAATCAGACGGATCCGTTTCTAGAAATCGATCGGCCTAAGACATCCTTACGAATGAGGTCTTGAACATCTTCCGGAATAACATCGACATCCATTTTCAAGTTATGCCCGTGTATGGCGATCTTGTCTGCGACCGTGTTGATTTCCATGTAGACATGCTACACTATGGAGTAAGAGAATCCCGTATCGTATTGGAAATATCAGTGATGATCATATCTTGTTCCCATGGGGGGTTTCCATATTCGATTTATCGAATTATCGATCATATCACCATTTTTTTATATCTCAAATACACCATTATTTTTTCTGTAACTTCAATCCATAATTGGTCCCGGTTTGGAACTTTTTGGTAGGTTAACTTTGAAGAGCAATAATTATAATTTGATTAATAAATTGTGAATATATATTGCAATAAAATCTTTTGTGTTTGGTGCATGATAAATGCAGCAATGGCATGGCCGGTGAGTTCTCCACAGGAGACATGTGATTTTATGCTTACGTCTAAATAGTCTTTTTAATCACTTAATCTTGCACTAAATCATCTCAATTATGAGGGTTAATCAAGTTCATATAATGAATAATAAACGTGGCTTAAATGCTCAAAAAGTCTTCAAAATTAAGTTATTATTTTTTAAGCAAATAACCCCAATAAATTCACAAATAAATCAAAATAGAGACATAAAAAAGTAGATAAAGTAAATATAAATCTCACTCTTTCTAATGATAATTAAACATTTTTCAATATGTATTTTTATGAAATAAGTTAATGAGAGTAATGAATATTTTTATTCTATTTATTTTGTTTGTTTGTTTTAAATAATTTTAGAAATATGAGAAACAGACAAGGGGTTCACCATCTTCCCGTGCAACCGCCTACATGTGAAAACTTTTCACCTCTTTCGTGGACAACAAAGGCCACTTCATCTTGATAACGAGATTAGCTAAAGGGTAGTTTTGTCATTCCAACCCCTCTTTCTTTCACGTACTTAATATTTGTACATGTATCAACTATCAAATATAGTGAATAATACCTTGACTCTTATATGTTCTATAATACCATGTGTGATGAAGAAAATACAACTCAACGATATATTTTAACGTGTTTGGTAAAAGATTATTGGAGGTTATTTTAGATTATATTAAAATATATTTTAGAGTGTTTTAGATATGAAAGTAGAAATTAAGAGTAGACGTGTCAAGTTAGAAATGAAGATTGTAAATAATATTATGAAAATGATTTATATGAATGAAAATAATCTCTTATCTTATCTAGATTAACCTTCTAAAAAATTTAAATTTTTAAACCATTAGTTTCAAGAAAAAAAAAAGTTTTAAAAGATTCCTTTATTGAAAAAATTACATGGAATTACTTGATTGTAAAAATTTATTTTCGTATAAATGCAATTTTCAATTTTTATGTTTTCTTAGAAAAGTATAAATTTTATACTAAAATATAAATCTTTTAGAAAAATACTTAATATTAAAAAAATTATATGAATGAATTTGATTAATTTTTTGTTGTCATTTTCAAACAACTACATAATCAGTCTCAAAAAAATAAGCAAAATATATATTATAAAATTACTATTCAATTATGCTATTATTAATGGAAAATTACTCTGAGATTTAAACCATTTTCTCTTGCATAGATATCCAATATCAATCGAACATTTCATTTTAAGGTAAATAGATATAAATATTACTAGGGTGGAATTTTTAAAATGCTTCACATAAATTTTTGATTTTTTTTTTACCATTATATTATAAATTAATATTGGGGATGAAATGTGTACTAAAAGTTAAATTTTATTATTTAAATAATATTTCATATATATATATATATAGAAAAGTCTGGATTATCTTTTTTGTCGAAGTACTTTTGAACGATGAGGTGGACCTATCACGCTTAAGAGTTGATACCCTAGATTTCCGGCACCCCTTATTGATTGGAGACACCAAATTATTTCTTTTGGCCTTTTATCCATAAGGGGCAAATTAGTAACTTTCCACAATTTTCCCATGTATAAAAATCTCCAAACAATAACAAAAAACTTGAAAACCTCACACTCACTTCCTAATATGTCCTTAAAAATGGAGTCACCACAAACTTCCTCCACCGCAGCCACAACCAGCTCACCGGAATCCGGTGAACGGATGATATCTAGCGGGAGCGGGACCCGTCACCCGATGTACCGAGGGGTCCGAAAGCGCCGATGGGGGAAATGGGTATCCGAAATCCGAGAACCGAAGAAGAAGAATCGGATATGGCTAGGGTCATTTCCGGTACCGGAGATGGCGGCACGTGCGTATGACGTGGCGGCATATTGCCTTAAAGGGAGGAAAGCGCTCTTGAATTTTCCCGACGAAATTGACCTTCTTCCCCGGCCCTCCACGTGCGCCGCCAAGGACATTCAGACGGCGGCGGCGCAGGCGGCGGCAATGACGGTTCCCGGCAAGGAGGAGGAGGAGGAGGACAAGCGTTGTGATGAAGAAACGTCGACTTCGGATAATGATGACGTCAGCTTGGAGGAGGATTTTTGGCGGGACATTGAGCTGCCGGAGATATCGTTTGAAGGCGGCGGAGGAAGGCGGAGATGGGTGGAGGAGTATTGTATGGTAAATAGTAATGGTAATTGTTTTGTTGTTAGTGATAGTAATTGTTGGATGGAAGGTGAGATTATTATGTGAGAATTTCATGATTTTATTATTAGTTTGATTTAGAGATATAGATCTTTGAAATATAAGATCCAAACAATAGAATTGAAAAAATTATTGTTAAATGCCAAGCAAGAATAAAAATTGAAAACAAAAAATTACATGAAAATACTGTTATTTGATGTTGCGTTGTAAATTCCTAGGTTAATATATATATTAAGAGATTTTATAATGCAAATTACAGCCGTTGATATATAAGTTATATTTTTTTTTATAGTTTACACACTCTATTATCATATAAACATTTTATTGCTCGTAATTGTAAATGTACAATTGTTGCTCACTTGCTTTGAATCTGATTAATAAGATAGCTAATTACTATAAAATGGTAGTAATATTTTATAATAAAAAATAAAATGGATTTAATATAGGATTAAGATTATATAGAAGGATCCTATAAGGATTTTACAGTGAAAAGTTTTTTTATAGTTATTATTCATATATAACAAGTACTTGTTCGACCAAAATTTATTTTGTATTAATTGGGAGTGACTAAGTGCTCAACTATATCGAAAATTGCTCAACTATATGGTCGATCATTCAACTACATTTAAAATTGTTCAATTGGTGAACTATATAAACATTTGTTCAACTAATCACATGGTTTTGGTTTATATGTTCAACTAAACACTGTGTCTATATGATGAATTGTTCAACTATATTTAAAACGAGTTAATTATTCAACTATATTTAAAATTGTGCAATTATATGATCAATTGTTTAAAGTATTAAACTTATATATTCAATTGTTCAACCAATTTTTTGTTCAACTATGTAACCAATCGTTCAACTATAATCGAAATCGTTCAACTATATAATCAATTGCTCAACTTGGACAATTTTGAATATAGTTATACAATTGATCATATAGGTGAACAATTTCAAATATAGTTAAACGATTGGTTACATAGTTGAACAAAAAATTGGTTGAACAATTAAATATATAAATTTAATACTTTAAACAATTGATCATATAATTGAACAATTTCAAATATAGTTGAATATTTGACATAATTGCTTAGTTTTAATATAGTTAACAAATACATGTTTTACTTAAATAATTGAGATAATTCTAAAACCTCCTATTACTAAAACCTCTCTTTATATTTGTGTTTAAGCAATACTTTATATTAAATTAAATATTAAAGATATATTAAACTCTATACGTAAAACGATATCAATAGCCACCAAAAGCAAAAAAAAAAAAATACTAATGTTCTATAAAAATCGGAACGTGTAACATGTAAAAGAATATATACAATAAGACATCAAACACATTTCTAGAATGATAACGAGGATGTTTTTCAAACAAACTACAAAATTGTTGATAATCATACCACTACGAAAAAATGTCAGTTTCCACGATAAAAGTTTTGTAATTATTTGATGCAATTTATCATGTCAAATTGGACTCATTCCAACTGGTGTTTTATATTATCAATCCAAATCTTCTATCCCTGATCCTGTCTCTCGCTGTCCCTTGAATTCCTATTCGTTTATATTTAAAAAAAAATTGAAGCTTTAATTGTTGGTTGGGTTCAGATATCAAAAATAGGGGTCACGTGGACGAATAAGAATTCAGGGACAGTATGAGAGACATGATCAGGGACAGAAGATTTGGATCGTTATATTATAACTATTTTTTTGAATTGTTTTATGTGAGTATAGATTTTTATCTTCCACTAGACAAATGAAAGATCCTCAAATACTTGCAATTTGTGAACAAAATTGCAAGGCTATAAAACGACAAATTTAGGACAATATGGGGAATGGGGGTACATACTTAACTCAGGGAGGGGACCAACCCATTTTATTTATTTATTTTTATTTAGAAAATTATTTTGATGTAGTAGACGACACACCGTCTAATGGATCTAAAGACTGATAGAAATCGGCAGATGGACAAACCGTCATGAAGGGTGAGAGAAAAAGAAACATCAAAGAAAAACATAAAAGTACAACAAGTAGATCTGTCGTGAGGATGAGATCTTCAAGAGAGGAGAGCGAGTTAGTCTCTGGAGAACGGAGAGTATAACATTTGTCATCAAAGGAAGTGCACAAGACGGGAGCTTGGAGAACTATTGTGTACACCTCAGTTTTGAACTCAAATAAGAATCTTCACGAAAAACCGATCACAAATTCACGACCCCTTGAAGACAAACAACTTCAATAAAACTTTCTCAAATCTCAAAAGAGTCCACTGCAAAACACGAACACTCGAAATACGAGTGAATAGCTCTCAAAAAGAGATCGAGGAGAAGCACAAGGGATTCCTAAAATATGATCTTGTTGAAATTCTTTACTCCGAAGATTTTCAAATGTTATTATCGAAGCGTTTTCTTGTTCATTTTGTTATTAGATGTCTTTTCATATTTGATTTGCTTTCGTTTTTTCCTAATCTTATTTTTGTTTACCTCATATGCAGAAAGTAGATTCCGAAAATAACTTGAACTTGTTTAAATTGGAAGGCTTTAAGACCATATAGTTGATTTCTATGTATTGATCTTCTTTTGTTGTTTGTCATGTCGTGAATAGATAGCTCCCTTTTTTATCTATCAAATTTGTATCAGCTTGTGAATTTGTCAAAAAAAAAAATCGTATTAAGGAACCCCTCAGTACGAAGTTGGTTGGTTAAGCTACTTGTTTAAACTGGAAGACTTTAAATGTTTTCGGCAACCTTACTTAGAAGGTTTGTGTTTGAAAGAATGGTTTAAGCTTAATAAAAAAAATAAGCCCAAATATAAACAATCCTAAAAAGACAAGCAAGTGGGCATAGTTTTTGAATTATTTTGTTTCAAAAAGTTCGATGTCGTAAAACCCTACATCCACTACAACACACAAGCGCAAACATCAATGGAAAGAGGAAATCACCGATCGACTCATAGAGGATGTCGAGATCGATTTGGGAGAAGCAAACACAAATCGGGGGTTAAAAGGTGGTCTATATATGGAAGAAGTTTTAACCAAAGAAGATATGAATATTCTTTTATCAAAATGGAGATATGGATCTTCTTTTATCAAAATGGCTTTATGGTTGAAACATGTATGATCAACCATTGAAATTAGTCACAAAAATGGCATATCTCGTCAAAGATTGAACCAAAAGCGGTGACCCTGGCAAGAGCAAGAGGATTTGAGGCCGGCAACCTTCAAGGCTCCTAACTTTGGTTGCGATTGGACTTTTTGGCAAAGGCTAGTATGAAAGTGGTCAGTTTAGATCGAGAAAGACAAGAATATCTTGGTTCAAAAAAAGCAAGGCTTTGAGTTTCTGGAAAAATATTCCGTTGAGAAATTTTTAGGATTCATATCGTCTGTAAACTATTTTGTGGATTTTTCAATTTTAACTCTCATAGAGTTCTTCCCAATGTAATAGATAAGGTGTTCGATAGATTTTTGTTTTGGAGCATCTCACACTTTTGATTGAGTTATTAACTCGCTAGAGAACCGAGATGAATTGAAAAAGAAGAACCTAGATTGAATAGAATGAGTAGAGGATTTTTTTCCCTTGATTTTTGAAGATTGAGGGACCAACACAATTACTTCCAAAAATAAAAGCAAAAACACATTTGTAGTTGGGTACTTTTTTTTGGGTCAAAATAATCCACAAAAATAATCTGGGCACATTAATCAACCAAATAACCCTATTTTTTTGGCACGCCGAACGCAACCTAAATATTTATGTTATTATTCTTTTGTAATTATGTTATAGTTAAAATTCCGGCTCCTATTCAAATGAAATTGTAGGGAAAAATTCAATTAAATTTGAAAGTATTAACCATTAAATTATAATTCAATTATTTATTTGATTGAGTTTACCTCTTAAAAAAATATAATTCTTTAATTTATTGTCTTCTTTAAGATTTTTCTAACTTTTTTCTCCTCTCACGTGAATTTATTTAATATTTATTTTGCATTTATCATGGATTAAAATATTAATTATACCTTCGGAAGAGTCAATTAATATATTAAGTCCAAGAGTAATACTAAAAAACAATGCTAGCAAGGAAATTCGTTGTTATATACGTCTCGCGGTAAGTGTGATGATATTGGATATTTTAATTTCTTTTTATATTGTCTTTATACATGAACCATACTTGAGAAAGGATAATATCAGGATTAGGGTTGTGTAAATTGATTGTACCAGACCGTATGGACCGGACTAGACCGTTTCATACAAGCGGTGAACAGTTCATGAACCGGACTCTAACGATCCGGTGCGAACCGAAAATTACGCTCTAGTTTTCCAGTCCAATCCAGATCTGCACATTCCTAATCAGGATAATATTTTCTATAGGAATAGGGTTAATAACGGCAAGTCAGTGTTTTGAGGATCAAATTTATGGCCCGTTTGGTTGTAACTTCGAAAACGGATACGGAATGGAAATGAATCTAGTCAATATGTTTATCTTGTTCATGAATTATTTTGGAATCATTCTTTGTGGTCTCATGCAAAATGCATTTGATTCCCCTATTTTGTTTCCCTATAGGGTATCAAAAATAATCAAATTATACTCCAATTAGTTGAAACCACAGCGAATGATTCCAAAAAATTTCATGAATAAGGATATATGTAAGGACTAGATTCGTATCCATTCTGTTTCCGTTTCCAGAGTTTAAACCCCATATTGCTGTTAGCCCAATGACAGAGCATAAAAGCCCATACCATATGTGACAAGTCCATATTAGCCCAGATGGCCATTTGCATGATTCTGTAGTTTTATAAAACAATATAATTGAAATAAGATAATACAGTTCATTATTAGAGTGAGATTTGATATTTTCAAATAATTCGTTTGATATTTTTGATATTCAATATTTTATACCATTCGGGCATAAATGAACGACTTATGTAGTCTATACATAAATATTTTTGCTTTAAAACATTATTTATGAAAAATAAAAATAATTAGTGTAGAGAAAATTATTGAGATACGAATGAACTAATACAGAAAAAATATACCTGTAAATTGTAAGATCTACTACAAAAATGAAGGTTATATATTCTACAATAAAATAATTCAGAATCTCATATTAATATTACATATAGTAAGTTTTTTTATTTATTAAAAATGATTGTCTTTAATTATTTATTATTTTTTTTGTATAAAAATGAATCATATCTAGATTCTAAATGCGTTACCTACATCATAAATGACAAAAACTCTCCCATTAACACAAAAATATGACAAAACCCAATAGTTAGTTCAAAAGGTGGAAGTCTACTTAGCCTATATAGCCACTGCATAAACCATTTATATGAACTCGAATCATATGAAAAAGCAATTCTCTTAATTTTATATAATTTAATGTATTAACCCAATCAGCAAAATAAAACTATTATGGTGACGATAATGACATTATTTTAGCATTTTTAAATGCACACATCGAGTTAACTCTCACCATTATATTAATGACAATAATTTAAAATATTTGGGACAAACAATTAACCTACCTATAAGTGCTATAAATACATAAATAATGTCATATTTATAAGAAATAAAGATTAAATATATAAAAAGACTGGGTTTTTTTTGATGATTTTTGGTTTGGTCCTTTTGGTTTGACCAATGTTTTTGATACATTATGCTTGTTGACATTGAATCACAAGTTAATAAAAAATGGTATAATGTATAATCAATTGATCATATATTAATTAATTATTTATAAATGGGCATGATTACATGTCCTCTTTTATTTTTTTGGCTCTTGTGAAACTTTTTCCTAAATGCATGGTCCCAATTCTTAACATCACACATAGTTAGGGGTCAATATTATAAATTTTGGATTCTTCTAACCATGTTATTTATATTAACTTCTTGCCCCATATTAGACTTACCTATCTTATAGTATCAATATAAGACTCACTCGAAAAGTTCTTTAAATTTGTCTATAAAATAACCTAAAATCGTATCAATTTTGACCATTTTCCCCGCGTCATGAACCTGAGGTGCGTACGTAATCGTTATGTTTTTGACGATGTGTACATAAACACCGATAAAGAAAAAAAATTTAATACCAGAAAGCGGTTATGTTTCCCTACTTCTAATGGTAGTTCAACCCAAAGTATCATGGGTGAAACACAAATATCATCAGAAAAATCGGTGTTGAGTGTTGAGATTTTCAAATGAGTCAATAGGTCACTAACACATTTAATAAATTTGAAAACATTTCTAATTTGGACTTTGTCAAAGAAATGAAGATTAAGTTTGGAGTTGGATATAATCATCGTGACCTCACATGGACAACTACAAAGACCTTAGAGTGTCTTGATGACACACAATTGTCACCCTCGATTTCGATATGTTTTTGTTTGCAGTTTTATAGCTTATTGCAACCCGAGTTAAGAGCATAAACTTTTGCTTTCGTACTAAATTGAAGTCATCACCAAGACTTAAAAACTCTTCACTATAATTCGGAATAACTAAACCGATAAAAGTAACATCAAAAATAAGTTTAGAGCCATCAAAATTAAGTTTGTAAAATACAAAAACTAATTTATTTTATTTGAAGTTATTTTTTTCATTTAGGGTGTTGCACCAATAAAGAAACTTATTGATACAAGCGTACTTATAGTTCCTTCACACATCTAGACCAAATAACCAATCCATTCCTTACTGTGAGAATGTGAATAATATTCCCCCTTCGGGTTTCCATCGTCTGATGGGTAATATTAATAGAGTAAACGTATTTACAATAATTACAAAGGCAGACCTTGATTTACATTATTTACAATAATATATCATACCCCGCAGTCGAAACTGGTGGAGGATGAACAGTGAGATTGGACCGAAAGTCTAAGAATAACTGTCTAGGCAGACCCTTTGTGAAGATATCAGCATATTGAAATGCAGAAGATACGTGGAGAACCTTGATGTGACCCAAGGCAACCTTGTCGCGAACAAAATGAATGTCGAGTTCGATGTGCTTGGTCCGTTGATGTTGAACTGGATTATTGGCAAGATATGTAGCCGAGATGTTGTCAGTGTAAACAACCGTGGCCTTGGATAAAGGACAATTGAGTTCCAATAACAAATTCCGTAGCCAGGAACACTCAGAGACAACATTCGCAACCCCGCGGTATTCAGCTTCAGCACTAGACCAAGAGACCACAGATTGACGTTTTGCTGACCAGGAGATAAGTGTGTCATTGAAGAATACACAGTACCTAGAAGTAGAACGACGAGTATCGGGACAACCTCCCCAATCAGCATCTGTATAGGCAATGAGATCCGATTTAGGAGAGGGGGAGATAGTAATACCGAGGGTAGAAGTGCCGGCAACATAGCGAATGATACGTTTAAGGGCAGCAAAGTGCGGTTCTCGGGGGTCATGCATGAAAAGGCAGACCTGCTGAACAGCAAAACTAATATCAGGGCGAGTGAAGGTAAGATACTGAAGTGCACCAGCAAGACTTCTGTAAAGAGTGGGATCGCTGACTAGTGGACCAGAGGATGCGCTGAGCTTAACTGATGTTTCTGCAGGGGTGACAGCAGGTTTACAGTTTGTCATCTTTGCTCTGTCAACAATATCCCGAGCGTATTTGTCTTGAGACAAGAACATTCCAGTTGACCTGTGATGAACTGAGATGCCCAAAAAGTAAGATAAAGTGCCCAAATCTTTGAGGGCAAATTCCTTGCTTAAAAGCACGATCAGATGATTTCTCAGCAAATCAGAAGATGCAGTTAAAATGATATCATCAACATAAAGAAGCAAATACGCAATGTCAGTTCCTTGTCGGTAAATAAATAGAGAGGAGTCACTCTTACTGCCGATGAAGCCAATTCGAGTCAAGAAACCAGCAAAGAGTTGAAACCAAGCGCGGGGAGCTTGTTTGAGACCATATAGAGACTTTTGAAGAAGACATACATGATCAGGGTGAGAGGAATCACGCTAGCCTGGAGGTTGAAACATGTACACCGTTTCATTCAAATGTTCATGGAGAAAAGCATTTTGAACGTCGAGCTGGTGAATAGACCAAGAACGAGATACTGCAATGCTAAGGACCATGCAAATAGTTGCCGGTTTAACCACAGGACTAAAGGTCTCATCACAGTCAACTCCAACTTGTTGAGAGCACCCATTAGCAACCAAACAAGCCTTGTACCGTTCAAGAGAGCCATCAGACCTGTACTTATGTCGAAAAATCCACAAACATCGCACAATATTAGCATCATTAGGACGAGGAACCAGAATCCATGTCTTATTTCGCATAAGGGCTCAATATTCATCAAGCATGGCATGGTTCCAATACGGGTCCTGGAGAGCGAGGTTGTGTGATTTTGGTATGGGTGAGATAAGACGGGAAGAAGGTGTAGTGGATACGGATAGGTCGAATATAGGTTTGGGTTTTACAATACCGGAGCGACTCCGGGTCTGAGGCCGAGTGGGCATGGTAGCTGGGTGGTCGGAAGTCGATTGTATAGGCTGGGAATGGGTAGCGTACGAATCATTTAACAAATGTGGGATAGTAGTTGGACCAAGTGGAGTAGGTATAGGAGGTGGGCCTGGTACAGCTAATGGGCTAGAGGTATTAGGCAGGCCTGTAGAAGAAGATATTGGGCTGGAGGAAGTAGGATGAGGATGGGTTAATGCGGCAGGCTTACGAGAGCAAGGTGTTGGCACAGGAAATGGGCCAGACGAAGGATGGGCTGGGCCAGACACAAGAGCAGTGGGGCCTGACGCAGAAAGCTCCTCAAGGCTGCAAAGGAATGCAGTGTTGTACGGTGAAGGTCCGTCGTCGGTGAAAAAATCATAGGATTCCGGGGAGGGTGTGTTCCGGTTAGAAAACGGAAAATGTGACTCGTCAAAAGTGACGTGGCGGGAAATAATGATTTTATTCGAACTTAACTCTAGACACTTGTAACCCCGATGATGAGAGGGGTACCCTAGGAAAATACACTTTGTAGTGCGAGGTTGAAGTTTGTGGGAAATGGTTGCACTTTGATTGGGATAGCAAAGGCAACCGAAAACCCGGAGATGACCGAATGATGGTGTAGTGCGATATAACACTTGTGTAGGAGATTGATTTTGAATGGTGGTGGAAGGAAGAATGTTGAGGAGGTAGCAAGCTATCTCTAAGGCGTGAGGCCAATAGGAGACGGGAATAGATGCATGAAAAAGAAGAGATCTCATCATGTTATTGATTGTACGAATAGTACGCTCAGCTTTGCCATTTGAGGAGAGGTATGAGGACACGAAAATCGAAAAGAGATGCCATGAGTAGCAAAAAAATTGTGAAAATTCGTGTTGTTAAATTCACGCCCCATGTCACATTGAAAACTTTTAATGGTTGTATGAAATTGTGTTTGAACGAATTTGTGAAATTGCCCAAAGAGATCAAAAACTTGAGACTTGAATTTGATTGGATAAATCCATAAAAAATGCGAATAGTCATCAAGAAATAATAAATAATATTTAAAACCTTCCCGGCTAGGGATATGAGAGGTCCAAATATCACTATGAATAATATCAAAAGGCGCAAAAGTACTATTGGATGAACGATCAAACGCAAGTCTATGATGTTTTCCAAGTTGACACGCATGACAAAGAGGAGTAGATGTCTCCTTAACACTTTTGAAAAAAGAAGAATTGCGAAGAAAATTAAAGACCGGCATGCCGGGATGACCTAGACGAGCATGCCAAGTGGATGAAGACTCTGCCAAGAGGGCATGTGGTGAATTAACTGGGGAATTGGTAACCGGATAAAGCTCCCCGGAGCTATTGCACCTCAGACGAACGCTCCCCGTGTGTAAATCCTTCATAGAGAAACCAAAAGGGTCAAATTCAACGGAAGCAAAGTTATCAGTCGTAAAACGTCTAACTGAAACGAGGTTTTTGACAATTTTGGGTGCGACAAGAACATTTGATAAGCGGAGAGGTTTGTTTGTGGTGGGTAGGATAGCATCACCAAGACCTGTAGAAGGAATACGCATACCATTGCCAACAATTAACGAATTTAATGGACCATTATGCAAAAAAGACGAGAGATTACCGGAATTGTTCGTCATATGCGAGGTGGCGCCCGTGTCCATGTACCATAAATTATCCGTCGAATTTAACGTCATTGTAGCGAATGACTGGTCTAGTGAAGTAGGCTGAGGGGCATAGGAAAAAGTATCCTGCACAAAATGGGCATGAGACGGACTGAATTGTGGGCCAGCTCCAAGAATCCCCTGCTGATTATTTGGGTAAGGGCAGGGCAGAGCCGCTGGGCCAGAATTGCTGAAGTGGGCCGGTATCCAGGAGTTAGCAGTAGAGGGCCCGCTAGCACAAGAGGACAGAGGTATCCAGCCAACATTGGGCCTGAAGACAAATCTGTGGGCTGGAGCCGAATTAGAATTGTTGGGCCGGCCCCTGTTCTTTTTGCCCTTGGTCCGATTTTGATTGGGCTTGTCTGCAGAGGGTTGCGTTGGAGAGTTTGCAGCAGATGCTGAGGACGAAGTAGCTGCGGTGGTCAAAGCCGACGAGGGTTTGCCGGTGCCCGTTTGTGCCGCCAGCCGGGTTTCTTCGAGAAGAAGTTGAGAACGTGCTTTGATAAAACTCGGAAGAGGATCCGTTTGCTGAATAAAACTCGCCACAACATTATATTCAGAAGGGAGACCCGAGATTATTTGAAGGACTAATCGAGTTGCAGGAACCGGTGATCCGACACCTTTTAGTTGATCTGCCAAGGACTTGAGATGTTGACAAAAGGAATTGACGGAGGAGAAGCCGGATAACTTACAGTTGGACATGTTCAAGATACACCGCCCGAGTATTCTTGTTATCTTGAAAGATATCCTTGACGCGATTCCAGGCTTGGAGCGCGGTGTCGTCGGAGTCAAGAATCTGAAGAAGAATGTCACGGGAGACCGTACTATATATCCACTGAAGAACAGTGGCATCAACTTGAAGCCATAAGGAGTTGTCAATGTCTGTAAGTCGCGGAACTGATTCATCAATATGATCAAGAACATTATGGGCTTTCACAGTAACGCGAAATAGGGTTACCCAATATGTATATGGAGTATCATGATCCAAAACAAGAGCGATGTTGTTCTTGATGTTGGAGATTCCTAGAGCAGAGTGGAATGAAGGCTTTTTGTCGGCCATCGGAGCAAGATTGCGGAAAAGATAACGAGGTGAAGGGAAAGAAGCAGCGGAATAAGGTTAGAGGAGAGAAACCTCTGATACTATGTGAGAATGTGAATAATATTCCCCCTTCGGGTTTCCATCGTCTGATGGGTAATATTAATAGAGTAAACGTATTTACAATAATTACAAAGGCAGACCTCTATTTACATTATTTACAATAATCTATCACTTACCATTGTGCATAACAAGCCTGCAACATTACAACATTTGCATCTATAAATCAGCGCTCGCACTTAGTTCTTAGGTGTACGATCTATTTTTCGCACGTAGTTTTGAACCCCGGTTGAAATGTTTTTTTTTCCACCTTATTGTCAATTGGACAAATTCTATCTATTTTATATTTATTAAAAAAGTATAATTGTCCAAGAAGGCTTATTATATTTTCAATCGCTTATTTATGTTGTATTACTTGATTGTAGATATAAAAAAAATAGGGGGGGTGTTATTTACACGGTTCAAGATTTTGTTAACGCACCACTCATACGCAATGCGTGACCGTCACGGTCACGCATTGCTTAACCGTAAAAAAAAAAATATTTTTTTTCTGACTCCACGGTTACGCAATGCGTGACCGTGAAGGTGTCAGATTTTTTTTTTCGAGTTAGAATTCATGTAGAAAATTATCAGAATTCAGAACCCGTAAAGTTCACGGTTACGGATCCCGTAACCGTGACATTATGACGGTTACGGGATCCGTATGCGTGGTGCAATAACAAAATCTTGAACCGTGCGAATACGACTTCCGAAAAAATAACAACCAAGTAATGCAATGAACAATTAAGAATGCACTATCATTCACCATGATCATTGGTGTGGCCATCCAAGAACCATGAGCAATGGAAGTAAAGAGGAAGAGTACATGATATTCTTTCAAGATGGAGAGGCAAATTAAAGTTCATTCAAGGAATAATAGAAATGAAGATCATATCAATGAGAGAGAAAGCATGAAGGAATAGAATGAAGAAATTTCAAGTCAAATCAATTCGATCCAACTCGAGTCATATGAGGTCAATCCATGATGAGTTTGGGCGTGCATATGGTTGTATTTACACCTTTGAATTATTTTTTTTATCAAAAGGTAAGAAGCTTGGTAACACCAAACAAACTTTGTGTATCGAGAGGCCGGAAACTGATAAACGGGCAAGCAATCACTCACATAGCAAAGGAAAAAAAAAACAAAGAAAACACCACAAGAAAATGACCGAAAAGGTCAACAAGAACAACAAAGTTGGAACAAACAAACCACATGACAAGGCGTGGAACACTCAAGGTTGGCATAAACATGGAGAGGACACGGAATAGCTGAACTAGCGCGGTGTCTTGCCTGGAAGTAGGATAGTAGAAACCCTTTTCCAAGGGAAGTCCTACCATGACGATCAAACACGATCAACTGGGGCATGTGACTACGGCATCTTCCGGAAAAATCATGTAAGCCACACTTGAGAAACAACTTCAAAAGGAAAGTCATCCAAACTAAATAAAGTTCAAGACCACATTTTTCAAATAACCAAAGCCGACTTCAAAAGGGATGTCAACTTCCGGAATAATTTCTTTCGAGTTTATCATCTATGATGTCATTTAATATATTGTTATATATATATATATATATATATATATAGTATAGATCAAATGAGAACAAGTCTTATCGTGTAATCATGAGAACAAGCTTTATTGTTTAATATATTATTCGTAGTTATTATTAGTTTTGTTATGAAGGTGTCATATCGTTTAATGTATTATTCATAGTTATTGTTGGTTGAATGGATTATTCGTAGTTATTGTTGGTTGAATGGATTGTTCGTAGTTATTATTATTCGTAGTTATTATTAATTATGATATCTACCCTAAATCTCGACCCTTAGTACTCACCATTTGACGGTCTAAAATTGTTCTTATGATACACAATAAGCTTGTTCTCATGGGAGCCGCACCCTATATATATATACTTTTAATTATTTTTGGGATGTTAAGGTCCTTGTGGATTGATCTAATCGATTGAATCGTGTCCGAACCGAAAAAAGTTTTTGGAGAGAGGTTGTCTGAAAATAGATCCCTTCGAGAGGTTTTAAGTTTTGAGTTTTATTTTTTTTTGTGTATCTCCACCAATGAAGATCGATTCTCAACCCAAGTGACTAGAAAGTGGATCGTCTGAAGTTGAAGCTAGTAGTAAACGAACCTCCCGATTCATGGGTTTGGCAAAGATACCCTAGGGGCTTTCACAAGCACAAAGCACCTAGAAGCCCCAAATCTTATGCGAAAAGTAGTTTTTGGAACTCAAGGTTTGAAGAGTTGGTTGAATGAAAAAATATTCGAAAAAAGGATGAAGAGCTCCAACCAGAATGGAGGAAAGAGTTCAAAACGGGGAATAACAAATTCAGGATGAGAAATACATCTGTTCAAAGTAAGTAGGACACGAAACAAAAAGATCGAGATCCTAACGTTGTTCCAATTGTTGAAATGTGTTAGGGGTACATTGTTTGTTCGATGGGTGGTCAGAAGCCACAGTTCGGAGTCAAAGAGAGAGGTCGTGGAGAACGTGATCTCCCTTCACCTCGCCCAAGGGAGATCACGTCTGCAAATTTGGATTTGGAGGTGTTTGTTTTGGAGATTGGCTTCATCATAAAAATAATGAAGATTCAAGATGAATATGAGGAGATTTGGGTTTAGGGTTGATTTGGAGAGAGGTCAGATGGGGCGCCGTCTTTCTTTTTTGGTGATGGGTTTACACCTTTGAATTGTGTTTTGCTTTAGTCGAAATGACACCCTTTTTAGGGCCCGTTTGGTTCCAACTCCGGAAACGGAAACGGAATGGAAACGAATTTAGTCCATATGTATATCCATATTCATGAAATTCTATGGAATCATTCCTTGTGTTTACATGCAAAATGCACTTGTCTCCCCATATTTTGTTACCCTATAGGGTATCAAAAGTAATCAAATTCAACTTCAATTACTTCAAATCACAAGGAATGATTCCAACAACTTTCATGAATAAGGGTATATATATGGACTAGGTTCGTTTCCATTTCGTTTCCGATTCCGGAGTTCAAACCAAACGGGCCCTTAGACTATTGAGTTATTTTTTTATTGGGTTTTTAATGTGTTTTGAGCCCATCTTTTAAGTTAGTTTATTTTAATTATTTTTTTTACCCTAAATCAGGTTATGTTATCTAACTTATATTATTATGGCATCTAGGACATGAAAATTCGGGAGCTTGAGATGTACAAAGTTGACGTTTGTCACATTTTGGTTCCATCGTGTTTCTTCATACGTAGTTGATGAGAGATTGAGTGAAAATATTAATCTTGCTAGTAGTTTGTTCTTGGATGTGTGTTAGTTTATTGAAAATGTGTTGCTCAAAACTGTAATACCCTATATTTTGGCCTTCACCGCCCCGCGGTGAAGAGCGCCCCTGCGGCCAGCCGCCGCTGCGACAGGGTCTGCCACCCCTGCGGTTTTGCCCCAGATTGTGCCAATATGTTTTTATTCCGTTTTATTTCTTTCCATATATAGAAGGTCCGATTTTCTATCTTATGGGCCGGCCTTCCTATGATCTTCGAACCCTAGAAACGTCATTCCTTCTATCTTTTCCAACCGTTCCCTACATTTTCCACCTTTTCTTCCTTTTTCCGTTTCTTGCTTACATCTTCTACAACCTTGAGCAAAGCTGCAGCCATTTTCTTGGGATCTTTTGCAAAACGTGTAAGTCTTCATCCCCTTGGATCTCTCTCACGTTCATGAACCTGCTGCATGCTTCTTCCTTCTTCTTCTTCTTCTTCTTCTTCTTCACAAGAATCAAGATCGAGCCTTGATTCTTGTTGGCCTTTCCGTTGTTGATACGTTGATGTTCACAAGCTCCCCGGGTTGAGTGTTGACGCGTGTGAGGAGTGAAAGAACCAATTTTTGGCCTTTGTTGAGTTCCTTGCCGTCGAAGGAGAATCGCAATTTCTATGCAAAAATCGCCCCCGCGCCTGGTCTGTCCCGCCCCGCGGCTGCAAGCTCCGGCGCCTCCACGCCTCTGTCTGACCGCCCCCGTGGTTCTTCTACAGTAACTCCCGTTCTTGGTGAGTTGCTTCCTTCCTTGCTTCTTTTGCCCTTTCCTTATGCTAGATAATGCTAGGTTGGACCTAGATGATCAGTGTAAATGCAATTAGTGGCTTGTTGATTCCTTTGAGTTGGTTACACCTCTGGGCTATGTTGTTGATGACGTTCCTTGCGAACCTTAAGATTAGGAATCCTTCTCCTATCATGTTGAGATCATTAGCGATCATTGAGACTAGAAGTAGGGAACTTCTAGCACGCTGTAGTATATCTATTAGAGATCATTGAGACTAGAAGTGTATAGGCTTCTAGCATTTGTTCTGTTTCTGATTCTTGATGCCTTGTTTGAGCAGGCATTCATTCTTTCCTTCGGGAAGTTGAGCAATAGCGGATTTTTGAGTTTGCCATCGAGTGAGGTAAGTCCCTTGAACTTACTTAGTTGCGTTCCGTATATTGGTTTGACTGTAATTTGTGTTTTTTACCTTATCGTTATAACGGATAACCGGACTAGGATTGACCTTCATACCCTTAATTGGTCCGAGTGTATTATAATCGGGTGGTGACTACTTGTCTAGTTTTCCAGGAGACCGGGAGGTGCTCTTGCGACCCAAGCCCACAGGTGACGGATAGTACTGATCTATTCTTGTCGGTAGACGGAAGCGTAGGCGAGTTCGGGAGATTCTTGCGTGACAAAAAAAAGTTGAATTAGTAGTGGATAACTTAATGAAAGATAATAACTGGTTGAGTGTGAGCATGCTATATGTTTATATTACCTTATGTGTGTTTGTGCCTTTACTGTCTTTCTGATATATAGAATGTCAGCTAACGGTTTTTACCGATGTTGTAGATGTCCCGCAGGTTAGAGATGTTGCTGAGTGATTCAGACGGTGTGGTCAGCCGGGGTTCTCGTACACTATAGGACGGGATCGGGTTTATATTTTTGTTGTTATATTTCCCTTTGTTTTGAACTCGGCTGCCATTCTTTTACGCCTCCCTTTGTTACAACCTTTGATTTTATTATAAGTTTTGGTTTTCATTTATTTGTGTGTTGTTGTAAGATCCGATGTTATCGTTGCTACTCTGAGGGTCGGGACCCATTGTGAGGTCCTAGCCCATAACGCTTTGAGTTCTCAGAACTTGGAGTGTTGCAAAAATATTCACAAAGCCCCCTCCTAGTGCTCTATTGGCATACTTCCTTAATTATGTTAGGTTGTAAGGAAGGGTTTCTTGACTTTCGTATTGAATTTTGACAGTAGGATCAAGATTCTCGATGTAATTTCAAGAGGTTTGACCGATCTATTCAACATTACCCCTTTCATCTCCATCTCTACCCTATTTGTGATTTCCGTGGGTCGTCTTCTATTATTTGGATTGACATCTTTGAATCATGATCGATCGTAGACCTACAACTTAGCCCATATCAATCGTACACCTTATATTATACACAATCACTCACCTAAAGAGACACGCTAACAAACGCATACTAGATTCATCTAACATATATATAAAAAAAAAAGATGTTTCAAATAAAAGTCTTATAGAAATGGTTTGGTATTTGCAGTAAAGATGCATTCTAATGATCCATCCAATCATTAATTGATTCAATATAATCTTCTACAACACTTTCCACTACCAACACATATGGCTTTGATTCCATTATCATATTGCAACTTTTCTTTGTTTAGGCAAAAAAACAATATATTTCGAATAGATGCTTTCTATTATAAAGTGCCAAATATCATTAATTAGTCTTTACCATGTAATATAAGTGATTAAAAATAAATAAGATAATTTTTTACTACTAAAATTTGATTAACATGTAAGTAGAATATGACTATGAAATAAGATTGTGCAATAGGCTAATTAATAAAAGTCTTAATAACTTATTACTAGAATAAGATTAGGTATTATAATTTTTTTTTATTTAACTGTATACTTATCAACGATGTTTAATATTCTTAATAAATTAAAATTTGGTTAAAATTTTAAAGTATGATTACTAATATAGATTAGACATATTACTCAGATATATACAATAATATAAATTAAAAATGAGTGTTTTAAAATAAAATGACGGTAAAATAAGTGTTTTTTAATGTATAACATAATATAAATATAAGATACTATATTTATTAATGTGAGAAATTATGAATCAACCAAATATTCAGGCAGTATTATTTTTGATGGGTAAAAAAATAAAAAATAGAAATGAAAAGTCTTTTTTTAATACATAACATAATAGAAATTACAAATCAACTTGTATGTATATAATATGATCCACAAATATACGTAATATAATGTCAACAAAGGCCAAAAAGAGATATTCCCATTCGTGTGTTTAATTTTACTAAATATGTTTATATGATTGTAACATGGAATCAAATATTTTTATGCGATTAAAGATGAGATTTGTTCTCTCCTTATTTTAGTTTATCTATATACTATATAGGAAAACATGGGTATCAATATGTATTAATTATTATTATTATAACTGAAATATTCCTACATTTTTTAGGACTTCCATATCTTGGTCGGCAAATTAATTATTTTATTTAGATATAATTATCAATTACAAGATCTGAACATTATAATATACACAAATATAAGACTGACTTTTTTCAAATTAATTTAAAACAAAAATATATGGCCGGATGTATATCCGACAAGCAAAATGATAATAACTTGTTTTTTTGACACGAGACAAAATAATAAAATTTAATAAAATTTAATACTTACAATAAAGAGATAAAACTATATTTATGGTTAATCACATAATTATTAGTGATATAAAAACATTTTGACCCCTAATAATAATCATTAAAAAAAAATGTTGTCATTATTCTATGAGGTAACATATTATTCGTGTTGATAAGAGTATCACTTAAGACTCTTACCACTGAGATTTACTATTTTTTACTTTATGTCATGGGTTAAATCGGAATTCACCTAATTACTGTAATATTAACCCACGAATCTTCAAATGTTTTTTTTTGTTTATAATTTGTTTTAAAAAATATCATATGTATTTTTTAAAACATTACTGTTATTAAAAGTCAAGATTTTTACTTCTTACCATACTTTTCTCATATTTGTCTCCACTTGGAAGAAAAGGGATTGGGCCGGTGACCGTAAAGCCCAAACATATTCTGTTTGCATTTTTTTCCTTCTCTTTTTAGGGATTAATATTTACCATACAAACTTCTAAAAGATAAAAATGAAAGTGAAAATATTTAGTAAATATTTTTTTTAGTCAGGAAAAAAAACTCTAATTACGTTATAATTTTTTAAAGGAAAAATAACCCAAAATAATACCAACTATCAACATTGAACCGAAAATAATACGAACTTTGAAAACTACTAGGACCGATACAAACTATCAATGTATTTACCAATAATAATACGCCATATTTTTCGGGCAAAAACTATAGCTCCGGCGATGACGTGGCAGCCGGAATGTTACATGTCATCAAATAAATGGATTAAATTTGTGATGTGGATTTTATTTTTCAAAAAACCAATTTAATAATATTTAAAATATTAAAAAATAAAAATTTTAATAATTTTAAAATTTTAAATAATAATTATTAAAAAACATTTGTACAAATTTTTTTAAAAAATATTTTTTGTAAAAAAAATTAATAAAATTTGAACATTTTTTTAAATAGGTTTGTAAAAAAATGTAAAAATATTTTTTTATATGAAATGTTAAAAAAAAAATCGAATATATTTTTTAGGAAATAAATAATTTTACAAAAAAATTGGGAAAAAAATTCTTTAGGAATTAGGTTATAAAATTTTAAAAAATTAAATCCAAATATTTTTCTTACAAATTATTTTTTTTAGGATTAAAATTTTCATTTTATATCAAAAATCCGAAAATAAACTTGATTAAAAAAATATTATATTTTTATATTTTTTGGAAAAATAAATATTATTACATTTTTTTCCAAATCTATTTAAAAAAAATTTCAAACTTTTTTTAAAAAAAATATTTTTTTTAAAATATATATTTGTAAAAAAAAAAATTTTAAAAATATTATTTAAAATTTTAAAAATAATAAATTATTTTTTAATAATTTAAATATTATTAAATTGTTTTTTTAAAAAAAAATAAATCCACATCACACATTTAACCCATTTACTTGATGACATGTAACGTTCCGGATGCCACATTATCGCCGGAGGTAGGGTTTTTGCCGGAAAAGTATGGCGTATTATTTTTGGTAAATACATTGATAGTTTGTATCGCTCCTAGTAATTTTCAAAGTTCGTATTATTTTCGGTTCAATGTTGATAGTTGGTATTATTTTGAGTTATTTTTCCTTTTTTAAACAATAATATTTATAATAATCGTTATAATTTTAATACATTTGTAATAAAAAACATCTTTCATAAAATTCGTATTAGTTAAAAAATAAAATTGGTATACTAAGGGCCTGTTTGGTTATAACTCCGGAATCGGAAACGAATGTAGTCATACGTATCCCTTTTTCATGAAAGTTTTTGGAATTATTTCTTGTGATTTGAGATATTTGGAGTAAAATTTGATTGCTTTTAATACCTATAGGGAAACAAAATGTGGAGAAATAAGTGCATTTTGCATGAAACCACAATAAATGATTCCATAAAATTTGATTACTAAATTTATGTCTATTCCGTTTCTGTTTGTGGAATCATTCCTTATGGTGTGATGGAATTGAAGTAGAGTTTGATTACTTTTGATACCCTATAGAGTAACAAACCTATTCCTGCAATTGCGGTCAGTCTCGTATAAGTTTTTTCAAACAAAATAGAAGTTTTCATTTTGCTCTTCGTCTCAAGGATCGGATCGAACAACCAGCGCCCCTAAAAAGTACTAGTTTGAAAGGCTCGTTGGAATTGATCCGCTACGGGATTTACATTATACGCAACAGAAGCACTTGAAGTACTAAACAGAATAGGTATCCGAGCTCTGATACCACGTTGTCACGCCCTTGGCTCGTTCAATCAAGCGTGATGGCACTTAGCTTGTCACTCCGCCTCGTGCGGCCTAGCTAAGTCAGCCAACGACCCGTGGGATGTGGGGAAGCAAGTGCATTTTGCATTAATTCACAAGGAATGATTCCACATAATTTATGAATAATACATATGGACTAAATTCGTTTCCATTCCGTTTCCGTTTTCGGAGTTGGAACCAAACGTGCCCTAAATATATTTGGTGGATTGAAAGATGGGAAAGTGATAAATGCCATACTTTATAAGGTTTACAAAATTTAGATGAATATTTACAAACCAACCATATGTATAATGTTATAGTTATTGAATCATTAAAAAATAGGTTACTTTAATACGTATGAATTTATATAAATACGGAAAGTAGTTATGAAAAATTAAATAGAAAATAAATGTAGCCGTATATGGCAAAATCACATGCAGAGCGTGGAAAGCACGTGCGAGGCAGTAGAGTAAGGAGGTGATGGGGAGGGGGACGTATCAACTCCGCACATCGAGAGAGACTCTCTCCCCATGCCTTTGGTTTCGGGCTTTGTGTGTTGTGGGCTCCACTCAGCCACGTCACTTTTATTTTTTATGTAGTTTCTTCTGGGTTTCAAGGGCAAATGTGTCATTCTACACCTCATTATATTAATAAAAAGTACAAAGGGGGCAAAAATATTTCTGCCGGGTTTACTCGAAGCCAAAGAAGACTGCCCACCCCAGAGTCGACAAAGATGGAGACTCCACAGAAAGATTAGCAAATGCCTTTAACGGTAACGGACTTTCTCAATTTCTCCGTTTACCGTTCAAGCCGTCTTTGGCTTACCTAAGCTGACAAGATGAGCCAAACTCATCTAGCCGGCTTTGTTTCTCACCCGAATATGTAATTTTGCACTCTTGCCGGGGGGGGGGGGACCACATCTATGTCCATAGAGTTTTCGTGTTTTCATTTTCTAAAATGAATTGTTAAGACATAAACCTAATGCGATTAATATTTGCGTCATTGACGTAATGACGTGCATTGTTATTGTGCGCCAACGCCTTATATTTTTATTATAAATTTAAGTATTTTTTTGACATGTCGACGCGCAATTTTAAAAAATATAATTCGATGTATAGCCTCGTTACGTGTCAGATTGATATTTAGTAAATTCAATGTCGTGTAATCAACTCACTTATTTTCTAAATTTATAAAAAAAAAATTAAATATGAAATTGGAACAAACGTTTTTCAAATAAACATAAGTTTTAAACTTTAAATTGTATGCCTACCAATTCTTCACGTTTTGTGTGAATACATTTACAAAGATGTTAAATCGTTAAATTTTGTAACAATTTTCAAACCATAAAATAAAACTTCTGCCTCAATAAAATAAGTTAAAAAAGGTGTATTTTAAATGAAATGTATTAATGATAGTTACCATTTCAGCAAAGAAATTTATTCACACATTAAATAACCCATATTTATTATTTACATTAAAATTTATCTTCCATTTTTACCTAAAAGAAGTTCATGCCTACTAAAGATCAAAACTTAGCAATATTTGTGTAACACTTTTTGTTAGTTAATGATTTTATCAGTTAATACTTGTCAAGTTGAAAAAATGTGTAGTAAATAAAATCAGACCTCTTGAAATTGATTAGAAGAAGTTTTAGGGAAAGCGGAATTCATACTTTATTTTGTCACTTATATTTTCTCGAACCTCTCGGTTTCATCAATTTCGTCAAATCCTTTCTTTCTTCCGAGAAAAGGAAAGAAGAAGAAGCTTATCCCTCATATTCCTTTCTTTCTCACTTTCCCTTTCTACTTTTTTTTTTTTTTTTGGAGGTTTTTTGCAGTTTTCTAAAAATGGATGACGCCATTTAAAATACTATACTTCTGTTCAAAAAATGTATAACTTTTTCAAGGAAACTAAATCCATAATTTTTACAACTTTATATTAGATTATACAATATAACTTTTATGATTCAATATGCACAATGTTTAATGATTAGATCATGATTTTCTTTTATTTCGAATTCATTTGATTGTACTTTATAACTAAAAAGACATATAAATATATGAAAAATAAAATGCTCATTTGCTAATATATGATCGACCTTTTGATCATGTTGATTTTCACACTTAATTTTATAGGGAAAAAAACATTATACCGATCCTACTTAATATCTAACTCTAGACATCATAAATATTATTAATAATTTTTTTTTTTGGTGGAAAATTGATGTGATCCCCACCGAAGATGAATTCATCGTCAATATGCCGGAACCGATCGTTTTGCCACCAACCGTCCAAGTCAAAACTTAGCAGGAACCTATCAAAATCAAGACTTATGTGTTGGAGGTCATGTCTAAAACTGTGGCAAAACCTATTGAAATCAAACCGAAAATGCTTGCTCCTAGCATGCCCAATGCAGACCAATTTTCACTCTCTCCGGCTAAGCTGTCAGGTTTCCGCACCCTCGGTAAAACGACTATAACTGAGTCAATTTTTGGAATTAAAATACTCATGAGTACCACTTTGGAAGGTATTTTCAATATCTACAACTTTCTAGTCTAGACAAAGTCGAGATTCCAAGAGGAAGAGGGTGAAAATTACCCTACATTGCAACAACTACGGTACTTGTATGGATTTTTGGGCAAGATAATGCATGGAGGCATGAATGATGGTTATACAAAACATATGCACGTCCAACCAATACATATTTCATGCAGCATACCATCCTCATATTATTCATATATTATGTATGAATTTATGTATTAATCATGTGAAAGTAGGTGGAGAAAAGTAGGTGGAGAAAGTAAGTGGTAAAAGTCCCTTTATTTTTTCTTTGTTCAATGTCACAACTCTTGAAATTATAAGCCTTTAATGTTGGGAGTTAGGTGCTGAATTTTCAGCCTATATAAGGCCTCTCCCACAAACCCATTTAATCACGAAATAGAGTTGAGTTATCAATTAAAAGTTGTGTTTTCACTTTGAGAAAAACAAAACCCGAATTCTAGGTGAGATGCTTAGTTTTCAAACATCTAGGTGAGATGCTTAGGTGGTCCTAATGTGAGAGGCCGAAGAACGAAGGTTCGAACCCCAAAGTAAGATTCTGAGGGTAGTTCGTTTGAGTTGAGGGATTCCCAAAGTGACAGGTCGAGAGAATTTGCTCTCCATATCCAAAAACACAAAATCCAAAAAAAAAAAAAGAGAGTTCCATTTCACCGATCCAATCCGAATGTGAACTTGTGCAGGTAGATCCTCGTGTTCGAATCAAGTTCGATCACATCAAAAATGTTAAATAACAACTCCAATATCCAATACATAATTAAGTATTATAATACCATAAAATCCTCATAATATTAGTCAAATAAATACATCCTTGTTTATAATAGGAAAAAGTATAAATTCAAAATAGTCAATAAATAGTTGAAGGTCTCAACCCGACATGTTGGAAATCGGCTAAAAGACCAGTCGAGCCTACAAGATTCCAACTTAAGCCGTACGGAATTTAATTCCAACTAACCATGGTTAACTTCTTCCCCAACTCTAGTTAAATTTACCAGAGAGAAAGAGGGGCAAACGGATGTGTATGTGTGTGTATAATAGGAGGCAGTGAAAGTGTTCATGGGGATTTGGTAAGAACCGATTTTTAAGAGAGAGAAAACTGATAAGTATCAAGAGAGAGACAAAGAGTTGTTTTGATTTCAATGGCGCCTGGTTTAGTAGTAGTAGATCGTCTTCATCTTATGACGACATAGAGAGTTTGGTTTCAAGGGTGTTAAATGATATTTTCGATGGATAGCGTTGTAACTGTCGAGTGCTTTAATGGCGGTTGAGTAATTGCAGCAAAAAAATACAAAAAGGTTTTCCCCATTTCAGTTCATTTCCTTTCGTTCCATTCCATTTCACTTGTCACGGCATCCCGACAGAAATTTCGTCGATAATGGCGAGTATTGAGAAGCAACGCCTTCAGACAGGTCCCGGTAACTTTCCAAGCTTCTTTCTCGCTTGAGTTCTGTTCAATTTTTGGAAATCGTTAGGTCAATTTTTGTTGAAGCTGAAATACCCTGTGGGTGTTGATGGGTTTTGGGGGAATTTTGTAGGTGGAAGAGCAGATGCTTTGTATTCAGAGCTATGGAGGGCATGTGCAGGTTCACTAGTGGAGATTCCACAGTATGGAGAGAGAGTTTTCTACTTTCCACAGGGACACATGGAACAAGTAAGCTTTTCTTTAATCTTTCTCGTGTTGATTTTGATTATTTTAACCATCATGTCCTGTCTTAATTTGAAGCTTTTGAAGAATTTCAGATTGTTTCACCACATTTGTTCTTGATGCAGTATTGTTTTTTGTTTTCCTTGTTTGGAGATCTATGCAAGTACTGATGGTGATATGTGATTCTATTTTTTTGCTTTGTATTCATTTAGTTGGAGGCTTCAATTAATCAGGACCCAAACCAATATATTCCTCCATGTACTCTTTCTTCTAAGATTCTCTGCCGAGTTGTTGACGTCCAATTAATGGTAGGCAAACCAATCTCCTCTCCCGTGTTACAAATTTAGCTTAGAGGTTCAATTTTGGTAATCTTGTGTGTATTTGATCCAAAATTTACCAGGCTGAGCAGGATACTGATGAAGTGTATGCACAGATAACCTTGCTTCCTCAGCCGCCTGTAAGAAATTTGACTCTTTAGGGTTCAGGTGAATTGTCATGTAAAATAGAAATTTGTTGATTTGATCATTTTGGTTGTGTTGACTCAGCATATGGAGGTCGCAAATCCTGATCCACCTATGCCTGAGCTAGAAAGGCCAAAGGTCAATTCCTTCTGTAAGATTCTAACAGCTTCGGACACCAGCACCCATGGAGGGTTCTCGGTGCTCCGAAAGCACGCCAATGAATGCCTGCCTCAGTTGGTAATCATCATCACCATAGACAATCTTTCTAGTTTTCATTGGATGCATTGTTCATGATTTTGACGGTTTCTCCTTTGTTCTTTATCAAGGATATGACCCAGCCCACCCCAACTCAAGAATTGGTGGCGAAGGATCTCCACGGGTATGAGTGGAGGTTTAAGCATATCTACAGAGGTAATTGTGCAAACCTCATGATCCTTTTGGGTCTATAAATAATGCTTTCACAATCGCGAAAAGTATAAAAGAAAGTGAAATTGTTATGATTGGTTGAGTCTCTTGATTGATCAAATACCTTATACCTCCTCATTTATGCCAATTTTGATCAGGTCAACCTCGTAGACATTTGCTTACAACAGGATGGAGTACTTTCGTCACTTCTAAGCGATTAGTAGCTGGAGATGCATTTGTTTTCCTTAGGTAGAGCATGGTTTTGATTCAAGTCTGCTACAATCTTTCAAGTATTCAGCTAGCTATTAATTTACCAATATTTCAATTTATATAGAGGTGAAAATGGCGAGTTGAGAGTTGGTGTGCGGAGGCTTGCACGCCATCAGAGCACCATGCCTACATCTGTAATATCCAGCCAAAGCATGCATCTTGGGGTGCTCGCCACTGCCTCTCATGCTGTCAGTGCACAAACTCTGTTTGTTGTGTATTACAAGCCCAGGTCTAGCCAGTTTATTGTTAGTGTGAACAAGTATCTCGAGGCTGCAAAGCATGGGTTTGCTGTAGGCAGGCGTTTTAACATGAGATTTGAGGGAGATGATTCACCCGATAAAAGGTATTCATCCGTTCTTGAATGATTATTGATGTTGATACTGATGTGCAGTTTGGTACCTTAGTTAATACTTAGTACTCATTGTATTTCTCAGGTTCACTGGCACAATTGTTGGTGTTGGCGATATATCTTCTAATTGGAAGAAGTCTGATTGGAGGTCTTTAAAGGTTAGGAATCCTCATCTTGATACAAAAAAGTCTAAATTTCGCGGCTTTTGTTTAAGTTTTCAACTCTTTGACTCTTCAGGTTCAATGGGATGAACCCGCGTCAATTCAAAGGCCAGAGAGAGTTTCTCCATGGGAGATTGAACCATTTACTCCATCTATTACCGTCAACCTGAATCCTACAATGCCAATAAAGACCAAGAGGCCAAGGCCTAACGATATCTCCATTCCTGGTATCTAATCAACTCTTACTCTAATTGCCATCTTTTAGTGACATGATTTAGAAAATGACCTTATTAATTGTTTTTTGCGGGTCTTTTGTGTCATGAAGATTCTGGCACCGCTTCACTCGCTTCACCCAGTTTTTGGTATGGATCAGCGCGAACCCATGAGCTCACGAAAAACCAACCTGAAAAGATATGGTCACCATCTCCCATTGTTAATGGCTCTCTGAGCCTGTTTTCGGATTCTGTGGAAGACGGCACAGTTTTATCCGTCCAATCCCCCATCCCGTCCCTGATGTCATCAAAGCTGAGCAACGAACCTGATCAGGCCGATAATGGGAGCAAAGGCGGTCCAACAACAAGTTGCCGCTTGTTTGGCATTGATTTGAAGCACAACACTGCAGCTCCGCCCCCACAACCGGTGCATATCAGGCACAACGGTCCTCCTTCGTCTACTAGAAGTCGCACTAAGGTAGAAAGATAGCATTTTGGACTTGAGTGTTTTAGGGAAAATCTTTCACAGTCTGACAAATATTTTTTGCTAAACCTGTATAAAAAGGTGCAAATGCAAGGTATAGCAGTGGGTCGTGCCGTGGACTTGAATACATTACATGGATACAACGAGCTTATAAGCGAGCTGGAGAAGTTGTTCGACATTAAGGGAGAACTTCTACCCCAAAGCAAATGGGCAGTTGTTTTCACTGATGATGAAGGCGACATGATGCTTATGGGCGATGATCCGTGGGAGTAAGTCTTAGTTTTACTCCGCATTATATGAAAAATGATAAAAATAATAATTAATTGAAAGTATTGGGTTAAATAGACTATTTTTTTTTTTATAGACTTTTCTTTTGTAGACCTCTCTAATTTTACCTTATATATTATAACTGTCTAGATGAAAATGCTCTGTTAAAAGACCTAGTTAGTCATTTTACCCAAAACAATTTCTTAATGAAGATTTCCAATATTACAGGGAATTCTGCAAAATGGTGAAGAAGATATCAATCTGTTCGAGTGAGGAAGTCAAGAAACTGGCTCCTAAGTCATCTCCAGACAGCGATAGCTTGGACTCGGAACCAAACTCCGAGCCCTAAAAGCCTATCTCAACTCTATCCTTTTGGCTCCTAAGTAGTTTTCAAGGGCTTATCAAGTAAGTCCTTTCTCGCCGAGTTTCGAGTTTTTTAGAAGAGTGCAAATAACTCAAATCACTCATCATCTTAGCTTTGCTAACTGTGAATACTTCAAATGTTGTTGTTGGGTGTGCTTTTTTTTCTTCATCTGTTCTATCACCCTGTAACATATGACTGTCTTAGCTGTTATTCTTCTGTTTTTGTAATGGCTGAACATTTCTTTGATGTAACCTTCCTTCTAAAATGGGTCCAACTTTTGTTTTTAGTTTTTTATTATTGGTATTGAATGGTCAAGTCAACCCGAAACCCGACCAGGGGAACGGGTCATGAGGAGAATCAGTATGATAAAGATAACTTTAACTAAGCCGAACCGCACCAGGTGGGAATCGAATCCGAACCTGAACAATCCCCACCTGTATTATTAACACTAATTGTAGCTTAAAGAGTGTTTGGACCACTTAATTGTACTATTAACACCAATATAGAAATGCTAATTATGTGTTTGAAGTTAGGGCAAAGTTTCTGTGAAACTTTGTTGGAGACTAATGGTGGTCCTAATTATATATTAAAGAATTGAATTAGCATCATAATTATTGCTTCAATGCTATTGGATGCTTAGTCCTTGTCAAGAGTTGGTATACAAATTTGGTTTAGTAAGCTGAAGTTATACTTTTGTTTAATATTTGCCCTTTATCTTTCTTTAGTGGATTAAGGGTTGGAAAGTGTTTTTACCAATAAGCTTTGGTGTTATTTGTCCACGTAAAGAACCCTCTTTAGGTACATACAATACTAATAGACAAAATACATTAACATGAATCTTGCATTAGGTAAAACAATTTGGTTTTTGGTGCACAATGATTTTTAGACCAATAAAAACTCGGCCCGGGCCCGCCTGTCTTTCTGTTCAGAAATAAATATGGGTATGTGCAACTAGTTTGGTCTGGTCTGACTTTGTCTGTAATTTGATGTGGCAGATATGGGTAAATAGTTTGATATGCGGGCTAATCGGTCCGGCATTATATATATATATATATATATATATATATATATATATATATATATATATATATATATATATATATATATATATATATATATATATGAGGGTCGCCTATTAGGACTCTTTATTTAGTTTGTTTAGAATATTTTGATGAGTTATACTCGTTTGTAATGCAATTTATCGTAGGGATAACTTGACTATAATTGTTGAACACTTGAACTCGTTGACAGTGCACTGTATAGGTATAATTGGATTGAAAGTTTGTGTTAATTGCATTATATTACTTGTTTTGAACGATAAATTTCGGGAGAAAATCGCACCAGTAAGTGCATACGGGTCATACGGGCCGGGCCGGCAGCCTGTCCACTTTTTACGTGGGTGGACATGAACGACGTTTGTGGCCCGGGCAGGTTGGGTCAGCCCGTCCCGCACCTTCCGGTAGAGTTTTTAGTTATGACTTGGTTCGAACCTGGTCCGAGCTCGCTTTTGTACAGCTTTAATAATATTCTATTGAAATTTCCTGAAATCTCATAAAGTCTTATGTAGCCCATAAACTTGTATATTTTGAAGTTGTTTTTGCAACCGAAGGTAAATTATATATATTTTTTTTAATTTTTCCAACTAAAGGATTCTTGAAGGGTTGAATTTGGTATATGAAAGATTTTAGATTTGGGTGCAAAGGTTACTTTCATGAAAAGATTGCCATGTGAATAAAAAAATTATGGAGAGTGATTGTAAAAGATCGGAGGATCTAAATGTCCGAAAAGGTCTTGGGAAGATGTCACGTGGCATATATATATATATATATATATATATATATATAAATAATTAGTTACCCAATTTAGGTTTCTTAAGTTTTTTTTTTTGTAATAGGGAAACCTTAAATATGTCTTCAAATATAAATAATTATTTATTTTTTATATGAGACAAAAATGGTTTTATTATAAGTCAAATTGTTTGATTTTTGTGTTGTATTATATTCTTACAATGTGCATACAATAAGGGACGAATAGCGACATTTTCATGTATGAGAGTAAGAAATTTCAAAGAGGATAACAAATCAACGTTAAGATAAGTGGACAAAGTTTAAAAGTTAATGGGTAAATCAACGTTGAGATGTAAATTGAAAATTTGAGGGTTGGAAAGTGTAAATTGGACTATAAAATGTTAAAGTCAATGTTGAATTGAACAAGATTGGTTAGTTTCATTGATGATTATGATGTAAAGATTGTTGTTACCTGTATTTGACTTAGATAAATCACAAAAAGAATGTTATGTTCACATTTGGGCCTACCAATATTGATTTTTTAAACATAACTCTTACTTTGTAAATTTCTAGTGTGGATTTTTGTCCCCTTGAAATTTTAGTCTTGGAGAATATTGCACGTATGGAGCATAGCATAACATAATCTGTTGAATATGCTGTTTTTTTTTTGGTCAACTTTGACTGCTCCTTATTTCACTATATTCAAAGTCAGTTAGTGGTTTTAATTATGAGACTGTTGTATTTTCAATGACGTATAAACTACACTTATTGGTATAAATTGAATATCCACAAGAATAAAAAAGGTCAATTTATATCGTCATATAAAAATATTTTAAATAATAATAATAATACAAAAATAAGAATACAAAAAACTCAAAGTATTTTTTTAAAAATATTTTAAGAGTTCTTGAAAGTCCTAAATGGTTCTAAATTGTGGTTGCAAACTTGCAATCAATCAATCACTTATTGGGCCAAAAGCCCAATCCACACAAGAAAGCCCATACCAGAGAGGCCCATAACTTAACACCTCCAAATTGTTTTGTGTTTGCAAGTTGCAACAAACTAATAGTCTAATATGCCATCATATTATTGAAAAAAGTTTTAATATTTATTTTAAATTATTTAATCTGCTAATATTTTTAAAAAGACCATATCCTACCTAAAAATAATTGGAATTTTGTTTTGACACTACAAACAAGTATTCCATGGACATTAAAACCATCAATTCATTGACAAATTAATATTTATTTTTTTTACACTACAAAACAAGTATTTTGGTTCCACATTTGTGAAACTTTAAAAATATGTATAGTATATCGAAAGATATGTTAAAATATAATGCTTTAAATCTTAAAGCCAAATGTTCCACTTTTTTCTCCGTGTCATCATCTCTCGTACACCTGTTCAAATCCGGGTAGCCCGCCCGAAAAAACGGGTGGGTATGAACATGAAAACAAGTCCGGCCGGGCTGAAAAGCCCGGCCCATCAAGCCCGGTAAATAAATAAAAATAAATATATTATAGTATAATTATTATATATATCAAGTATTAAAATAAAATATGTAGTATAATAATAATAAACTTAATATATTTTACATAAAATATCTTAAATATAATTTATTTTAAAAAAGTTAAATTAAAAACATTTTTTAATAATATTTTTTAAAAAGAAATTGAAAAACGGGTACCCGCGAGCCCGCCCGCCTGCCCGGCCGGACCGGGTACGACACCCATCCCAGGCCCGGTAGCCGGGCCTAACCCGGCCCAAATCCGGCCCAGTCCCGGATATGAACAGGTTTAATCTCTCATAAAAATCATTTATTTAGTTTATTTTTTCATTAATGTATTTTATTGTAAATTAAAGAAATGTTGCTTTGATTTTGTTTCCTTTACTTCAAATTCATTTCATTTATCTTTGATCAATTTTAATTTAAAAACCTCTTTTTGATTTTGTTTCTCTTTGCTTTTTATAGAGTTCTTGAATGTGCCTATAGTGGAAGGGCCATAAATGGCTCTTTATTTACGTAATAAAAAGATTTTTTTTTTCTTCCTCTCTCGTAAGAAAATTACAAATTTCGGCCCTTTAACTTTTATTCATCATGTTTATGATTTAAAATAAAATCATGAAGGAGTTGCTTCTTTTTAATTTGACTTTGTCAAGGAAAAGGGACAGAAAAGCAGTGGGTTCATAGGAAAGACACTCCTTTTGTCCTCTTTGTTGAATTTGTTTAACATAATGACTATTCCAATTTATATTTTCGGACCAAAAGGATCGAATAAGTAGTTTGCTTTTAATTTGTTCGATTTAATGTTTGTTTTGAAGTATCACCGTCGTTACCGTTGAAGGATTATAATCCACAAAAATCAAAATTATTTGTTGGTCTATGCTTTAAAGGGTTTGATGGACGACAAATTCCTAAATTTAGATTTTTTTACTATTATTTTAAATATTCTTTAATCTATAACTTATTAATTTATTTGCAAGCTAATTTTATGAAATCTTCATTAAAGTAGACGGCGTTGACGTTGATATGACTATCACACGCTTTTTCTCAAAATAAATTTTTACTAAATCACGAATTAAGATAATAATTTTTTTTACTCTAAAACATTTTTAAAAAAATAATTGTGTCAGTTATCCTTGTAACCTAACGTAAATATTTGATCAATAACTTGCTAGAGAAAAACTAAATTTTAATTACAAAATAGTAAACTTGTAGGATAATCACAAAAATAAGTTTTCGCAGATAAACTATTTTCCAACGCAAAACTTGCGGTAGTAGCTTTATTGTAACTCAACCTCAAGAAAGAAAGATAATTGTCCTAGGTCCTTGAGAGAGAACCTCTTTGCAAGCAAGGCAATTAGACCATCAAGCTTCGATTGTGTGTTCCCTGTGACTATGATGTCGTCGACATAGACTAGCAAATTGAGAAGATCTTGACCATGAGAATAGACAAAAAGAGAAGCATCGGCTATGAAATTTACAAACCCAAGGCCCAAGAGAAACAACCGTTATTCGTTGTACCAAGCCCTTGGAGGTTGTTTTAAGTCATAGATGGCTTTCTTGAGTTTGCTTATGTAGTTTGGATGATCTTTATCAACAAATTCGGGTGGTTGAGCCATGTACACGTCCTCATACAACCTTCCTTGTAGAAATTCATTATTGATATCTAGTTGGCGCACTGGTCAACCATTCGATATAACGAGGACAAGTACAATCCTCACCGTTACTAGATTGACTACGGGGCTGAACGTCTTGGTATAGTCGCAACCTGGTCGTTGATGAAAACCCTTAGATACTAGCCTTGCCTTGAACATGCCAACCTTGTCATCGGATGGTATTTGACTTTAAAAATCCATTTGCATCCAACTAGATTCTCCTTTGATGTCGGTAGTACTAGCTCACATGCCTTGTTCAAACAAAGTGCATCATATTCACATTACATTTCTACGCGCCAGTCAGGGTTCTTTAGAGCTTGATGATCGATTTGGGTTTGATAGGTTTAGTTTGGCTAATAGTAGCATACAAGTTGAGTTTTTGGATAGGTTTTACCACATTGTTTTAGGACCTAGTCACAATACCTTAGCGTGGTTGATTAAGAATGTTAGGCTCAGGATTAGGTTGCATGAGAGTAATTGACATAGTAGATGTGATGAGAGTGTTGGATTCGGTTAGAGGTGTGGTTGGTGAGGTAGAGATGGTGAGGTATTCCCATTATGGTTGCTTGTCAAAGATGAGGGTTTAGTGTGCGTAGTGTAGTGATGATCAGCTAACCAAATTGGGCCCATTCTAGAGTTATGATCGAGGGCGCACTTGGGTTAGGTTTCATTTGACGATATGGAAATTTATCCTTAATAACCTCACATGTCTAGACGTATAGACTCGTTTTGTGATCGTATCTAGACATTAATAAGCCCTTTGGGTATTAGAGTACCCAATAAAGACACATGGTAGAGATTTTGGCTTGAGCTTGTGGCTAGTGTAAGGCTTTAGCCATGGGAAACATATGCACCCAAAGTTTCTCAATTTGGTGTAGTTGAGTAGCATGTTGGTAAGGTTTTGGTAGGGAGTGGTATAGCCATGATATGGAGAGGGTAGCCGATTTATGAGATAGGTAAACATTATCATGGCTAAAGGCCAATGGTCCAAAGGGATGAATGAGTGTGTAAGGAGTGAAAACAATTTCGACATTGTGTCGGTCTTTTATTTCTACTAGACCATTGTGTTCCGGGGTGTGTGAAGGAGAAGTGAGGTGTGTGATTCCATGATCACTA
This sequence comes from Fagopyrum esculentum, assembly GCA_033239045.1. Classification (NCBI taxonomy): domain Eukaryota; kingdom Viridiplantae; phylum Streptophyta; class Magnoliopsida; order Caryophyllales; family Polygonaceae; genus Fagopyrum; species Fagopyrum esculentum. The sequence goes on from BSUD01000003.1 coordinate 14,046,784, forward strand.
AAGAATGTCCTAATAGCTATATATATATTCTCCTCCATTATCGGAGTAGAATATCTTGATTTTATGTTGGAAGAAATTTTCAACCAATAACATAAACCTTATGAATACTTGTTTGGCTTCCAATTTATATTTGATAGGATATAACCATGTATATGTAGTATAATGATCAACAAATAAAACATAGTATTTATACCCATCAAATGAGATAACAGGAGAGCTCCAAACATCACTAAATATGACCACTAAAAGTTTAGTTGACACAATGGATGATGAATGGAAAGGAAGTTAGTGTGTTTTATTCAAATTGCAAGACATACAATCCTTTTGATGAAAAAGAGAACCTAGATTAACACTTTAATTGAGAAAACTGAAAACTTTTGTTGATGGATGCCCGACCTTGTGATGCATGGAATTAGGTTTGACTCAAATGGCAGTGTTAGCCATGGGACTTGTTTGAGGCCAAACGTAGACTCCATCAACACATGGTCCCTAAGGATTATTTTGTTAGACTTGAGGTCCTGCACAAGGAAACTATTAGACTTAAAAAAAACGGCAAAGGAAGTTTCATTGGTGAGTTTAGATACCGATACTATGTTCTTAATCATTGTTGGAACACACAATACATTAGACAAGGAAACATTGTTATCTTTAGAAACAGCCTTAGTTGAACCAATGTGAGTAATGGGAAGACCCTTACCATTTCCAACTACCATCTCATCTGGGCCAATGTACGGGTAGTGCAAGGCAAGATTATTAAGAGCATTGGTCATGTGGTGAGGAACACCATTGTCGACTAACCAAGGTGAGGTAGAGTTATGGTTACTGACAACATTTGTTTGATGGGTCGGCAGAGATGGACACCTTGTCGAAGATGGCACCTCAATAGTAGGATGCAAAGCTCTATAAACCCGACATTGAGCCAAGAGATGTTCAACTTGTCTACACCATTGACACCTCTCTTAAACGGTTTTGGAGATCCATTGATTTTGGTGAGGATGTGTTGAATGAGTTTTGGTTTTGATTATGGGTAGGAAGTTGATTTGAATATTGGGATTGAGTGGGTTGTTGATATGCATTGTAATTAGAAGACTTGCCATTGTTCTTCGAGGACCTTGTATAGGCATTGAAGGCCGTCATAACATTGTATGCTTATTTATGATTGTGCTTCAACGAACACTCATGGTTTATGAGTTTTTCGTGGAGTTCTTCAAAGGCAATGTACGAGTCTTTGGCATTGATGTCGTGCACCACAGGAAGATAGGGTTCATTTAAACCCTTTAAGACATAGTCTGTAAGGTCTTCAGCCAATACATGAGAGTCAAGTGAGGCAAGTATATTGGTGGCATTCCGAATGTTCTGCATATATATCGGCACTGATTATGATCCCTTTGTCATGGTGCACAAGCGTTCTTTGATCTGTTTCACATGACCTCTCGATGGCTTATCATATGTAAGTCAAAGTGCTTCCCATACATCGTGGGACGTCTTGATAGTTGCTACAAAGCTTGCAACCTCAATGGAACGTATTCCTAATAGAGAGCCATAGATCAATCTATATTATCTTATGTAGGCCTTGTAATATCCGGCTTTTTTGGGTCACTGCCCCGTGGTGAGGTTGAGCCGCGGTCACGGTAAGGTCAAGTCGCGGGTGCGGTTGACCCTAGATCGCGTACGATCTGTTTTTACCCGTTTTATCTTCTTTCCTTTTTTAAAAGATCCGATCATCAATCTTCTGGGCCGTCTTTCCTCTATCTTCTAAACCTAATTCTTGACCTTCCTTTCTTTACTAGTTGTTCCCTTTATATTCCCATCTTCTCTTTCGTTTTCCTCTTCTTGCTATCTTGTCTTCTTCAACCTCGAGTCAAGTTGTAGCCTTTCCGTGCGAATCCATGCAGAAACTTTGTAAGTTCATGATCCCTTTCGTTCACCTTCTGTTCCTATATATCTCTTCTGCATCTTTCTTCTTTCTTCTTCCCTCTTCCTCTTAGCATGAATCAAGATCGAGTCTTGACTCTTGTTTGGCCTTCGTTGGTTGTTGTGCATGTGTTTCCAGGCTCCGCCGGTTAGTACTGTCGTGTGAAGATTGAAGAGGAAGCTTTGGCCTTCTTGTTGTGCTTATGTTGTCGAAGAAGTCCCGATGTTCGCTTTTGTCATCTTGCCGTCCCCGCGGCTGAAAGCTTCTGCCCCCGCAACCTCACTTTTTTCGCCGCCCCCGCGCCTCCTTATCACCACCCACGAACGCGCCTTCTCTACAATGAATGCCGTCTTTGGTGAGTTGCTTCCATCCTTGCTTCCTTTTTTCCTTTCCTTGAGCTAGATCATGCTAGCCTGGACCTAGATGAACTAGGGTGAATGTCAGTTAGTGGCTTGTGGTTTCTTATGAGTTGGTTATATGGTTTGAGAGCCTTGAGCGTATGTTGTTGATGTTGTTCCTTAAGAACCTTGAGAGTAGGAATCATACTTCCTAGCATGTTGGAGATTTGTTAGAGATCATCGAGGCTAGAAGTAGGAGCCTTCTAGCACGTTGTTGTAGACCTTGTAGAGGTCAATGAGACTATAAGTGTGTAGATATCTAGCATTCAGATAATTTCTGATTCGTGATGCCTTGTCTGAGCAGGCGTAGATCTTTTCCTACGAGAAGCCGAGCATTTTAGATGATTCTTGAGTTACCTTCGATCCAAGTAAGTCCCTTGGACTTACTTAGCTGCATTCCGTGTATTAGTTTGACCTTATTGGCGGTGTTTGTTTACTTTATCGTTATAACGAAAAACTGGACTAGGACGACCTTATACCGTAATTGGCCCAAGTGTATTATGACTGAGCGGTGACCACTTGTCCAATTCTACAGGAGACTGGGAGGTGCTCTTGCGACCAGACCTACATGTAACGGATAGATGCATCTGATCTATTCTTGTTGGTAACGAAAACAGGGTCGAGTTTCGGGAGATTCTTGTGTCACAACCTAAGTTGAATTAGTAATGGATGACTTAATAAAAGATAATAACCGGCTTGTGTGCGAGCATGCTATATGTTTATGTTTTATGTGTGTTTGTGCCTTTATTGTCTTTCTGATATCTAGAATGTTAACTAACGGTTTATGCCGTCGTTGTAGATGCCTTGTAGGTTAGAGATGTTGCTGAGTGATCCGGACGTAGTGGTCAGGTGGGGTTCCCGTACATTATAGGACGGGGTCGGGGTTTATATTTCAGTTGTTGTCTTTTCAGTTTGTTGTTGAACCTGGCCGAGAGTCTTTCGCTTTTCTTTTGTTATACCTTTTGATATATTATCTATTTTGGTTTTCATTTATTTATGCCTTGTTGCAAGATCTGTTGTTATTGTTTTTACTCTGAGGGTCGGGACCCATTGTGAGGTCCTAACCCGCAACGCTCCGAGTTCCTAGAATGTGGGGTGTTACAGGCCTTGTATTCTAGATTGATAGTTGTTGAGTTGGGTAGCATTTATGCTAGAACTTAAGTTGTTCCTAGGATATAGCCATCAAGGTCATATCCTATAAGTGTGGCTAGTATAGCATGTTTCCAAGTGATGTAGTTTCTTGGGGTTAATTTGATGATGTTTGTGAGGATGACAATTGTGAAAGATTTGGTAGGTTCATGAGGATTGGCTGGTATGGTGTCGTGTTCAACCATGGTGTTTTGCCTAGGTAATGGATAAAAAATTCGATACCATATAAGCACTTGTGAAGATGATTTATACAACACATGTGAAGAATACTTATACATAAGATCATAAAGATACTTGACTAACTAAAACCTTAGTATCTCTCTAACTCTCTAGATCAAATATTTGATTAACAGCCGAAGATATTATCGTTTACAAATAGTATTTTACTTGAACTTGATATTAGATACAATCTTATGTTATTTTAGTTGAATTTAAGTATTATCAAGAATGAAAGAACCAATTGATTTTTCCATTAGCCAATCAAATAAATAAATATACGTACAATATAAAACCTTAGGAGGTTACACAAAACTATTAATTACAAAAATAACTCCAAGAAATAGGTATTCATACACAAAGATAGATATTGTTATACATATCCCGCATAAATGTTTTCTTAAATTTCAATATAATACTTTATTTATTATAAATCTACAAATAATATGTTGAACACCGGCTTGATCCATTGAATGTGAGTGAATTGGATGCGGGTGAGTGATAGCATGAATTATTGTCTATATTTTGGAGCCTGTTTAGACGTTTTATCTTCAATAATCTGCATGTTTGTATGTATATTATATGATTATATTGTCGTTTCATCTATCTTTGCGGGAATCGAGGTCTACACCTAGTTTTGCTGTAATCGTAGGTAAAATGGCACATTTTGGACTAAAAAGGAGCAAAAGGAGCAAAAGAGTTATTGGAGCTACATCCAAAGAGCATAGCCATGGATTAGGGATTTACTTTGGACCAGATTTGAGAGATTTCACATTCAGTTGTGATTCACCTCGGTTGACTACAGTACCACCTCGACCGAGGTGATCCAGAGGAGTTGACTCGACCGAGGCGAACACATGGGACGCGGCGAGAATATTTTATTTTTGGCTGAGATCTTTTATTTTTGGAAGGAAGATCTCATATTTTTGGGCTTGGTTCCTGGAAGGAAGAAGATAATTCAACACATATATTTTACCTATTTTTATGGGAAGAGATCTTTCTAAGATATCTTATCTTTGGAAGGGTAATTTTCCTATAAAAAGGGTTGAATTTTCCACAATTTGACATCATGCTATACCACCGATTGGGTTTAGACATCCGCTGCAGCCATACTCTAGTTGGGAGATTTGAAGAACCTTTTTGAAGGTTGAAGGAAGAAAGTCTATAGCTTTTATAGCGTTTGAAGGGTTTTTGTAAGATCATCTTAGATTCCCTTCTTGTTGATTGTCTTGTTGGATTGTGATCCAAGGAACGCTTTTGTTGGGATATTTGATTCAGTTATTGAAGTTTTTTTTATTAAATTCTTCTTGTTCAAATAATCACTTTCTTCCCATATATTTGATTAACACTTTCATGATGATGAGTGGCTAATTTCCTTGTGTGATTCTAGGGTGATTGGCTGAAGGTTGTGGGAAAAACAATGATAGAATAATCTTAAATCACAGTAGGACCCTGAAAGTTCGAGTCTTTACCTTAACCCTAAGCATCTCGCTCAGTCGATGAACATCTCGGCCGGGGTGGAATTCTTCTGACCGAGGTGACTTATCTTATCCGAAACTGAGAGTTAAGTGTTAGAGTTTGCCAAATCATATTCTTATTACACCTTTCCTGGTTCAATGCAAGCTTAGGATGAGACTTACCCGGTAATTCCTTTGTTTGTTTACCAAGAATCATAAGTGTAGGTAATAAAGGTTTATCCTTTATTGGGGTTTGAGTGTGCTTTCATCCCATCTATGTGAGTTAGCCTGAGACTTACCCGGTAAAGGTTGATTCTATTCCCTTAGATGGTGTGTTAGTTTGAGGTTATAGTTTTTTATCTTAATTCCTTGAGACTTACCCGGTAATAGGAGTTACGGTTTTGGATTAGCGAGTAGTGAGACTTACCCGGTGATCTATTCCACTTTAGAAACACCTTCCCTATGCAAAAATCTCAGCTTTGTCCACTTTATCTTTAGATCTTGAGTTGGAACCACAACTAGATGCTTTAATCCCTAGAATTGTATATTTCCTTAATTGACTTTTTATCATCCTTGATTGTTTTAATCGCTTGTTGTGGTTAGTATTTACGAAGCTTACCTATTCCGACTTTGCTTCACTAAGTCCCTGTGATCGACCCCTGGAATTCCTTGCTTTTACTACGATTGACCCGTACACTGCGGGTTCGCATCCTTGTTCTAAGCTTACGTCTAGGGTTATAAATTTAAAGCATGCACACACCGTTTGGAGCGAATAAGTTTTTGGCGCCGTTGCCGGGGACTTGGTCTAGGCCGAGCCGGTTGCGGAACGCTTTTTGGGCATTTGCCCCCGTGTCTACTAACCACTCTACTTGAGTGACTTTTGCAGGTTCTTTCTTAGGTTTATGCGAAGAACCCGCACTGGGAAGGAAATCGTTCCTTACGATCCCGAACCAGAAAAGACATACAAACGACGCTTGAGAGAAGCGATGGCCAACCAAGACAATCGTGATTTGAGGCCGAACTGAGGGAGGCGTTAGAACAACTACGCCTCAGCAAAGAAGAATTACGACTGGAAAAGGAGGAAACTCGCGCAAAGACTGAAGCGATCGAAGCAGATATGGCGGCCTTGCGAGACCAGTATCTACTTCGACCGAGGGAGGATCCCATTCCAGACCCTCGACCGAGGCAGGTCCCAGCACCTGTCGCCCCGGCCGATGTACTTCCATCTCGGATGCCAGTCCGAGGTGCTCTTTTTGCAGGAATCCCGCAAACCCTAGGACAAAGGATGGACCCCAATCAACAACTGAGGCGTCCAGGAGTTGACCTAGGAGATCCGGCGGACCATGATTATGAACTTCGACCGCAAGTTCTTTCCATGATTCGCCAATGCCAGTTCGGAGGGCTAGAGAAGGAATCCTCACATCAACATCTTCAAAACTATGAGATCTTGATGGAGACCTTGAGACCCTCAAGAATTGAAAATGACAACTACAAGCTAAGACCTTTTTACTTTTCTTTAAAAGATAGAGCTCTTACTTGATATCAATCTCTTCCTCCAGGAAAAATTAGCACTTAGGAGGAGATGACTACGGAATTCTTGACTAAATTCTTTTCCCCCTCTAAAACCGCTGAAATGAGAGGGAAGATCAATGCCTTCATCATGAAGGACAAGGAGAGCTTGTCCAAGTCATGGGAGAGGTTTAAGGATATTCTTTTGGATTGCCCACATCATGGGATTCCAAAGATCGAGTTGTTGGAGATATACTTCAAGGGACTGGACGGAAGCACCCAGTTCAACCTCCAACTACTTTCCGCCGGTACCTTTATGGACATGGCGATTGATGAAGCTTGGGACTTTATTGAGAAGCAAGATTTGCATATGGAGAAATATTCCCACCAAGGAGCTGAAGGTGGAGTTAAAAGAGTCAACTTTCAAGAAGATTCCTCAAACAATCAGCTCACGTCTTTGAAGAATGACGTGAAACAATTGAAGGAACTCCTAGTTACTCAAACCAAGAAGGAAGATCAAGGATCAAGGAATAACAACGATGGATACCGTAACAACAACAACGGTTCCTGGAACAACAACTACAACAACAACAATAGAGGATCCAACAACAATAATTGGAGGGCGAACAACCAAAATTCTGGTAACAATCATTCTAACGATTTCTCTAATCCTTTCCTCTCTTCCCCTTCTTCTTCTTCTACTCCATTAAAAAGTCAAGAGCAAGGATCAAGTTCGTCTCAGCCGGAAAAGAAAGACGCAGTGCTAGAGGCCATCTTGATTAAGCTTAGTGCTATGGAGACATCCATGACTTCATTTTCGAGGGCACAAAAAGCCCTTGAACAACAACTTGCTAGTAGGGCGAATGAAGCGCCAAGAGACCCAGGGAAGCTTCCAGCAAGAACGGAGAGCAACCCTAAGGGCCAGATTATGGCCATAACAACCAGGAGTGGACTGCAAACTGCAGATCCAGCACCTCGGTTGGTGCCAATACTGACGAAGACCACCTCGGTCCAGGTACAGTCGAAGAACACTTCGGCCGAGATGCCAACCGAGGTGGAGCCACTGAGAGAGTCGGACAAAACTGAAGCTTATGTCCCACCTCCTGCATATAAACCACCACTTCCATTCCCCCAGTCAAGGGCCATAGCATATCTAGACAAGCACTTTGGTAAGTTCCTTGACTTGATGAATAAACTACATATTAACATCCCTTTCCTTGATGCTATACTAGGGATGCCCGCCTATGGGAAATTCTTGAAAGAAATTCTATCAAGGATGAGGAAGCTGGAAGATTTTGGTGAAGTAAGGATGACATCTAAATCATCGGAGCTTATTCAAATCATGAAGGAGAAGATGCCACCTAAGTTGAGAGATCCCGGCTCGTTTTGCATTCCCATTCAAGTTGAGGATGTCACTTGTGAAGCCTTATGCGATCTAGGAGCCAGCGTGAGCATCATTCCGCTAGAGCTATGTGTTAAGATCGGACTTGGAGAGCCCAAGCCGGTCAAGATTCGATTATACATGGCGGACCGCTCCATCACCCATCCCGTGGGAATCTTGGAGGACGTTCCGGTCAAGTTAGGTAACTTCTATCTACCTATAGACTTTGTCGTACTTGACATTCCCGCAGATTATCCTGTTCCTATTATTCTCGGGAGGCCATTTCTAGCAACTTCGGGTTGCAACGTGGATTGTAAGAACGCCAAGTTGAAATTCAACATTGGTGGAGATGAAGTGGAGTTCGCATTACTTGCGGCCATGAAGGGAGAGCAGCTAGGAGATGATATCTTCAACATCTATGATGAAGAAGAATCAAGAGAATTGGTGAGCTCTATCCTTACTAAAGATCCACTTGAAAGAGTTATTAGTTTCAGTTTAATGGAGGAAGGTATAGATGCTTCTTGTGATGCAGATATACAGAGCTTAAAAGCATTGGAAGAAGATCCAGGAGCTAAAACTGAAGGGTTAATCCAGGAGAAGAAGATCACCAGTTTCGGTTCCAGTTATAGTACCTCGACCGAGGCACTTTCTGGATCGAGCGAGGCGACTGAAGAACATCTCGGTCAACGCCTCTACGCCTCGACCGAGGTCGAAGGCGAGACGATTTCAGCTGAGACTTCCGAAAGTCCAGTTTCTGAATCCAATCCACTGGGAGAAGGAAAGCAAGGATCCCCCTCAGAAAGCATCCCCAGTTGTGGAGCTTAAACAACTCCCAAATCACTTGAGATATGTCTTTCTTGGACCGGATTCTACTTATCCCGTTATCGTTAGTGCTTCCCTCTCCGAATCTGAATTATCTAAACTAATGCACATCCTGAGAAAGCATCAAAAGGCTTTGGGTTATACTATTGATGATCTTATTGGCATTAAGCCTTCTTTTTGCATGCATAGAATTCTAATGGAGGACGATCATAAGACTTCATGGGAACCTCAAAGACGGTTAAATCCGATCATGAAAGAGGTTGTGAAGAAAGAAATTCTTAAGTTGTTGGATGCACGTATCATATATCCTATCTCGGACAGCAAATGGGTTAGCCCGGTGCATGTGGTTCCGAAGAAAGGAGGGATGACCGTTGTGACGAATAAGAACAACGAGTTAATCCCAACTAGGACCGTCACGGGCTGGAGGGTTTACATTGATTATAGGAAGCTGAACACGACCACTCGGAAGGACCATTTTCCACTTCCCTTCATCGATCAAATGCTTGAACGGTTGGCCCAACATTCACACTTTTGCTACTTAGACGGCTATAGTGGATTCTTCCAGATTCCTATCCATCCGGATGATCAAGAGAAGACCACTTTCACTTGTCCATGGGGGACATTTGCTTATAGGAGGATGCCATTTGGATTGTGCAATGCACCCGCTACCTTCCAGCGATGCATGATGGCTATATTTTCCGAGTACATTGAGGAGATCATGGAGGTATTTATGGATGATTTTTCAGTATATGGTTCCTCTTTTGATGATTGCCTATCTAACCTTTCTCTAGTGCTACAAAGATGTGAGGACACTAATCTTGTTTTGAATTGAGAGAAGTGTCATTTTATGGTTAGCGAAGGCATTGTGCTAGGACACCTCGTTTCTAATCGAGGTATTGAGGTCGATCGCGCTAAGATCGAGACTATTGAGAAACTCCCTCCCCCTTGTTCCGTTAAAGGTGTGAGGAGTTTTCTCGGGCATGCAGGTTTCTACAAGAGATTCATCAAGGACTTCTCGAAGATTTCTAAGCCTCTAACTAACCTCTTGAATAAAGATGTTATCTTTGAGTTTTCCCAGGAGTGTCTTGATGCATTTTACAGGATTAAGGAAGCGTTGATCTCCGCTCCCATCATCCAGCCTCCGGATTGGACCTTGCCCTTCGAGATCATGTGTGATGCTAGTGATGTAGTCGTAGGAGCGGTACTTGGACAGAATAAGGATGGTCGGACCACCGCCATTTACTATGCTAGCAAGACGCTAGATGAAGCCCAGCGCAACTACGCTACTACCGAGAAAGAGTTGTTGGCGGTTGTATATGCTTTTGAGAAGTTTCGTTCTTACTTAGTGGGGGCGAAAGTCATTGTCTACACCGACCACGCAGCCATCCGTTACTTGCTTACTAAGAAAGATGCCAAGCCGCGCCTTATTCGATGGATTCTCTTGCTTCAAGAGTTTGACCTAGAGATCCGCGATAAGAAGGGATCCGAAAATTCTGTTGCGGATCATGATAGCATGAATTATAGTCTATATTTTGGGGTTTGTTTGGACGTTTTATCTTTCATAATCTGCATGTTTGTATGTACATTATGTGATTTTACTACCATTTCATCTACCTTTGCGAGAATCGAGGTCTACACCTAGTTTCGTTGTAATTGCAGGCAATATGGTACGTTTTGCATCAAAAAGGAGCAAAAGGAGTCATGAGTCATTTGGAGCTACATCCAGAAGCATAGCCATGAATTAAGGATTTACTTTGGACCAGTTTTGAGAGATTTCACATTCAGTTGTGAGTCACCTCGGTTGACCAGAGATTCATCTCGACCGAGGTGATCCAGAGAGGCCGACTCGACCGAGGCGAAAACCTAGGACGCGGCGAGAATATTTTATTCTTGGCTGAGATCTTTTAAAATTGGAAAGTGATCTTATATTTTTGGGCTTGGCTTCTGGAAGGAAGGAGATATGCAGAATATATATTTTACCTATATTTATGGGATAATATCTTCTTAAGATTTATTATCTTTGGAGGTTTATTTTTCCTATAAAAAGGGTTGGATTTCCACAATTCCGACATCACGCTATACCGTCGATCAGGGTTTACACACGCAGCAGCCGCAGTATACTCCAATTGGGGAGTTTTCAAAGAACCTTTTTGAAGGTTGAAGGAAGATTGAAGACCATAGCTTTTATAGCTTTTTGAAGGGTTTTGTAAGATTGTCTTCAATTCCCTCAATTGTTGTCTTGTCTTTTTGGATTATTATCCAAGGAACGCTTTGTTGTGATATTTGATTCAGTTATTGAAGTCTTTTCATTAAATTCTTCTTTGTTTAAATATTCACCTTCTTCCCATATATTTAATACTTTCATTATGGTGATGAGTGGCTAATTTCCTTGTGTGATTCTAGGGTGATTGGCTGAAGGTTGTGGGGAAAAACAATGATAGAATAATCTTAGAATCCAGTAGGATCCTGAAAGTTCGAGTCTTTAACCTTAACCATAAGCATCTCACTCGGTTGATGAACATCTCGGCCGGGGTGGAATTCTTCTGACCGAGGTGACTTATCCGACCTTAAACTGAGAGTTAAGTGTTAGAGTTTGCTAAATCCTATTCTTATTACACCTTCCTGATTCAATGCAAGCTTAGGATGAGACTTACCCGGTAATTCCTTAGTTTGTTTACCAACGATCATAAGTGTAGGTAATAAAGGTTTATCCTTTATTGGGGTTTGAGTGTGCTTCCATCCCATCTTTGTGAGTTAGCCTGAGACTTACCCGGTAAAGGTTGATTCTATTCCCTTAGATGATGTGTTAGTTTGAGGTTATAATTCTTTATCTTGATTCCTTGAGACTTACCCGGTAATAGGAGTTACGGTTTAGGATTAGTGTGTAGTGAGACTTACCCGGTGATCTACTCCACTTTAGTAACACCTTCCCCACGCAAAAAATCTCAGCTTTGTCCGCTTATCTATAGATCTTGAGTTGGAACCACAACTAGATGCCTTAATCCCTAGAATTGCATGTTTGCTTTATTGACTTCTTATTCATCTTTGATTGTGTTAATTGCTCTTGTGGTTAGAATTGACGTAGCATACCGTTATTGACTTTGTTTCACCGAGTCCCTGTGATCGACCCCTGGAATTTTCTTGCTTTTACTACGATTGACCCGTACACTGCGGGTTCGCATCCTTATTTTAAGCTTAAGTCTAGGGTTATAAATTTAAAGCTTGCACACACCGTTTGGAGCGAACAGATCACCTCAGCCGGCTACCTCCATCTTCACGCGAGAAGGACAGTCCACCCATAGACGATTCATTCTCCGATGAGCACTTGCACTTGTTGGAGCGTTTGATAGACTTACTTACCTCACCCCATGGTGAAGGTGAAGTATGGGGTGAGGACACCTCCCATCACACATAGAGACGTCGTACGGTCCAGCTAGCGACCTTAAATCAAGCGCTTCTTGGGAGGCAATCCAAGGTATTGCTTTCTTTTCCCTTTTTCTTGTCTAGCTTAGATAGTTTTGCTTTTGCTTTGCTTTGTTTTGTCTTTGGCGTCCTAGACAGATAACAGGTGACATCTAAGGAAGGAGTACAAACCAGGAGCATAACTGGAAGGACGGAAGTTCGAGAATTTGAGAAGACGGAGTTTGACTGAGACACATCTCGGTTGTTGTCAGAGCACCTCGACCGAGATGATTCTTGAGTAACCGAGGCGACTAGGGTTTATGAAGACCCACCTCGGTCCGTACACCTCGGACCAGTCGAGACCACCTCGACCGAGGTGACAACAGTTCCAGAAAAGGGTATAAAAGGGGGATTGAATTTCTCTCTCCTCACTTTACCCTCTCCTCGACCGCGGCAGCCCCTTCGCCTCGCTTCGCCATTCTTCGATCGTTTTCGACGATTCTTGCTTCCAAATTGCAAAGAAAGGATAGAGGATCCCAGTGCAAGTGTCAATCTGCGAGAAAAACGAACTTAATCGACCGAATCGGGATAAACATCGAAAAAACCCTAACCTCTCTCCTTTTCACTGTTTTGCTTCGAATTGGGCTTTGGTTGCCCTTGCATTTGCTGAGAAACAGATTAAGTACCCCATAGGAACCAGTTGTAGTGATTTTGGGGGAAAAGAACTGGATTTTTGAGAGATTCGTTCGCACAGTTATTCCCCTCGGTCCAGTTGGCCTGCGCCTCGACCGAGGTGTTCTTTAGGATTGTCAGGTCGACCGAGGTGGTCTGACAGGTTTGTTTGAGAGATGAGTTCAGATAGACAGCTTGTCCTTAGGGACAAATCCTCCCCTTCCCCTTCTTCTTCTTCCTCTAGACCTTCTAGACCGGTGATCCACGAGAGACACCAGGTCGACTACGACCGTATTGCAGCCCGTCCAGTGATTGCACCTCGCTTTCTGGACGTATCAACTTTTGATTGTCTCCATGTGGATGGAGATTTGAGATGGATGATCTCGACGGTAGGGCTAGATCAGTTTAATGAGATCCGCGCACCTGCCTATTTAGAGCCTACTTTAGAGTTCATTAGCTCCTTCACCTACCTCCCCACAAAGCGAGCTGTGAAGTACCGGTTGATGAACCGGAACTTCTTAGTTCCTTTGGACTACTGGCGGGACATTTTCGGTTTCCCGGCCCCGACTGTTGTAGATTTTCCCTCCCGAGATGTAGCTAGGGAGTTCTGGGGTCAGATTGCTCACGTAGTTGAGCACGCAGATAGATGGCGCCCTAGAGACTCCAGGGAGCGCATTATTTTTCACCTAGCCTTTAGGTTGGCCCATCGTATCTTCAGTGAGACTCTTCTGGCGCGTACTGAGACGCCCCAGAAGGTCCGACAGGAGGAGCTTTTCAGCCTTTACTGCATGGTGACTGGAGGGATCCTGGACTTTGGCTTGATGTTGGCAGGGGATCTGCACAAGATCAAGGCCAAGGCAAAGGGGGATATGTGCCGCGGAGGCCTCGTGACCCACATTGCTAGCTATCAAGATATGGATCTCAGCGCATGTACCATGGTGGCGGCTACCAAGCCGCTAGGACTTCGGGAGATGATCACTCGGTGGATTCTGGTTCCCCGAGGACTCACTACACCGTATGTAGCCATGCCATGGGAGCCGACTACACCACAGGGGATCAGGTGGTCAGCCCAGTTCTCAGTTTATGATCCTTACTACTGGCAGACTGCTTGGATCCCATTGATGGAGGATGCGAGAGAGGCAGCAGCCGCAGCAGCTGCACCAGCTGAGGAGGATGAGGAGGAGACTGCTGACGATGATGATGACAGGGATGATGGATTTGCTATGGATACAGGGACTGATACTGCTGGGACGGGTGCGCCGGTTATTGACATAGATGATGATGATACTGAGCCTGCACCAGCTGCATCACCAGTCCGACCTGCTAGGCGTAGGGTACGCCAACAGAGGGATCGAGAGGCTCACCGTCGGATCGATGATCTGACGGATCAGATGATCGATTCGTATGCTGCCCTATCACTGGATATCCGTGAGATGCAGGAGAGACAACACTACCAGCACGTGATGGCTGAGATCCAGTTTCAACATATCATGGGCTATCCATTCGACCCATCTCAGTATCCGTATGTGTCACCACCACCACCACCGGATCATGACTATTGAGAGCTTGCATGATTTTCTTTCTTATTTATTATGCAGCTCAGCTTTATGTCCGGTGAGTATTTTATTCTCTTTTGACTTATTTTGACCCACCGGGACAGTGTGTCCCAAGTATGGGGTATTTGGATGTAAGTACTTGACTTATGTGATGTATTATCGACTCTTATGGTGTATGACTCTTGGATATTTATGATCCTATTATGCTTTATCTTGCTTTATGTGCTTATCTGAGATTACATGCATACATACAGGTTAATTGATTGAGAAAACGAAAAAAAAAAACTGGTTTATAAAAAATTTTTTTACCTCGACCGGGGCAGTTCTGGCCGAACGAGGCACTTCACCTCGGTTGACCTAGAGCACCTCGACCGAGGTGGGTTAACTGAGAGTTTTCGAAATCGATTTTTGTGCTTCTTATCTGGATATGACCTCAGTGATGATTTCTGTTTACTGACTGGTTTTTGAATTCTTTATATGTTTGAAAGGTTTTATGATATATTTAAGTTGCTAAATGCTTTGTTTGAAATTTTTGGCATGTTTAATACTTTGTTTTTATCCAAATTATGTTGAATTTGAAGGTTGACACCACAAGATAAGTTCTCTCACTCTCTTCCTGGAAAGACCAAGGCAATTCATTCTCTTCTCTTCTTCTTCTTGATCATGCTTAGTCCCTCATATATATATTTGCCTCCCTTTACCTATCCGGGAATTTGGAAGCAAGCAAAGTGGAGAAAGCAAGTGAAGTAAAAGTTGAGAAGTTGGCTGGAAGTGAAAGTGTTAGAAAGTAATAATAGGTTTGGGGAAGTCAATCATGATGATGAGTAACTCGGCACCATTCACATAGCCGGGTGTTTGTGTCTTGCCAAAATCGGATTGAGCGATATTCCTAACGGGTCATGGTATGTGCATCAAGGGTTTGAGGCATCTCGAGAAATTGATGATTGCTGATTTCCTAGGCTTCGGTTATTGTGCACCTCTGTCCATGCATCCCAAAAAGTAAAAAAAAAAAAAAAGGTAAATAAGCAAAGCTTATTGGTGGAGGATGTTGAAGTTCAAAAGAAGTGAAGTGAAGGTCCTTTTTCCCGGATTCTAGCACCACATTCCTTATACACATCCCACCCTCACACATTTCTTTGACCTTTCATTTGAAAAGCCCTTGAGACCTCGAGCTTGTTGATTGACTTAGTGGTTTAAACTGGATTATACATGATTAATTTCGATGATTATGACTTATTATGCATTATATAATTTTATGCAAAGATGAACAACTTCCTCATATTTATAAAATGTTTTGAGCATATTTTGATTTTGAATTCCATGAGGTATTCTCTTAGAGTGATCTATGATTGTAGCACACCGTAAAATTGTTTTGAAAGACCTTTTCATTGATCTTTATGACTATAATCCATTCTATCTTGTATTTTATATGCGGAATTTGCTTGGGGACAAGCAAGGGCTAAGTATGGGGTATTTTGATAGCATGAATTATTGTCTATATTTTGGAGTCTGTTTAGACGTTTTATCTTCAATAATCTACATGTTTGTATGTATATTATATGATTATATTGTCGTTTCATCTATCTTTGCTGGAATCGAGGTCTACACCTAGTTTTGCTGTAATCGTAGGTAAAATGGCACATTTTGGACTAAAAAGGAGCAAAAGGAGCAAAGGAGTTATTGGAGCTACATCCAGAGAGCATAGCCATGGATTAGGGATTTACTTTGGACCAGATTTGAGAGATTTCACATTCAGTTGTGATTCACCTCGGTTGACTACAGTACCACCTCGACCGAGGTGATCCAGAGGAGTTGACTCGACCGAGGCGAACACCTGGGACGCGGCGAGAATATTTTATTCTTGGCTAAGATCTTTTATTTTTGGAAGGAAGATCTCATATTTTTGGGCTTGGTTCCTGGAAGGAAGAAGATAATTCAGCACATATATTTTACCTATTTTTATGGGAAGAGATCTTTCTAAGATATCTTATCTTTGGAAGGTTAATTTTCCTATAAAAAGGGTTGGATTTTCCACAATTTGGCATCATGCTATACCACCAATTGGGTTTAGACATCCGCTGCAGCCATACTCCAGTTGGGAGATTTGAAGAACTTTTTTAAAGGTTGAAGGAAGAAAGTCTATATCTTTTATAGCTTTTGAAGGGTTTTTGTAAGATCATCTTAGATTCCCTTCTTGTTGATTGTCTTGTTGGATTGTGATCCAAGGAACGCTTTTGTTGTGATATTTGATTCAGTTATTGAAGTCTTTTCATTAAATTCTTCTTGTTCAAATAATCACTTTCTTCCCATATATTTGATTAACACTTTCATGAAGATGAGTGGCTAATTTTCTTGTGTGATTCTAGGGTGATTGGCTGAAGGTTGTGGGAAAAACAATGATAGAATAATCTTAAATCACAGTAGGACCCTGAAAGTTCGAGTCTTTACCTTAACCCTAAGCATCTCGCTCAGTCGATGAACATCTCGGCCGGGGTGGAATTCTTCTGACCGATGTGACTTATCTTATCCGAAACTGAGAGTTAAGTGTTAGAGTTTGCCAAATCCTATTCTTATTACACCTTTCCTGGTTCAATGCAAGCTTAGGATGAGACTTACCCGGTAATTCCTTTGTTTGTTTACCAAAGATCATAAGTGTAGGTAATAAAGGTTTATCTTTTATTGGGGTTTGAGTGTGCTTTCATCCCATCTATGTGAGTTAGCCTGAGACTTACCCGGTAAAGGTTGATTCTATTCCCTTAGATGGTGTGTTAGTTTGAGGTTATAGTTCTTTATCTTAATTCCTTGAGACTTACCCGGTAATAGGAGTTACGGTTTTGGATTAGCGAGTAGTGAGACTTACCCGGTGATCTATTCCACTTTAGAAACACCTTCCCTATGCAAAAATCTCAACTTTGTCCACTTTATCTTTAGATCTTGAGGTGGAACCACAACTAGATGCTTTAATCCCTAGAATTGCATATTTCCTTAATTGACTTTTTATCATCCTTGATTGTTTTAATCGCTTGTTGTGGTTAGTATTTACGAAGCTTACCTATTCCGACTTTGCTTCACTAAGTCCCTGTGATCGACCCCTGGAATTCCTTGCTTTTACTACGATTGACCCATACACTGCGGGTTCGCATCCTTGTTTTAAGCTTACGTATAGGGTTATAAATTTAAAGCTTGCACACACCGTTTGGAGCGAACAGTGAGACCCTTAACTTGTAGTGGGTCATGTGGATGATTTTCGATAGCGATCAAGCATTCTATAAGAGAATATAATCAATGGTTGAATGAGAGCATTATTTATTCATGTTTTTGTTTTCTTTTAAAATTCACCGCCCATTCTATCTTTGTTTTCTATGTTTGAATTTGACTTTTCTTCACCAACCCTAATTTTTCATTAGTACTTTAGTATCATGCACCATCCGTGCGTATTCAAAATGAATGGTCGTGCAAAGGCGATGTTTATCATCAACTATAAAATCAACATGCACCATTTGTGCTTGGTCAATATATATTCACGTTTAATAGTTATACTATAATAAAGAAGAGTCATTTCCTGCACGTATAATCTTGTAAAAGCACGACTACACATTAACATTATATATTGCACATTTAAATTTAAATTATTAAGAAAAAATATTATTCACTGTATTAATAAGGTAGTACATACTATTTCATTAATTAGTGGGTATATATAGATCTTATCATAACCGTTGAATTATTTTGATTGTGTGGTTCATATTCTCATTTCTAAAATGGGAGACAAAATTACAAATTACCGTAACTATTGACTCCGGAGGGACCCATATGGCTTGAGAGAGTGGTACCACGTTATCGAGAGTGGAGAGAGAGGATGCATTATGACATTACATTCATACGCATGTCATGGTCATCATGCACATAACATTATATTGTTCTTCTTTTGATAATTATTATTATAGTTACGGTATAGTAATTCGTTTCCGTAATAATGATTTCTTGAGATTTGTCCTTAAGAGTTGTTGCAAGTTATACGCTTCATATCTGAGGGGTTCTTAGTAGTAACATAGTTATGTGAATAATTCGTGGGCATGTTTACCTTTTATGCATTTTTATAGTTTTATTTACCTTTTGTTCTCTCTACAATATATATCCATGTTTAGTCCGATCTTAGGGCTTGACCCTTGTTAGCTAACAAGTTTCATCTTGATTTTGTTGTTAGGTTCTTCTCCTAACGGTAGGTATGCTACCGAGGTTACCTTGTAACTCGATGGTGTTCAGCCGGATTCTTCGGTGCCTTATGACCTGGGGTGTTTCTGCTTGATAAACTCTTGAGTAGACTTTTTTGTTTAGACTACGTTTTTCTTTTTTTTTGAACCTTCATTGATATTGTTGTGATCCTTGGATTTATCTAGGCTGTCTGCATACACTAACATTTTTTCGCATTTTGACATGATAATCAGGTTGGATGTTTTCTTATATTTGTCGTGTCCTTTTTGGAAGATCCAGTTGATGTTGTTGTTGTCAAGCTATTATTGATGATTCCATTGTGTGAATCAAACCTAGTGACGTCTCAATTTGCTAAAAATTTGGGCGTTACAACAATTGTGGACATCTCAGATTTGGGTTGCAACAAAGCCGTCAAGAGTCGATCATACATCCACGGCTCCTTCTCAATAAAACACTCAAACCACCACCAAAAGACAACATCAAAACAAAGAATACGATTATGCCGAACACGGGTATCATGATATATAAGTGTGTATAACTTTGATGGTAAAAGAATCATGATTTATAAGGAGAAAATTGTTCATAAAGAGTTAGTTTACTAATTGGTTTAAAATAGTTGCTTTTGTTTTGATTGTTTTGATTTTGTTCGATTTATTTTTGAACTCTTTATCTCCTTGGGCAATAAAGATTTGAGTCTTAACTCATTCGAAACTTGATTTTTATTTTTGCTTTTCATTTTTGGTGTTTTTGGTGCCGTAGGCCGAGATCGATGTCGTTAGGCCGCGAGATTGGTGCCTTAGTTCGAGATTAACCTCCTCATTCTTCGTATAACATTTCATAGAGGAAATTAGTCAAAATTGTACCTATGTTTAAGAAATTAGAATGAATATTTTGTAAATAAGTAAAATTCATTTTTTCTATATTCCAAACCTTCCCAATAAAGAAGGAGAATTAGTCATTTTAACTTCTTTTTTAATGTTTGGTTTAATGAATAATCGAAAGCGTTTTTGCAGATATGGTGGTAACCAACGAGGTTGGTGTCGGGTTGAGCCATGCATCATATTGTTGGTGTTAATTATGGTGTTTTTTCTTTCATGGTGTAAACTGTAGTTTTGGGCTTCTTCGTTGGCCTTTCGGAATCTATCATTCTCCCCTAGTGCGAAGATAAATGAAGAATTTTGCTTAAACAAAAGAAGGAGAAGAAGGGGGTTAGGCTTTCTATTTTTTTAGGAAAACTGATAATGATCATTTTAAGCATAAAGCCATATATCTTGTTCAGATTCTCAAAACTAATCGAGATAATAGTTCTTTTCATGGTGTAAACTGTAGTTTTGGGCTTCTTCGTTCGCCTTTCGGAATCTATCATTCTCCCCCGGTGCGAAGATAAATGAAGAATTTTGCTTAAACAAAAGAAGGAGAAGAAGGGGGTTAGGCTTTCTATATTTTTAGGGAAACTGATAGTGATGCAATTTAAAGCATAAAGCCATAGATCTTGTTCAGATTCTCAAAACTAATCGAGATAATGGTTCGGATAGTGGACATAGGCCACATGATAGGAAGTTTCACAAGTTGAAACTCCATTTGTTAGAGCAACGTGTCGCTTAAGAAAAGCCGAACACAACAACTTGGAACTCTGCCATGATCCGGAAAGGACCCCATCATCCTTGCTGCTGACAGGAAACCAGTAAGAATTTCTTTCTTCTAATTCATTTGAAAGAGGAGAGCCGTTGAATGGTGGTGTGAGCACCATGAACAAACTTTGTAAAATCATGATACACCGTGAAAAGGATGTTTTAGTTTGGAGTTCTCCCTAACATATCGAAAGAGAATGATGGATTTCTCATCAGATCAGGAAATCCAAGGTAGAGA
Organism: Fagopyrum esculentum; assembly: GCA_033239045.1. Taxonomy (NCBI): domain Eukaryota; kingdom Viridiplantae; phylum Streptophyta; class Magnoliopsida; order Caryophyllales; family Polygonaceae; genus Fagopyrum; species Fagopyrum esculentum. The sequence goes on from BSUD01000003.1 coordinate 14,067,345, forward strand.
AAAATTGTTGGATCAATTTGGGGTTGTATGTGGTGACAAGGACATGAAGATTATCCGCATGTCGCATGGGATGATTTTTTTCCCCCATAGATATAGGGTTCACAGGCTCCTGATCGGCCATGTTTAACATATTTTGGAGGAGGATAGGAGCTTCTAGCACTCATGTTTTGTTCGATTTAGAGAAAATGCTTGAGGCAGCTGCCATGGTTGGTTTCTAGGGTTTAGGGTTTGTAACATGGATTTCCTTTTGATTTTTCATGAAAGAGGAATTTTCTTTATGGTAAACAGTAGAGAGATTTTTTATTTTTATGTTTCATTTCTCTTATTGGTTCACTCCTCCGAAAATTATAAATTTGGATTTTTTTTTATCTTTTAAATTTTAAATTAATGATAAGTCAATGAGAGTACTAAGACATTATGGGCCCGTTTGGTTTTAACTCCAATTCGAAAACGGAATGGAAACGAATCTAGTCCGTACGTATAGCCTTAGTCATGAAAGTTTTTGGAATCATTTCTTGTGGTTTGAAGTAATTGAAGTACAATTTGATTACTTTTGATACCCTATTGGAAAACAAAATGTGGGAAAGCAAGTGCATTTTGTATTAAACCACAAGGAATGATTCCATAAAATTTCATGAATAAGGATATACATATGAACAAAGTTCGTTTTCATTTCGTTTCCGTTTCCGGAGTTGGGACCAAACGGACCCTAAGTTAGAACATCCAATCGCATAAAATAAAATTTGGACCGATTTCACATAACACACAAAAAAAAAAACGTTTGTTAAGGAGAAAGAGGAAGAAATTGCATGCAAATTTGATGCAGGAGCAAGTCCATCAAATCTGCATTGCAAACCCTACAACAAACTAACTAAGTACATATGCCAAACATGACATGACACACAATAATTGCATTTTAATTACTCCTATCTTATAACCTACTTTTGGTTTTGCTCTTTATGAAATTTCATATGACAGTGCCATGAGTAAAATAAAAAATATAAAAATTGGATCAAAGTAGATATCTTTTTTGTTTCTGTGCCTAGATTTGACATCTCAACAATTCATCACAATTTAGTATTTACATTATATAAGATAAAAAAAAGTATTTCACTTATTCCTTACGAGGCAATATATAATATTAATCAGTTTCTACGTTCACTAAAAAACAAAGTTTATGATTTTTTTATTAGACTTAAAAATCTAATATTTTCAAGAACTAATTATTGTTCATTATTTTAATGAGAATTTTAATTTCTGATAAATTCCTTCTCCTTTTCTTTTTTTTTTTACTTTTCACGAGCACTCATATATCCACATGCAGCATCATTGTGGCAAACCTCCATCGATATTAAATAAGTATATAATATAAATATATAAAGATGGGTTTCGTTCAAAATGATTAAAGGCAAATCCTCATTGTAGTAATTAGTAGAAATGTCAAAGGCCAACCACCAAGATTAATAAATAAGGTTGAGACTTGAGAGCACTTACTCACTTACAAGTGATAGTGAAAGTGTTGAAAATTCAACCACAAAAATGTTACACGATTATGATTCGAGTTTTTAAAGTACAGGAGAATAATTTGAAACAATATTAACTATTAACATTGAATTAAAATAAACTAAAATTATAAGGAGGTATTTATCAAAAATATATGTCTTATTTTTTTTTACAAAAATCTTACATCCGATGATTAAGTGGAATATAGTTTTTTCCTTTTATCGAAATTAACTCTTTATAGTGAATAATTCGTCTTAGTTTGTCTCATCGAATTTATAAAAATATATTAATAATGAAAAATAACTCGTTATAATGAATAATGATTTTGTTTCGAGCTTTTAAAGTATAGAGAAAGTAATTCAAAATAATATCAACATATCAACATTGAATCCAAAATAGTACCAATTTTTAAAATTAACTAGTTTAGAGCCCGCACCTTGTGCGGGTTTTGTGTAAGTAAAAAAGTAATTTATTTTTAATTTTAATATTATGTATTTTGAGATTTATCTATAAAAAAAATTTAAGAATAAAAAAAAACATTATATCCAAACTTAGCCATTTTTTTATGAACTGCTACAACTAACATAATGTTGTGAGGATTGAATTAAAAAAATTATAAAATGAAAGGAAATAATTAAAATTCAAAAAGATTATTTTTATAGTATTATATCTATACCTCAATATAATATTTAAAACTTAGTTATTTATTATAAAAAATATCTTGAAAAGATTGAATAGATTTTAAAAATAACATATAAATTTTTAAAAAGTGAAGATGGTAAAATTTAACTATTTTGAGTGTAAAGAAGAATTCAAATTTTAAAATTAAAAATTATCTAGAAAATATTGAATAGATTTTAAAAATAAGGGTTGTTTTAGTATAATATATAGATTTATTAAAAAAAGTTGAAATTAAAAATTAAAAAACGAATTTAATTTTTAAAAATTAAATTTAAAAATAAAAAAAAACTATGATATAAAATTTAAAGTAAAAATTAAATTCAATAACTAACTTAATAATTAAATTTTAAAAATTAAAAATAAGGAGAAGAAAATAAATGAAATTGTAAAATGTGCCTATATTATATATTTCTTACATTATTAACACACAATTCCAAAAATATAAGAAAGATTTCAAATTTTTGTTTGTTAAACTTTTGAAGATTTGGTTTATTATCAATATCTTATGATTTTTTTTTATTTTAAATATTTGATAGGTATATTGCAAAAAGTTTGTAAATAAGTCAATTAGATTCTTACGTGACATGTTTAAAATATGATGTGAAATTCCTAATTGTTTATTAATATTTTTAGAATTTATTTTATAAAAAAGAATGGCAAATCTGTAAATATCTTGTGGCATATCTGTAAATATATTGAAAAAAGTCCTAGGTAGCATACCTTAGTGATTGACATGTGGACTATGTGGGTTGTGTTTTAGTATGTTATATAGATAGGATCGATACAAACTATGGACATATTTACCAAAAATAATACGTCTCATATTTCCGACAAAGTTCTACCTCCGGTGATGACGTGACGTCATATTTTTTTACATGTTCTCAAAAAATTAGAATGAGTTGTGTGACGTGGATTTTATTCATTTAAAATTTTTTAATTAATATTATTTGATATTCTAAAATATAAATAAATTTATTTTTTTAATTTTTGAAAATAACTGTTAACAAAATTATATAAAATTTAAAAAAAAACTTTTATTTTTACAAAAATATAAATTTATTTTTTAAAAAACTTAATTTAATTTTTTTAACATAGTAAATGATACTAATATTATTTTTTTAAAATGAAATCCATGTCACACAATAATCATAGTTTTTGATGACGCGTACGAAATCGGTTTCACGTTATCGGCGGAGTCAAGTTTTATGATGAAAAACAAGTAGTGTTATTTTTTGTGTGAATATGTTGGTAGTTTGTATGCTCTTGGTAAATTTCACCGCTGGAATTATTTTGGGTTCAATATTGATAGTTAGTATTATTTTGGTTATTTTTTCAAAAGTCTAATACTTTTAGTGAATTAGCATTGATTTCAACTAAATTTTTTTGAAAATATTTAGGATAAAATTTTTATTATCTCCAACAGCGAAAAATGTCATTCTATTGTTTAGATTTTGATCAAATTTAAGTGTGGTTTTACGTTTCCAAGGTATTAATTAAGAGAGTTGTGATAATAATTATAAAATTTATTTTGATTAAATACTTTTTAACAAAATATTAAGGGTGATAATATTTAATAAGTGTTAAAGTTGAAAAAAAATATTATAATTTGATTAATAATTGTGTTAATGATTTAAACGATAATTTTTGCGATCGAAGCAAATATCTTTCAATAAGAAGGACAAAGTAATTTTGTTTTATAGAATATTAAACTAATAAGTTAAATATGTTCACTTTCATACGCCACATGAAACACACAAATCTTTGCAATGAACCTTTGGAAAAAGTTATAATTCATGATATAATCGGATATCTACATGATTGACAAAGCAAAGATGCGAGGAGCTTATAAAAATAGTCAAAATAATTATCGCTTTATTACCTATAATATTATTTCATATGCAAGCAAAGCACTATCTCTTTGACTTCTTTTTCTTAGTATCATACTATCATGTACCTTTAATTTAGCCAAGATTCTCCAATTTTGAATATATTTTGATATTTAAATGTTCATATTGATAATATAATATAACTTATAATTATATTATTTATACAAATATTTATCATTATTTATATAATTTTATTAAATTATATAAGTTTAAATTTTGACATTATATAATTATGTTATAAGATATGACATTTGAATAAATTATAAAGTTCAACCCTCTATTTTCTTCACTATTCTTAATTCCACAACATTATGAAGAAAATGTAAAGGTAAAGATAGAAATAAAGTTAAAGAGGATGCTAAAAATATAGGTAGCAATTAGCATTAACTTTTGCATTATTAGGTTTGAACATGTGAATCCCTCTTCTCCTTAGGAAACCCATTATGTTGACTAGAATGAGCTTTACCAAATTTATATATCTAACCCTATTTATGAGATCATAACATCTTATACATTTATAAATTTAACAATAATATTTATATAATTAGTAAAAAAATAGAATTTGTGGGTGAGTACAAATAATCCTCAAAAAATTACAATAATATTACGTTTTAGAAAAATAATCATCATATATCATAAGCATAGAATGAAATGTTTTTTAAGTACAAATTTACAAATAACTAAATAATAATCCTCAATAATTTAGAATCATATTAGTGAAAAGAAAAGATTCATTTTATACTCTAAATATATAACTAACAACTTATGATTATTTAAAAATACCTAACACATTTTACACACATGGTCATGGTGTAACATGTTATATACTTTTTATAAATTAAAAGTTGTGAATACGTACAAATAGTTCTGAATAACTTATAATTCGATTTGAACAGCCATCACAGGTCATAAGTATATACGTACAACTTTTAAAAAAGTGTAAATCATGCAAAATTATTCTTAAAATCAAATAAATTCACAAAATGAGTTCTTTCAATCAACCACCAACTCAAACTTTTTACATAATACTAAAATATTAAAAATAGTTTTTTAAATATAACTTCCATTAAACAAATAATAGAGAATTTTTATAATAAAATCGGTTAACTTGAACTATCTGAGTCCGGATAGTTAATAGGTCAGCAACACAGTTTGATCGCGCTTATCGTTAATAATCTTTAAAAGAAATACTAAAAAACATATGATGATAACTATTTTGAATAAAAAAATATGAAAAATATTTTTTGACATATATATGGACTCATGGACCATAGTTCATATAAATCACAATTTCATTCTTGACTTTTCTCCAAAAACCAAACATCATATGATAATTTTCCAAAACTCCACATAGGAATCCTGCAACTTTCATCTACTTGAAGCACAGAGAGAAGATGGGTTCAAAGGAAGAAGACGATTCAGCACCAAAACTGGCATTATTCTCAGTACCAACAGAGAAATTTACAGTCATGGGAATGGTAACACCGCCGCATCACTCAGCTTCAATACCATTTAGATGGGAAGAAGAGCCTGGAAAGCCAAGACCTTGTAAAGCCCTTTCATTGATACCAGAAACTCCATTAAAGGGCTTAGAGCTTCCACCAAGATTACAGTACGAGTCCAAATTTACCAAAACACCCTCCCCTACAACAGTTTTGGAAGGGCCTTACATCAGTAAGTCAATCTTTCACTCTTTGAGGCTTATAAGGTATAAAGAAGGCTCTTCTTCCTTTGATGGCGGCGAGAGCGGCGGAAGTAGCCCAGATAGAGGCCTGTTGAGCTCTGTTGGGATTAGTAGGAGATGGTTTTTGCAAAGGAAGAAGAATGTTGATGAGGGTAGCTTTGTCTTTTCCACCTTTTCCGGTGAAGATGGTGATTCTAAGGTGGAGGTGACAAGGATTACTAGGAAGAGGAGCTTGTTGGGCCTTACAAAAGCTAGGTCTAATTTCTGGGTAAGTTCATTCTGCTTTGGTTTTTGTTCTTGCTTATCTCTAGAGGGTCAAAAAGATTAGTTTTAAATTCACATAATTATCACTTATTTTCATGCTATTTCATGTGGGTTTTAGGGTTTTAGTTATAGAAGCTTGAAAATTTCAGCCATGGGAGAAGTACAATTGATCTTTCAACAAGAAAACCTGAAAATTTTGTAATTGTATTTTTAAAATGTTAAACTATATCTTCAATTATAAAACTTATTATGAATAACAATTACATTTCTAAAAATATATTTACTTACGAAAAGGGCAGTGGCGGTTGTTTTAAAAATAAAATCTAGTCGTAGTTTGGTTCGAGCTTTACTAGTAAGTTCTTTTAGTTGTCACGCTTGATTCATTTATTAAACATGGTTTTTCTTCCTATGATTTTCGACGGTAATTTATAATTTATCATCATTTTATCCACCTTGAATCAAATGAGCACTAATTTTAGGAGTGATTTTAAGTAATGGAAAATATAGATTGCTTGAAATGGAGTTGATTAGTAGGGTGTACTTAGTTGAAATGTCAATTTTATTTCCATTGCCATAAGGAGGTGGTGATGGTCCTAAATCCTAATAGATAGCTCTCATGTTTGCATAGAATGTGTTGTCTTTGTGAGTTGGAATGGGGCATCTGTTTTCTGACCCTTTGATAGCAACAATTTATGTTTGTGGTCCATTTGTAATCACCATTTCCACTAAAAGGGTGTTTTCATCGCGCTCTATAAACCTGTTTTTGGAACATGATAGAATTAAATCAATTAATTGAACATGAGGAATAGTTGATTCCGATCTCATGTTTTGTATAACTTAAAATGAGAATCATTTTCATTTCAAAGATGAGATATTTTGGGTTTTGAGTTTTCTTGGTATTCAATGTGCATGATGTTGAAATGAATAAGAAAAGTTAGGGTTTTCATACCTTTATACCAAAAATGAGTATAGTATCGACATTTGATATGAACACGTTATATTCTTGTTTGCTATCGATATTGATATCTAATATCCGAATATCGATATCAATCGGGCCTTAATTTATGACTTTGATAAAGAAAGTACACAAAGAAAAAGTTGTAGAGAATGATATCCACATGATTTTTAGAAGGATTTGTGAAGCAAGCACATGGAACTGATCAACCTAACCACAATAAACTAATGGTGTTTTTTATTTATCTTGTGTGATGGTGATATGATGAACAGACAACCATCTATGGGGCCGTGAAGCAGGTGATCCCTAGCCCAAGGAGAAGCAAGTTGAAGAAGTGAAGAAAATGACAAAGTAGGTTGTTGATGTTTTTTATACTAGCATTCAAGACCTCCTTCACTCTGCCGTCAAGACTCCAATGGGAAAATTGCATCTTTGATGATCATATTCATCTTTTACCCAAAAAAGAAGGGAAAAGGCTGTGTGTTACAAAGAATTACTTTATTTAAACTCATTAAAAAATTGTGTGCTGAGGATGAGGATATATGTATATCTGTGTGTAACATGAACTTCAAGGTTGTGTAGCATGTAACATCAAGATTAGGGCATCTCCGTCTGTTAGTCTGTTATTTTATGTACTATATAAGAAATGAAAATCGGAGTCGATGTGTTTGTCACTGCCGTGAGTTAAACACACTAAACCAGTAAACCAAGTCTATAACTTTCATAGCTTGAGGCAAGGGTTCCTATCATAGGACAAAAATCTGAAAACTTTTCTATTCCCGAAATCGCTAAAGGCGAAAACAGAACCTTATTATGTCTAGATTTGGTCGCAGGTCATAGCAGAAAGGGGACATAGCTTATGAAAAGGGTAAGCCCACTGCACTAATTGTGGATGGTAGATGAGGCAACTAATTCAGAACTGATGTGCATTTTGTTTGGGGATGGAAAAAATACAGACAAGCACATGTAACATGTCTCAATAGACATACAAAAGTTCAAAGAGTTATCCTTAAAGTGGTCCTGAAGTCTGTACAGGAGCAATTATGTAGGCTGATCTAGCACTTTATGGCTCAATGTCAGTCAATCAAACAGTAAAGATGAATATTTCACAATGCATATATCCTAATCTAGCTATGTAGCAAAAACTGAATAAGCTAAAACTAGAGTGGTTAGAGTGGTTATACCATAACTATGCCATATGTCAAAGAAGCGGGGTTAGGGGAACACATGGTGGGGGTCGTCCATCTAACATGTATGTAGGACACTGGTTTTTTCTTCAAGAATCATGTAAGAGCTCAAAAAGGTCACACTAACGATAAGAAAGGCAAGTATACATTCCATGAATTAGGATTCAAGTCTAAATCCTTTACATGACACAAAGTGAAAGATGATATGTTTTCTTTCTCAAACTAACCGGGAAATACGAACTTGACCTTTATTCATAGAAGAAGAATTTAGGTAAACAATCAGCAAAAAACAGCTCCAGCCCATTTGATCACTGCTTTTTACCAGTCATTCCAGCAACAACCTGTAATAATAACACATGACAAGTCTGGATCACCAATTGACAAAACAAATCTGAAGGAGCACCACTTAAAGCAATGAAAGAAGCTAATTATGACCGTAGGTCCATATTGCTTGAATTCTATGAAAACTAAAGCGTTCCAAAACATAAGCAGTGCATAGTAAGTTATAAAATTATCTAATGGCTGTAGGCCCAAAACATAAGCAGTGGGTAAATTTTATAAGAATGGGCGCTTTACCAAGACTTGATAAAAACAGAGAAAGGAGCAATGAAACAATTAAATTATGGCACTAGGCCCAAATTAGTTCATGGAATATATATGCAAATTGTTGGTGAAATGATGAAGGCAACTATATTAATTTTTCACATCCGGCGGGTCTAATACATGGAGGGGATGCACGCCTAGTGAACCTACGCACACAAGACTTCGGTAATTTTCCATCCTAAAACCAATTGGCAACGGGAGGAGTAGCCTAGGACTTGTATGTTAGGTTCACATACTATCATATTGTTGACATGGGACGTTTCCACACATCTCAACAACTATATATGCTATTAACTCTCATTTGCAGAAGACTTAGCTGATGCAGAGTGAGAGTTGAACAAGAATATGTTTTTCATCTTATGAAAATATCCCACCAATATAGATGACAGAAAAAATTAGCATGAACTCACGTCCTTTAAAGCAGGTTGTGGAACTTGCTTGGACGATTCAAAGGAATCCAATATCGGCCTGACAACAGCGGGAAGGAAGAGCCCTGTGAAAAGAAAAGAGTAATAATTAACTATAATCCTCAAAAAAGGTTACTGGCATGGATGGTTGTCTGATTTCATTTCAAGGCAAGATGAAGCATGACATGCTTGAGTTATATCAGTGGAAATAAAAGTCTACAAAACAAAACACTGCTTGAGAATCATATGGTTTTCCTCAACACTCTAAACTGAAAACACGTTAACTTGAGGACAGATATTAAGGCAATTTACAACCATGAAAATGGCCAAAAATCAAGTTTAGAGGCCATAGGCAGACAAAATCCACCCACTGTGAATATTTCAAGGATCGACGTCCGGCAGAAGGAGGGAATACACAGATGATTGTTAAAAGTAATATCCCCTGAAATTTGGTAATCAAGTAATTTGTTGACTGATTGAATCCATACCATCAAAAGCATTCAAATGATAGACATTTAACCAAATTATTAGGCTCCAATACCATTCATCATATATGAAAATATTAAACTTCAGGCTAAGGTTTAATTGCATAGATGGTTATCTGATTTGAATAAAAGGTCAAGGCAAGATGAAGCGTGAAATGTTTGAGTTATATCAGTGGAATTAAAAGTCTAAAAAAAACACTGCTTGAGAATCAAATGGTTTTCCAAAACGCTCCAAACTGAAAACACATTAACTTGAGGACAGATATCAAGGCAATTTACAACCATGAAAATGGCCAAAAATCAAGTATATAGGCGATAACATCCAGCATTGAAATGTTATAGACAATTTAACCAAATTAATAGGCTCCAATTCCATGGATCATAAAATGAATATATTAAACTGCAGGGTAAGGTTTAATTTCTAAGAACTTCGTCAAAATGTAGCTTCCATTACACGTCAAAAACCAAAACATTGACCAGTTGGAGGAAATCCGAACTGTTCAGACAATGAGATCAGATCACGCCGTCAAGGATATGAACGGGCTAACGCAAATTGTTTAACATGCCACACAATCGAATTTTTCTCGATGAGCATCAGAATGCTGAAAGACTCAGGTAAATTCCACAGATCGTCAATAATGGATATACCAGCAGATATATTAAAGTTTCCATCACTTAAACTTCAGGCCAAGGTTTAATTGCATAGATGGTTATCTGATTTATATACAAGCTCAAGGCAAGATGAAGCGTGACATGTTTGAGTTATATATCAGTGGAATTAAAAGTCTACAAAAAAAACACTACTTGAGAATCAAATGGTTTTCCTCAACGCTCTAAACTGAAAACATATTAAGTTGAGGACAGATATTAAGGCAATTTACAAACACAAAAACGGCCAAAAATCAAGTATATAGGCCATAAGCAGAAAAAAATCCACCCATTGTGAATGTTTCAAGAATCGACATCCGGCAGAAGGATAGTACACAGATGTTCGATAAAAGTAACATCCCCTGAAATTTGGTGATTGAGTAATTTGTTGACTGATTGAATCCATAACATCCAGCATTGAAATGTTATAGACAATTTAACCAAATTATTAGGCTTCAATACCATGGATCATAAAATGAAAATATTAAACAGTAGGCTAAGGTTTAATTGCTAAGAACTTCGTCAAAATGTAGCTTCCATTACACGTCAAAAACCAAAACATTGACCAGTTGGAGGAAATCCAAACTGTTCAGACAATGAGATCAGCTCATGCCGTCAAGGATATGAACGGGCAATCGCATATTGTTTAACATGCCACAATCGAATTTTTCTGGATGAGCATCAGAATGCTGAAAGATTCAGGTAAATTCCACAGATCGTCAATAATGGATATACCAGCAGATATATTAAAGTTTTCATCACTTAAACTTCAGGCCAAGGTTTAATTGCATGGATGGTTATCTGAATTCAATACAAGCTCAAGGTAAGATGAAGCGTGACATGTTTGAGTTATATATTAGTGGAATTAAAAGTCTACAAAAACTAACGCTGCTTGAGAATCAACTAGTTTTCCTGAACGCTCTAAACTGAAAACATATTAATTTGAGGACAGATATTAAGGCAATTTACAACCATGAAAACGGCCAAAAATCAAGTATATAGGCCATAGGCAGAAAAAAACGACCCATTGTGAATGTTTTAAGAATCGACATCCGGCAGAAGGATAGTACACAGATGTTCGATAAATGTAAAATCCCCTGAAATTTGGTGATAGAGTAATTTGTTGACTGATTGAATCCATAACATCCAGCATTGAAATGTTATAGACAATTTAATCAAATTATTAGGCTCCAATACCATGGATCATAAAAAAAATATTAAACAGTAGGCTAAGGTATTGCTAAGAACTTCGTCAAAAGCTAGCTTCCATTACAGCTCAAAAACCAAAATATTGACCAGTTGGAGGAAATCCAATCTGTTCAGACAATGAATTCAGGTCAAGCCGTCAGGGATATGAACGGGCTAACGCAAACTGTTTTAACTGCCACACAATCGATTTTTTCACGATGAGCATCAGAATGTTGAAAGATTCAGGTAAATTCCACAGATCGCCAATAATGGATATACCAGCAGACACATTCAAGTGTCCGTCCCTTAAACTATGTGAATGCTTAAAATCTTAAAGCCTAATCAAAGAACAACTAGAGTTGATCAATTCCTTAACTTACATCGTTTCAGATCGCTAAAACTAGGGTTTTGAAAGGGGAAGAAAAATGGAGAGAGAACAATTGAGGGATTACCAAAACCAGCGATGAGGCAAGAAGCTGCAACGATAGGCTCTTGCGCAACGAACATCCTCAACCTCTCCATCACTGCCATTTTCAATCTCTCTCGCCGATTCTCTCTGTCTCTCTTTCGATAGATGGACGAAGCAAAAAGCCTTGAAGTTGAAACAGTGAAGATGAAAAGAAAGGACCACATTACATCTTCGACTCGGATTCAAACCGAATTATCCAATTCGGGTACGCCCGTTGATTCCTAGCACGCCTCTGCCTTCCTCTAAATGGGCCCATGGACCAGGCCCATATTGAGCTTCAGATCTATTCTCCAATAGACAAATTTCAACCGATTGGTTTCCAGTGGGAAACTGTAAGCAGAACCAGAAGGGTGTAATACGACCCGAGCACCTGCATGCTAAGCTCGGCTCGTTTAGAGGGGTCGATTCTAATTTTATACGAGCTTTAAAATGCGTTCATACTCTGCTCATTTAAAAATTGAACAAGTTTGAGCCGAGCTTTTGACGAGCCGAACCTGAGTAGCTCGGCTAAAATAATGTTCTTATAGTATTATTTTAGTTGAACGAGCCAAACTTCACCCCAACGAGCCGAGCCTAAATTTTGTACTAGAATTTATATGTGTTCATATTAGGCTCACTGAGAAAATAAGTCGAGTTTCTAGAATGTCTACACTTTTAAAATTAATTGAATATGAACGCATTAGGTTTGACTATTAGGTTGGAGTAATAGTCCTACGGATTACCAGATGAGTCAATATTCACAAACTCTGTTCGAATTATTTCATTTAACTAAAAGTGGCCAAAAAAACAAAAATGTCCATTCGGCTCGTTTAGAAAATTACTCAAGTTTCTAGAATGTCTAAACTTTTTAAATTAATTGAATATGAACGCATTGGGTTTGACTGTTCGGTTTGAGTAATAGTCATACAGATTATCATACGAGTCAATATTCACAGACTCGGTTCGAATTATTTCATTTAACTAAAAGTGTCCAAAAAAATATAAAAGGAAAAAAGTGCGCATCCGGGGAATCGAACCCCGGTCAGTACCGTGGGAGGGTACTATGATACCACTACACTAGATGCGCTACTTTGTTATCATTTTAGTGTAATATAAAATATAAATTTTAAAGAAAGATAATCCACAAACTTAATTAAGAACACAAATTTCTAAATAAAAAAAAACATTTTTCCCAACTTAAGATATTACGGAACAGCCGGCCCAATGGTTTGGGCTCATTGGGCTTAGAAATCCATCCTGGACCAAGGCCCATTTAGCTCAACTAGCGTAGTAGAAAATCCCGTTTGAATCCGGTGGAGTTATTCATCCTAGAAATGTATATTCACTCTAACAAAATATTTAAAATCAAATATAAAGTGATTAGGTTAGATGAAATAAAAAGTACATCTTTTTATATGTGAACTCGATGAATGGTACTGAGAATTTCAATAGTCGTGAGTCTCGTGACACAATAGTCAAGTATGACAAATTTATCCATCACATATTTTGCATTTTAAAAACGAGTTTGGTTCTCAATCTGACAATAATGCACCCGAAAATAGCGGTCTCAATCTCTCAAAAATAGTAAAACAAACACAAAGTTTTAAAACACAATAACAAAAAAAGCGTTACA
>BSUD01000003.1:14085916-14141542 GCA_033239045.1 Fagopyrum esculentum
TATTTTTGACACATGTGTCAAAAATATTTCATTCCAACACCATACCAAACACCAAGTAAGTTTGTGATCGATGAGACCAAAGAGTCCAACTTTCTTATGGGACATTTCAAATCCTATTAATTACTTGAATATAGTTGCTTAAGTTGGACGTACATGAGGAGAGGATACAAGGGCTATTTGTACATATCATCAAATGAGGAAGATGACCTAATCAAGAGATTTGATATTATCACAAAGAAGTCCCCAAAGACTAGAATATGTTTTGTGCATTGATTATTTTAGGGTTATTAAAAAATAATTGAGATTAGACTAAATTAGATTTTTTTTACGATTTTTATTTGCCGTACGTATTTGGACGTTGCATATCGCAATAGATCGAAGGGGAACGTGCACATGCATGTCCCCTCAAATTGTGGAAAAAATTACATGCATTGGACCCTCAATATTGCGGGTCCGCTTTCAAACCCACAACTTTAATTATTATTCTCTAATTAACTCAAATTTTCTATTTTCATTCATATATATATATATATCAATGAATATAGAAAATTATTTCTTCACATCCCGGTAAAAAAAATAAATTATTTTCTCAGTTTAGTATAAATCGGTGGAGGTTGGGTGGACAGAACGTCATATTCGAACTGCCATTATTATTTAGTACAAAATACTAACATTAAATTTAAGAATAACAAGTGATTTATCGACAACTCATTAATATATGGAAAATCACATCAAGTTCGATCTAAAACAAGTCCGAATGTTGTGGTTAGAACAAATGGAAAGAAAAGAAACACGTCGTACACTAATTAGGAGTTATAAAAGTTCCATAAATCGACATATTGATAACGATTGGTGTCATTAATCTTGATATTTGATTTGAGAGTGATTAGTGATAAATGTAGATTGATTAATTGCGTAATACTCTTGGGGAGTCTACGATGCTCATGTGCATGCCACATGCATTACCTCCTTAAATTTCAGGTTGCTAATGCACGTACGTACGTGCTTACGAAGGAGTGTAATTATAGAACTGTATCACCAATCCACAAACCTCGTATATTTCATGTAACTTATCAAATGAGAATCGTATATATAGATCCTGATTCATATGTAAACATCTCTTACTGTGTGAACGTGTAAACACCGAATATATGTGAGTATACCGCCGAATATATGTGACTATGCCACCGAATATATAGATTCAGGTCCGGCGAATCTTCTTCCATTAATAACATGAGTTTTTTTATCCTTTAATATCACTTAATCTCATCCATCTATTTAACGATCTAACGGATATAATTTATTCTCATTTTACATTATAAGAGCTGTTTACATGGGAGTCAACCTCTCTCTATATATATATTTGAAAGAATTTGGTCAAATATTATAATTTTCATTAGATTTGTATATCCCTTTAATTTTTACCATTTGAAGTCGAAAGGTAAGGGGTTTAATTAGGGGTACATTTACTAAATATATTCATATCATGAGTCTAGTTAATAGAGAGAAATCTCAAAAATACTTAACTAATTTTAACTAATTTACCTATATAGTTTAGTGTTGATTTTATGAGTTTGTTTGGTCGTTTAAAGGTAATATATTTTTTGAGGAACCTAGGGTCCGTTTGGTGGGTAAGGGTTATTGAAGATTATTTGGGACTATGGGATTTTTGAAGATGAAAGTTGGCAAAATTTTCATCCTATTCAATGGGGATTATGGGATTATTGTGAGTGAAATTCCTTAAAATAATCCACAATAATCCTACCAAACGGACCGTTAAGGATTATCTTTCTCCTTATTGATGAATAATATAATCTCATAAATTAATCTATTTTTAAGAAAAAATACTATAAACCCCTGTCATTTATAAGGGATATTGCAAATTCTTATTTACACGTTATAAATATCGGGAATTTGGAACGAATCGAAATGAAATATAATTAATTCATTGAATCTTAATTACTAGATTGTGACAACTACTATGAATATCGATCTTTATTCGTCGTTATATGAAAAAGATGATGGTTGACTATTTACGTGATTTTATAGATAAATTCTACGACATTAAAATGATAAAATATGGTTGATGATGGATGTAATTTAAGGGCGTGTTCAGTATGTTTGATCAGAACTATACGAAATCTATAATCCTCTTCATAATTCTCATAATCTATTAGAATGGGGTTAAAAAAAATTCATAATTTTTTTAAATTTCATCCCAATAAATTCTATAAACTTAATTAATGAAAACACCCTAAATTAATTGGAACTATGAAATTGAACCCCTCAATTGTTTGAAATTTTAGGGATGGTTTTAGTAACCAATGATAGGATAAAGTGTGGGGAAATTATGTCTTCTAATTTGGATTAGACTTATATGTTTAATTTTGATTATGATGGTGTTTTTTGTAAGAAGACGTTTCCCGAATAATACACTCACGTGTAACACACATTTGGCAATTATTGACATTTTTAAAGTTTTTTTTTTGGGTGAAAATTTTTAAAGTTTAATTAAGCTAGAAATCATATCCCCCAAAATATTTGCCTATATTGATGACATAAATATTTGCCTATATTGATGACATAAATATTTGCCTAAATTGTAAAAATTAAAAAGGGCCACATTGTATTGCAAAATATTATTATTAATATACAGAAATTAAATTAAAGCATACATATATATTTTACATGTCACTCTAATTGTTTATTCATGGAACTAAATTAAAATATAAATAAAAAGTTTTCATTTTCCCTAATTATTCAACACGGTTCAAAGAAATTTCAAAGACGTGGAGGAAGGTGTGCACGTGATCGCCTAATCTTCTAGATCACACTCTACTCTCTCACTTAACGCACTAATTAGATTCACTTTTTTTCTTTTTTCTTTTCTTTTTTTTCTTTAACGAGTGAAATGATCAGATGAGCAAAGACTCAGCAAATGAATCGAGTTCCCTCGCCTGATCACTGTCAAGATCAAGATCAAAGTCAAGCCCATGATCATCATCATCCGCTTTAATAAGCTGCAAATACTCATCATAAAGCTTATCGAGCATGTCACTCTGATCCGATACACGCGGCTCCTCCATAGCTCCCTGTTCCTGAACCACTAAACCGGCCACGTCATCCTCCTCCTCACATCCAACTAGAAACCGGACCCCACTCGTCGTCAGATCGTACGGCTGCCAGTACGACGGTGGCGCAATCGGTGGCCCGCCTGATCCCTGACTTGTTGGAGTTGAAACGCTTGTTAAGTTGCTCTCGAAGCTCGTGTTGCTGTTGTTTCTTGTGAGTGATAATGAGGTTAACCGAACCGGTTTTGGCTGGTGGACTTTCAGCTTATTCTGTGCAGTCGGATCCGAACCCTTTTGCTTCTTGTTATTTGTTTGTGGGGTTCGCTTCTTCTTAGGCTTGGACGGCTTGGGCGGAATCAGGTCAAGATCCGAGAGCTTTTTGTGGGTATTCGGGTCGGTTCCTTGGCTACGAAGTTTCTTGGCCAGGTGAGTGTTCCAGTAGTTCTTGATCTCGTTATCGGTTCGACCAGGAAGCCTTCCGGCTATAAGGGACCACCTATTTCCTAGTAATGCATGAAGTCTTATGATGAGGTCGTCTTCATCCGGACTTATGTTGCCTCTCTTTATATCCGGCCTCAGATAGTTCATCCATCTTAACCTGCAACTCTTCCCGCATCTAAGTAAACCTACAACCACATTGAAATACATATTACTACACAATAAAGACTTACACACTAAACTCAATTGAATTATGTAATGGATGTGCATTTGCTTACCGGCGTTCTTTGGGAGAGATCGCCATTGACCTTCGCCGTGAGTTTGGATGTAGTTAGTAAGCAACAAGTCTTCTTTCGGAGTCCATGGACCGCGATGCAATCCAATTTTAGAACAACAAGGAGCTCTTCCCATGGTTCTTAGTAAGTGTTTTGGATTCGGTTTGGGTTTCGATTTGTCCTTTAAGAAACTCAAAGCTAGTAGAGTACTTAAGGGTGTTGGGAGAGAAAGAAGGCAAAATGATGAGAGAAAGAGAAAGAGTGTGTGAAGGAAATTTAAAGGTGAAAGCTGCTGATGCTCTGCCGAGCACAAGGGTACTCACACCCTTGTCCCCCTCTATTTATGCAACTTCATTTATAATTATTTTAAATATTACTTTCATATATACTAATTAATGAAAGTCAAGTAGGCACCATAGACAAACCAGTGATTTTAGTGATTATTAAAATTTATTATAAGCGATAATATCAACGGTGATTTTTCAATAGAAATAAATTTGGTCAAATAAAGCCTATTTTGATTAGGTTTGTGCCAATCAAATTTTACCACTTTCACTAAATTGCAGTTGAAATATAAGGGGATTGATTAAGGGTACATTTACTAAACATATTTATATCATGAATCTAGCTAATAGAGAGAAATTTCAAAAAAATTTACTAATCTAATTTGACCTTTTTAATATCGGGTTTTACTCGATTTTTGTGATAGACTTAACACTATTACGTATATGCACTCGAATGCATGACATGTAAGATATATGGTGTTTTGACTAATATATAAGTCTAATTAGGTGAAATCTTGAATGATAATATCTTCTTTTTTTAGAGTTTCTAGTGTGAAATTTTTAAAAATTATCAACGACTAAAATTTATTCTAAATAGTACAAATTATGAGCTATGTAGAGTTTTGTGTTTTAATTTTCAACAATTTGAAAGTTGAATTAGTGAAGACAAATTGCTTAAGTACCAAGAAATTCGTGTTTGAAATTTCCATAGACTAATGACATCAGGTTATGAACGAAGTTTAGAATTTTATTTTATTTTATTTGAATTGAAAAATCCATAGACATATCGAGTCTTACAAAAATATTTAGAATTGAAAAGAGTTATTTTTGTAATTTAAAAAGAAAGAGAAATTCCGGATAATACCCTTGTGGTTAGGGGTTTTTCGAATTTTGTCCAACAGTTTTTTCCAGTTCGAATGGTATGCTTAAGTTTTTGTTGTTTCCCGGACTTTGTCCAAATCATTACACTTTTTCAAATTTTATTAAAAACATACAAAAGAAAATAAACTAACATTAAAAACAAATAAAAATAGAAAGAATGATTTATGAGAAAATTGGTGTAGAAGGCCCTTTTTGTATCCATGATACAAAATAGGCTCCTCTATTTTTCTTCCACAAAATAAAGCTAAAAGAAATTATAAATCATGGATAATAAGGTAGCTAGTTAAGGGCAAATTAGTAATGTAGCATAATAACTGCCTAAAAGTTAAAGATAATAAAATTTTAAAAACGGCAATTGTGAGATACAGTATCTGGCGGTTCATCTTCTTTCCTAAACATTTCATCCAAAAATTCAGCGCCATTCGGAACCTCCATTGTATCGTGCGATTCTCCATTTGCAACCTCCATCTTCAAATCGCGAACTTCGACCGTCTTCAACCTCCTGTCTCATCTATTATTTGTGTAACAACAATCAATCATTGTAAGTATTCCAAATTCTCTCAACAATATACCATTTTAATGGCTTCGATTTTGGTTCAAACCGAAAACAGTTGATGAACGTTTTCCCTAAAATCCATACTCAAAACCGCCATTGTTGATCTTTAAGTACATGGCCTTAATTTTGAAATTATCCATTTCTGTGAAATTTATGTATTCGAATCAACAATGATGAAAGATTATGTACATAATTTTAAGCAGATACATAAAAATCAACGCTACATAAATTTAACAACTACATAATATTAGGAGATACATAAATTATGTCCGTCACCTTCGTCATTACTGACACATAAATTTAACAACTACATAATATTAGCAGATACATAAATTATGTTCGTCACCTTCGTCATTACTGACACATAAATTTAACAACTACATAATATTAGCAGATACATAAATTATGTTCGTCACCTTCTCAACGACAGTGGTTTAAACTTAAACATATACAAACTTATGTACACATACAGACATAAAATTATGTTCGTCCCCTTCATCATTACCAACACTCAGCACATAAAAAATCACCGACATATAAATATACGAAATACATAATATTAACTATATACATAAATTACGCAGAGCAAATTGAAGAAACAGATCATCAAAACGAAATAAATCGGCAGTAATCGCAAAAAAAAAGTAGAGAAAATGTTTTTGACAGTAAACGAATAACTCTGTAGCATGGTGGTTATGGCTTTAGAAATGGGAAATTCGTGATTCTGGGATCACGTTTACAAAGAAAATATATTTGATATCCTAACAACTTCCTGATTTGTAGAAGACCATATTAAATAACCATATTTATTTAAAAAAACTGCCACATCATCATTTTTTATTTCCAGCAGGGGTATTAATTTATTTGAGAATTAATCTTTATCATAAAATTAGTAGGGGCCTACTTTATCTACATTTTTACAAAAGAGACTAGTTAATCTACATTAATACATAATTAGCCTACTTCCCCTTTTATCTCATGATTTATTTATTTTAAAACTAAAGTAAAACAATAATTTTTAAAAAAATATTAATTTAAAAATAAATCAAGTAGATAATTTTTATTAAATTCAAAAGAATCAGTGTTTTATTTTATTTTGAAAATAAATAAATTAATTTAGTACTTTTTTTAACAATAATAAATTAAAATAGTGATTTTTTTAATAATAAATTAAAATAGTAATTTTTTAAAAAAGAATTTTTATTTTTAAATAAAATATAACACTAATGTTTTTAGATTTTGTTAAAACAATGCTAATCTAATTTATTTATTTCTAAAAAATAAAATACTGATTTTTTTTGAATTTTTTTAAAATTATCTAATT
Organism: Fagopyrum esculentum; assembly: GCA_033239045.1. NCBI lineage: Eukaryota > Viridiplantae > Streptophyta > Magnoliopsida > Caryophyllales > Polygonaceae > Fagopyrum > Fagopyrum esculentum. Next base: position 14,092,747 of record BSUD01000003.1, read on the forward strand.
GATTTATTTTTAAATTAATATAAAATATTTATTTTTGAAAAAAAAAGTTATTATTTTCCTTTAGTTTATAATTAATTTGTTTTTAAATTTTAGTTTATTTTCTTTTGTATTATTTAATAATAGTTGAAAAAGTTTAATAAATATGGGCAAAATCCGAAAAATAACAAAAACTTAAGGGTTACAATCCGAACTGAAAAATCTGTTGGACAAAATCCGAAAATACCCGAAATCACGAGGGTACCATCCGGAATTTCTCTAAAAAGAAAAATATTTTAATTGTATAATTATTGACACATTTTTGTTCAATAATTGGAAAAGATTACATTATAAGGTATTTAAAATTTTTACAAAAAGTGCAATGATTTTAGATGAGAAAGTTTATGTATAATTTCCCCCAATCATTTAAGAAACTTTGGCCACGTTTTTTCCTTCTGAAATTCTGACATTTTAAAAAATATTTTATATAAATTTGGTTAACCAAAGTTTGATTATTTGTGTCACAAATAAATGCGAAATATGGGACGCTCGTGCTGGACGACTGTTCTACAGCCAAAATAAAAGACGGTTCATATAAATAGTGATGAACAAATAGTATGCTGCATATAAAATCGGCACGTTTATTGAGCACGTTACATCTCGATTATTAGTCACCTCTCTCGACACGAAATAAAGAAGGAAAGGAAGCCTTGCTGTGTTTTTTTATGGTTATTAAATTATTAATTTAGAATTATCATTGGTGTATGCATATACGTGTATTTGTAAAGACTGTATTGCAACTCAACGAACCTTCTTACTCAACTCATCTGTCATTCCTATACATATTTTCCCACCATTTTCACTTATATATGTCTCTCAATATAGGCTACCATTTCTATAAAAAAAATAAAACAAAAAAGAAATCTATAATATAATTCTTAACTTTATTATTATTATTATTATTAATTTTTTTTTATTATTTATTTATTTATTAACTCGTTAATTTAAAAATAATTTAGTTTTGAAAATTTTACACCATTAAAAGTCAATAATTGTCACCAAATTGTCTGAAAATAATTTTAGAATTTTTTTTAAAAAAAAAACTCAGTTTTTTTTTATTTGGGAATTAGAACCTAAAAAATGAAAAATTGAGGTTTGAATTTCAGTTTTAAAACTCAAATAGGCTCGTTTTTTTTTCTTCTGAAGAGGTACGTAGGTCACCCGGTTCGATTGGCGTTGTTACTCTACGTCCAGATTGAGTAGTAAATTGTGGTCCATTGCTGCCAGAAGTCTAGTACCACATCCCACTAGACTAACTGAGTATTGGTGAAGTAAGTTAGTTTTGAAAATTCAGTCTAAAAACTATGCATGAATATATATACTTGGATAACTTCTATAAAATAATTTAAAAATAACTATACATGGTTATTAGTCGAGACCTGATTATGTTAAAAAAACGAATTAAGGGGCCGTTCAGTTCAATTATGCAAACAAAAAAAACTTACATATGGCGTTGTTAATTTATAAAATTAACATTAGGGGGCAACATTTTCTCATTGTTGGTGTAATTTTGTTTTTTTACACGAACTAGAATACACCAAATCTTACTTCATTTACATAAAAGCAAACGGAATGATTCGACATATTGATGAATAAGAGTATGAATATCATTAATATGGAACAGTGTGAAATTTCGGGAGGTCACATATAACGCGGGGGCCAGGTTTTGTCACGCGTTCAAGCTCGCGGGAGCGTTATGTCCGAACCCAATACATAATTAGTCTAGTAATGATTTATATCAAAACAAATTGAAAATACGAGAAATAACTCACTGAACTTAGATAAAGTTGCGAATTTGTTTCTTGCCCAATAGAATACTTTTATCTTCACATGAAATTCATTTCTATTTCGTTTTCTTTCCCTTTCACGCAATAAACGACGGTAAATGTTTTATCATTCGACTTAAATTTACGGTTTAGAAAATAATATAAATCGTTAATATTGTAAATGTTTATATTTATGCACTACAAGCTTAAAAAAGGAAAAGAAATATCTCAAAACTAACATTTCCGGTTCAAGATAGATATACTATCTACACGAATTGAGATTTTAAAAACAATTTAATTTCCTATTATTTGATGCTATTTAGTTTCTTTCTAATACTAGTAATATTGATAGACAAAAAAAACCTTAAATTATCCCAAAAACACTTAGATTTGAAATGTCTCTGAAGTCGTAGTACAATATAATTAGCTATTTAGGGTTATGGAGATAGTCAAGACGAATCAACCATGTCCTATTACTCCTATAGCTTCTATCGATGATCGGGATCGGTATGGGGTTCAAACTCTGCATGAACGTACGGCGTCGTTTTCTAAGTTTTGTTCGAGCTCTCAGACTCTAGTGTAGACTTATTTGTACGTATGGAATACTCCAAGATTTGCAACATTGATTTGATAGAGTTTGAGTTCTCAGGTTCTTTCAATATATATTATATATAGATTCGTATGAGTGTTTTTGTCTCTTGTTTGAATAAAAAATTGGTGTTTTTACAAGGAATTAATTAATGTTAAGATGGATGTTTAAAAATTCATAATTTGCGATTCTTAAGTGTCCAGGTCGACAACTTTTGTGTGGTTCACAAACTTGTCCTTCAACTTTGGTGTTTGTATTCTATTTTGATTGCCAATCATAACAAATGAAAATTGGGCCCACTAGGCATCAAATGCTAACGTTTTGATTCATACGTGTTTAAGTTACGGACCCATACTTCCGACCAAATAAAGTTATTGATAGCCTCTAGATGAAAAGTTAAATTTTTTCACACTCGGGTCGGGTTTGAGTAAAACTTGTAGTATCAAACTTGACCAAACACGAATCTCGAGTTCTAGGGTATGTTCAAACCCGCTATTAGTCGGACTCGAGTGTCTCATGAGGAACCTTTAGTCTGAAAATAAAATGTAGATAGTGGTCTAATAGTGATTCTTGTTGAAATGTAAGGGAAGAAAATGTGTCCCACATTGATGATACAAGAAGTTATAAGACTAACATATAAGCTTATGATTAACTTATAAGGATGAGTTGCTACCATGTCAACAAGAATTCTTCTTTTCCAGTGGTACAAGACAAATAACTTTGAAGTTAAGCATGTTCGTGCCGGAACAATTTCAAGATGTGTGACCTTCTGGAAAAGTTTCTGTTTTCAAACAGAACACGCACGGGGTCTACGTTTTCAAAAGGGGGTTTTGTTTTTAAACTTGTTGGTTTGGGATAGATGTACGGGCAACCACCACTACCTCCGCGGATCACAACAATTAGTTTTCTTATATGTTGATCTTTATGTGCTTTTTTTTTTGGATTTCTGCTTTAGTTGTAGCGTGGACTTATATATCTATATATATATATATATATATATATATATATCCTTATAGTAGATGGCGTGTACTAGAGCTACATTTGTTATGGGGAGAGGAAGGGGTCGACCACCTCTTCCACTTGCCGTCCGTGGACGAGGACGTGCAGGAAGACCTCCACTAGCTAGAGGCCGGGGCCAAGCCCCAGTTGTTGATTCGCCTATTGTTGAGGCATTCGCTGATGAAGTTGCTGAAAGCATTGTTCTAGAGTCAAGGAACGACACCGCTGCTAGGTCCGGAGCACAACGAGCACAATCGACCGAGTCTGGTCGAGTATCCATTGGAGCTTCTACATATCGCGAATACGTGCAGAGAGTCGAGGAGGCTATCAGGACTGGAGGACCTGCACCAACACCAGCAGTACCCGCGAGATCAGCTGAGGTTTCGTAGAGAGTTACGCATGTTGTTGCTGCACCTGCTAGAGTTGCCGAGATTGCCAAAGTTCCAGACGAGGCGAGAGAGTCGAGACCCGATTGTTGATTGAAGGCTTTCAACCAGTTGATAGTTCCTTCTTTCAGAGGCAAGACTAGATTAGAGGTGGAGTTGTGGCTAGGACAGTTGGATTCAACTATGGAGGCGATCGGTTGCCTAGATAGACGTCGAGTCAACATAGCACATACCTTACTGTAGGATCAGGCTCATCACTGGTGGATGACCATGCGCAATAAGGTTACCAGCTATGAGGAGATGAAGACTGCGATCAGGGATTGCTAATGCCCTGCAACTATGAGGAGAGATCGACTTCAAGATTTCCTCGAGGCTGGATTCGAGGATCTTCCGATTGTTGAGATCGTCAACAAGTTTCAGGAGGAGTTGTCTTTGCTGGGTCCTTCTGCACCACCCGAAGATCAGCATATTTATCTTTTCTCTCGGAGGTTGAGAGAGTCTACACGCTCGTATCTTGCTAGTTTCTATTGTGATTCTTTGACGGACTATCAGGATAGAGCATATGCTTATGAGAGAGACCGACCGGTTCAGAGGAGAGCTTCTCAGACAGGTGGTCTTGAGAAGAGGCAAAGGACTAGACTAACTAGTGTTGGAGCCGGAGCTTTTGGTTTTGGGTGCAGTCAAATGCCGGGACGTTTTGGTTTCCAACAGTCTGTGCAGAGTTCCGACAGAAGATGACAGTGCATTAATTGCGGAGGTGTCGGACACATCCGAGCTGATTGTAAGAAGACTGCAATGACTTGCTATTCTTGTGGCAAGCCCAGACATAGATCTGCGTTTTGCCGTTAGGGCAAGGCGCTATCACAACACGGTTCTTCACCTACAAGTGTTGTAGGAGGTGGACAGAGACCTTAGTACCAATAACAGCAGAGAGCTCCTGGTTTTACCACTCCTTAGGGTTCTGCTCAAGGACAGGGGAGAGGTAGAGGACGAGTTGACAGTGCTACAAACACCAGAGATGCATCAACCAGAGTTTATGAGCTGAGGAGTGTTGTAGAGCCGACAACGCCAACGACCACAGGTACCATTCATATTAATGGTTTTCCTGTCAGAGTTATTTTCGATGCCGGTGCTACGCATTCCTTTATATATGATGCATGTGTAGATATATTGACCTTACTTACCGTAGAGGGAAAACCCTATTGGACTAGGAGGTCGCGATTGGCCGGCTGACTTCTTCGTCATGTACTTGGTACATGAAGAAGTTATTCTGGGCATGGATTGGATGGATCGACATCGAGCAGTTTTGGACATTGGCAAGAGGACAGTGACGGTAACTACAGAGGTAGGCCATGTAGAGATCTTCAAAGGATGGGATCTCGGAAAGATCGATACAATCATCAGCGTAGTCCGAGCTACGAGACTTATCGGACAAGGTTGCGAGGCTTTCTGGTTCTATGCCATGAAGAATAGTACGAGCCCAACATTGGAGGAGATTCCGGTAGGATGCGAGTTTACCGACGTTTTTGGAGAGCCATCAGGTTTACCTTCACAAAGGAGTGTAGATTTTGGCATTGATCTAGAGCCCAGGACGAGACCGGTCTCAAAGGCTCCTTACCGTATCGCGCCTATCGAGGTGCTTGAGCTTAAGAAGCAGCTCGAGGAATTAGCAAAGAAGGGCTTCATCCGCGCTACTGTATCTCCTTGAGGCGCACCGGTACTCTTTGTCAGGAAGAAAGACGGGTTGATGAGGTTATGTATTGACTACCGAGAGCTTAACAAGGTGACAATCAAGAATAAGTACCCATTGCCCCGTATCGACGATCTTTTGGAGCAGCTGCATGGAGCTTCAGTGTTTTCATGGATCGATCTGAGATCCGGATATCACCAGCTGAGGGTGAGAGATCAGGACATAGCCAATACGACATTTCGGACCAGGTATGATCACTACAAGTTTGTATTGATGCCATTCGGGCTCACAAATGCGCCTACAGTTTTCATGGAGTTGATGAACATCATGTTCATCGACTTCCTAGACCAGTTTGTAGTTCTCTTCATAGATGACATTCTGTTATACTCTCGTAGCATAGAGGAGCCTGCAGGACACCTAAGGATCGTACTCCAAGTTCTACAGGATAGAGAGCTTTACGTCAAGCTCACCAAGTGCGAGTTTTGGATGTCTGAGGTGGCATTCCTTGGTCACGTCGTTTCTACCGAAGGGATCAAGGTAGATTCGGCGAAGATTGAGTCAATAGCTTCATGACCGCCTCCTAAGAACGTCAAGGCAGTACACAACTTCTTAGGATTGGCGGGCTACTACCGTCGCTCTGTGGAGGGCTTTTCAGTTATCGCCTGAACACTCACTTCCTTGCTATGGAAGTCTACGAGATTTGTATGGTCCGAGCCGTGCCTTTAGAGCTTCGATGAGATGAAGAGGAGGTTGACCTCCGCTCATATCTTAGCTCAGTCATAGGGCATTGAGGACTTTATGGTTTACTGCGACGCATCCAAACTTGGCTTTAGATGTGTTTTGATGCAGAGGGGTAACGTGATTGCTTACGCATCGAGGAAGTTGACGACGTACGAAGAGAATTACCCTACCCATGATCTTGAGTTAACTGTTGTTGTTCACGCTTTGAAGATTTGGAGACATTATTTGTACGCTACGTGTCAGATATTCACAGATCATAAGAGTCTGAATTAAATATTCACTCAGCGGGAATTGAATAACCACCAGAGGAGATGGTTGGAGTTGATCAAGGACTTTGATCTTGAGATCTTATACCACCCGGGAAAGACTAATGTGGTAGCTGATACCCTTAGTAGGAAGACTTCTCGGGAGATGGCGATCGCTAGGTTGACAACTCAGCCACAGTTAAAACGAGACCGTACGTGGCTAGAGATGGATATCCACTTTCCGAATTCCGACAGTCACCTATCCACCTTGGAGATATTACCTGATCTGTTTGTAGAGATCCAACAGAAGTAGGAGAGTTGTCCAGCTTTGACACAGATCCGAGACCGAATGTCTCGAGGAGAAGTGCAATAGTTTGCAGTCGGTGCTGATGGAGTTTTGAGACAACATGAGTGCGTTTATGTACCCTCAGATCGAGAGCTGAGACAACGGATCCTACAGGAGGCTCACTCTTCACCATACTCAGTGCATCCCGGTGCGAGTAAGATGTATCAAGACATCATACGCTCCTTCTGGTGGGGAGGTTTGAAGCCAGACGTGACGAGATATGTAGCTCAGTGTGTGACCTATCAATAGGTCAAGATCGAGCACCATCGACCATGAGGAAAGTTGCATCCCCTTCCCGTTCCTCAGTTGAAGAGGGAGGACATCTCGATGGAATTTGTTACCGGTTTGAGACCGAGCCGAGGTTTTGATGTCATATGGGTTATAATAGATCGACTAACTAATACCGCACGTTTCATTCGTATCACGGAGACGTGGCCGGTAAGTCGATTAGCGGATGATTTCACTAGATAGATAGTGAGACTTCATGGAGTACCTAGAACTATAGTCTTCGATAGAGATGAACGACTCACCTCGAGGTTTTGGCCAAGTGTTTGTCGCCCTAGGTACAAGTCTACAATTCACGACTGCTTATCATCCTCAGAGCGATGGTCAGTCAGAGTGGACCATCCAGACTTTGGAGGATATGTTGAGAGCATGCGTGTTAGACTGGGGACGGGTGTGTCCAGCTCACCTTCCTTTGGTAGAGTTTTCGTATAACAACAGTTGACACGCATCGATCAGGATGGCTCCTTATGAGGCTTTATACGGATAGTGATGTCGTACCCCGCTGTGTTGGGACGAGCCGAGTAGTAGTAGTGGTGTATCACCTGAGCAAATACAAGACGATATGGCTCCAGTGGCGGTGATCCGAGAGCGGATGTTAGCAGCACAGAGTCGACATAAGTCTTATGTAGATAAGAGGCGCAAACCTCTAGAGTTCCGAGTTGAAGCTCAGGTATGGCTGAGAGTATCCCCGACACGAGGTGTTAGATGTTTCGGTGTCAAGGGAAAGCTGAGTCCCAGATATGTCGGACCTTTCAAGATGCTTGAGCGAATTGGAGAGGCAGCATAGAGACTTGCATTGCCACCGAGACTAGAGGGTGTTCACCCCGTCTTTCGTGTGTCTCAGTTACAAGAGTACTTACCTGACCCGAGGCTCATCGTCAGTCATGAGCATCTAGTGGTCGATCCTGACCATACGTTTGTAGAGCACCCGGTAGCTGTCTTAGAGCGTAGTGTGGGACGCTTACGATCATTGGACATACCGATGATGAAGATTTAGTGGTTGATGCGAGGAGCTAATGAGGCAACTTGAGAGACAGAGGATATTGTACAAAGGAATTATCCTGAGTTTTGCGTTGAGTTGGGTGTACCTTTAGCGTAGATGTTTGAGTTGCGGTTTTCTTTTGTTGTGTTGTGCATGCTTTTGTGACGTTTTGAGTTTTGTTCCCCGAGTTGGAATATATGAGTTGAGTTTAGTGTTTTTGCGTTGTTGTTGTGTGATCTTTCGGGCTGTTGCAAGTTTCGGGACGAAAGTTCTTTTTAGGGGGATCTTATGTAAGATCCAGTTTTTGGCCTTCACCGCCCCTGCGGTTTTGCCCCTACAGTTTTGCCCAGAATGTTTTTCCTTCTATCTTTTCACCCCTTTTCTATAAATTCCCTTTTTCTCTTCTTTTTCCCGTTTCTTGCGTACGTTTTCCTTCAACCTCAAAAGCTGCACACGTAGCTGTCTAAGAGCGTGGTACGGGACGCTTGGAATTAAAGGACATACCGATGATGAAGATTTAGTGGTCAATGTAAGGAGCTGATGAGGCAACTTGGAAGACAGAGGATAGTATCCAGAGGAACTATCCAGAGTTTTGCGCTGAATTGGATGTACCTTTAGCGTAGATGTTTGAGTTGCGGTTTTCTTATGTTATGTTGTGCACACTTTTGTGACGTTTGAGTTTTATTCCCCGAGTGGGAATATATGAGTTGAGTTTAGTGTTTGTGCGTTGTTGTGTGATCTTTCGGGCTATTGCAAGTTTCGGGACGAAACTTCTTTTTAGGTTGACGAAACTTCTTTTTAGGGGGATATGATGTAAGATCCAGTTTTTGGTCTTTACCGCTCCCGCGGTGAAGTGAGCCGCCCCTGCGACAGGGCAACTGCCCCTGTGGTTTTGCCCCTGCAGTTTTTCCCAGAACGTTTTTCCTTCTATCTTTTCACCCCTTTCGTATAAATTCCCTCTTTCTCTTCTTTTTCCCGTTTCTTGCATGCGATTTCCTTCAACCTAGAAAATTGTAGCCTTCTTCCCTGTGATTCCTTGCTGAACGTGTAAGGCTTCTCCTTCTTTGTATCTCCTTCACGTTCATGAGTTGCTGCATGCCTTCTTCCTTGTGATCCAGTTTTTGATCGTGTAAGTCTTCTCCTTCTTCTTTCGTTCTTCCTTTTCTTCTTCTTCAAGAATCAAGATCGAGTCTTTATTCTTGTTGGCGTTCTCGTCGTTGATATGTTGATGTTCACATGATCCCTTGGTTGAGTTGTGACGTGTGTGTGTTGAGAGAAACAAGCTTTGGCCTTTGCTGAAGTTCCTTGTTGTTGAAGGAGAAGTCAGCGCTTCTGTCACAAAAACCGTCCCGCGGGATTTGCCCAATGCCGCCCCTGCGGTTCTTCCTGTAGTCTCCCCGTCTTTGGTGAGTTGCTTACTTCCTTGCTTTCCTCGTTCCTTCATTGAGTTGTGTTGGTTGTTGTTGACCCTTGGTGATCTGTAAGACTAAGGTTGAGATCTTAGCTTGTGAAGATCTCTTAGAGATCGTGGAGACTAGAAGTTATAGACTTCTAGCAATCGTTTCGGTTCCTGATTTCTTATTCTTTGTTTGAGCAAGCATTCTTCCTTTCCCTTTGGGAAACTGAGTTGTTGTTGAGTTACCTGAGTGAGGTAAGTCCCTTGGACTTACTTAGTTGCGTTCTGTATATTAGTTTGATTGTATTGGCTTGTTTGTGTTGTTGTTTATTGTTATAACTGATAACCGGACTAAGATTGACCTTTATAACCGTAATTGGTCCAAGTGTATTATAACCGGGCGGTGACCACTTGTCCAGTTGAAAATGGGAAAAGTGGGAGTTGCTCTTGCGACTAGTCCAGCATGTGACAAAAGGATGCATACGTTCTATTCATGTTGGTGAAAGGGGATAGAGGTGAGATCGTAACTATTCTTGTGTGACAACCATAAGTTGAATTAGTAAAGGGATTGACCTTAATGAAAGATAATAAACGGTTACTTGCGAGCATGCTATATGTTTTTATTACTTTATGTGTGTTTGTGCCTTTATTGTCTTTCTAGTATCTAGAATGTTAGCTAACGGTTTATACCGATGTTGTAGATGCCTTGCATGATATAGGTGTTGCTGAGTGTTTCGGATGGTGTGGTCAGCCGTGATTCCCGTACATTATAGGATGAGATCGGGTTTATATTTCTGTTGTTCTTTCAATTTGTTTTGAACCCGGTGGCGAGTCTTTTACGCTTCCCTTTGTTTAAACCTTTGGTTTTATTATAAGTTTTGGTTTTCATTTATTTGTGCCTTGTTGTAAGATCCGTTGTGTCGTTGCTACTCTGAGGGTCGGGACCCATTGTGAGGTCCTAACCCGTAACGCTTCGAGTTCCCAAAACTTGGGGTGTTAAAATATGGTATCAGAGGTAACCCTGCGTTCCGAGTGTGCTCGCCTTAGTAGGTGGTCACTTGGCTCGGTGGACGGTCCTTAGGCCTGACGTGAACGTCAGGAGTTTAAGTGGGGGAGATTGTAACTCCCCGTAAAATTGTCATCCCGCATCATATGAATGAGGATTTATGGTTAACTTATGAGGATGTGTTTTTACCCATAACAACAAGAATTTTTCTTTTCCGGTGGTAGAGTGAGGACAAATAACTTTAGAGTTAAGCGTGCTCGTGCGAGAGCAATTTGAGGATGGGTGACCTTCTAGGAAAGTTTCTGCGCGAGCATGGTTGACATGGGGACAACATTCCTAAGACCTCGGGTCTTAAAGTTATAGGGTGATTGGTTGAAGATTGTGGTTGAGATGATGATAGAATGAACCTCACGTTGAGATTGGACCTTGAGAGTTGAGTTTAACCATCTTCGAGAAGAAAAATCGGTGTGTTCTTGAGTAAATCGACCGATTTATGATGATGAATAACCCAATTTTCTCTTCTGTCGTACCTACCTTGTTTCATCCTTAATCTTTGGTTAAAGATTGCTTAAACCCTAGCCTTGTTGAACCTTCCTAACCTATATCCGAGTGTGGAAGATACTTAACTAGTGAATCCCGTTCTTGGTTGCTAACGATTACAAGATCTAGGTAATTTAGAATTCAAAACCCTCTATTAAGGTTGAGCGTGTCAAAGTCTTTACCTTTGTGAGTTAACCTCATTCCCTTTGATTTTGTGTGTGGTTTGAGAGTATAATCCTTCCCTTAGGAACTCTATCTTATCGAGAGTCAACGTACTTTATTTAGAGCCTTTGGGTTGAGATAAGTGGGTAGTGAAACTTCACCGTATATTATCCCGTTTAAAACATACTTTCTTTGCAATCCAGCTATGTCCATAAATATTTAGAAGTCTTGAATCGAAAACCACAATTGGATACTAAGATCCTTAGAATCCATTTTTCCCAATTTTTGCACAAAATCTTGTATTTGTCTTTTATGATTGAAAAATCGTTTTGCTAGATTGCTTTCACCGATTTGATTTCACCAAATCCCTGTGACGACCCTGGAATATTTGTTATTATTGCGATTGATCCGTACATTGCGGGTTTGCTTTTGCTTTTATTCTTGGTTATAAATTTAAGACTTATTTGCACACACCTTTTGGAGCGAACATCGTGCGGTTTGAATTTGTAATTCCTCAAGGTGGCAGCGCCATGGAGTTTGTCTATCATGTCGTCAAGACCCTTGATCGGGAACGTTGGGGTCATGTTGAAAAGATGGAACGGCAAGCCAAGAGGTACTTTTGTGGGGATAATAAAGACAAACCTCGGATCGAGCGACTCAATTTTGTTGTCCAACAACATCATGGTGCCGTTGTTGGAGTTGACAACTTCTTCTTTCTTGATGATGGATTCTTCTTTGTTCTCTCCAAAGAACTCGCCAAACAACGGATTGACATATTCAATTGGGATTGCCGAGGAGAAATCTTCAATGGCGACATCTCCCTTGTCTTCCACTTTTCCCTTGTCACACAATGGAACCAACTCACACTTTGGTTGTGTCATCGCTTGGGGTCCTTCTTGTTGGGCGACCATCATAAGGGAAAACAACGTAGTCATCTTTGAGATTCAGGAACATGTTATGGGTACCTCGATCCCGTAGTTATGGTTAATCCAAAATCACAAGATCTGATTCCGGTACCAGCCTCTTGAAAAGAGGTTCCAATTGGAGGGTTAGGAACGGGTCAACTACGAACGGTGCTGGATAAAAGTTTGTCGAAGGAAATATCTCTACATCGTTCCCAAAAGGTGAGGATGGGGATCCGGCAGTTCTTTATCCAAGGATGTATGATGAACACTGTTCGCCCCTAAAGGTGTGTGCAAATAAGCTTTAAATTTATAAAACTAGAATCAAGCAGCGAACCCGCAGTGTACGGATCGACGTAGTTAAGCAAGAATTACAGAGTATCGAACACAGGGATTTGGGTGGGAACAAATTCAATTGCAGATTATCAAGCGAGTAAGTATGAGAGGTTTGCAAATATTGGGAAAACAACAATCCTAAAGATCCAAGTATCCAGCTTTGGCAATCGATTCAAGATATACTTAATGATATAAAGACAAAGTTGAGATATGCAAAGGTATACTAATGTAAGGTAATCGTACGGTGAAGTTCCAAAAACCTTATGTAACTCACCTACAAGGCACTCTCTATACAGGTTGTTGAGGCTCAATATAGAAAGATTCTAAAGGTGAGAATTAGTGTCAAATACCCAAACTTGTAATCCAAGGATCGAGACTAACTTAACCGATTGAGGTTGTGACACTCACAATCGAGGTAGAGGTTGTTGAGGCTTCACTACCACCTAGAAAAGACAAGTCTAAACTAAGTTAAAGCAAATCTTTAACTTTGGATTAAAGTAAAAGCAGGTTCGTAAACTTAAGGGAAATTACGGTTGGATCTTGAGACTCCACGGTCGTGGAACTCAAGAACAGCCCGTAATTTAGGGTTCGTCGACAATTCTCTCGAACTCTCAGGGTCTAATCTATTTGCGATCGATCTATCATCATCTAAGCCACAACTATCAACCCTTCACCTTAGAATTGTTAATGGTTTTTAGCCAATAACAGTCATGTTGATATCAATTCAAGAATTAAAAGATAGAAAGATGAAAACTTCCGAAAACTTTTAATAAACTCTAAACCAATCTCAAAGTCACAATCAAGAACAAATATCGTCACAATATCCGTAATAGAACAAACAAACACAATCTTTAGGAAAGAAGGAAGAACGGGATGTCAATCCGCCTTCTAATTCAAACCTAAACAAGAAGAGAAGTCTTCTTGCAAGAAACCTTCCGAATCTTCCGTCAATCCGGAAAATATGGAAATCCCCAACGGTAATCTCCACCAAGTGCGAGATTAGGGCAAATCCAAGCGCGAACTTTGATCTCCAATGAGATCTCCAAATGCTTCTAAACGAGGATAAGCGGTCCTATGCGGTGGTAGCGCGGATTAAGCAAGCGTAAGCGTCGATGCGGTCTTAGCGAGCCTTAGCAATGATAGCCGGGATGACTAAATCTCTCTTCGTCCGTCTTTTTATAGGGCAAGATAAAATATCGGCCCGGCCCAATCTTCAAAAGATCATGGCTTCAAAGTGTGGCGAAAAAGATCGCCAAGATCACGGTCGTGGAAGTTTCCACGACCGTAATTTAGAGCGTGGAAAAGTGTCACGGTTTGAACCATATGTTCCACGACCGTAATAGTTACTGGAATGCATCACGCTTCTCTTTGCAGGAATCCACGGCCTTGAAATTGAACGTGGTTTGTAATACGGCCGTATTTTAGAGCGTGGTTTAGGGCAAGAACGTGATTCTTCCCTAGCCTCGTGCATTCCTCAAGTTAAACTCCAATTTGCTCCTAAGAATGCCCTCAATCCATGGACATATCAAATCAACTCTTCTTTGCTCGATTCCGTTCGGAAATAGCTCTTAAGTACCTATAATCAACATAGAACTAGTGTAGACATCCATATTGACAATATAGAAAAACTAACTCACTTATGCAACAATGTTCAATCAAAGACTATCAATATGAATCAAATTTGTTTAGAAAACGTGCCGAAAGTATCACAATATTTCATGCTAACAAACACCTTGATTACGTTCAAGGAGAATTCTGGATCTTGATCAAGCTAAAGCTTAAACTACTCTTTAGTTGATGTGCAGATGGGTTCGAACATTTGAATATGGGTGGCGGAAGCTTTGGATATGGAGGCGGAAGTTGATGGGTTGGTTCGATCTAGAGTGATTGATCAAGTCGGGATATGGATTGATTGAGTTGATTCTTGAAAAATCCTTGAATGTGGAAGTTTGGATCGTTGATCCAATGAAGAAATTGAGAAGGAAGATTTGGTGCCCAAAATCAAGGATGAGAAAAAAGCTTCTCAAATATTCTTGATTAAAATCGAATATGATTTACAAGTGAGTCAAACATCCCTTATGTAGCGGGCGTGGACAAACCAAATGTCAGAAATTAAATGACGGAATTAAAGTTCTGAAAATAAAAAATCTAAAATATGAAAGGTCGGAATTTAAGTTCGGAATTAAGTTTCTAAATTAAATTCCGAAACCAAAAGTCTAATCCTAATGTTGGAAATTAAGTTCCAGAATTATTGTTCCGAAATAAAAGACTATTATAAAAATGAAAAGTTTGGGTAATGTGTCAAAATGTTGTCAACTTCATGTAATGGCGTAGCGAAGACAAGTCATGCTGCTAGACGGGGTGAGAGGGGCGGATCAATGTATATGATGCCCCAACCCTAGTTTGGTCCAAGTCCTTGGTTATCAAAGTTATGAGCTTTCCAATAGCATTCCCGGTGATAAAAAAGAAAGAGGGAGAGAAAAACCCTAGTTGCCTTCCACATTGAACAATGGTCGCCACTACATTTCCTAAGTGAAATGAAGGGAGAATCAACAATGGTGGTGACTGACCAAGAGTTTGCCCCCAGAGTCGAGACTCTCCTCCGTCAACCCCCTGGTTACTCCTTCAACTCTTTTAACAGAGTCTGTCAGCTTCTCAAAGCTAGGTTTGGCCAAGACCTCTCTCATAAAACAACCTTCATACAGAAGGTCCTTCACCGGAGATTAAGGTTGCTCCTCAGCTTCAACACCCACCGCAGGGTCCACTGCCACCTCCGTCGAAGATTGGTGGTGGTGATCCGTTCAATCCTTCCTAACCCGAGCAGGCTTCACAAGCTTGAGTTTTTAAATCCAAAAATCTCTCCTTTCCTTTCCTTTCATTTTCCTTGCTTCTACTCCCATCTTCATGCGTTTCCTCTTTTGTCTTCTTATTTCTTTTTCACCAGCCCAAGATTATGTCTTTGGTCCCCTAGAACCACATTATGGACAAACTCCTATCTACTCCCATTGAAAAACAATATGGCTATAGACCTACCAACGACTCTGATAAGGCCGAAAAGCCAAGGGTTGACACCTTCAATCTTACCAACAATCACAACAAGAGCGAATTAACCTCTAATCTTCTAAAACATATCGGGAAAAAACAATGTATGAAGTTACTGATTCTCAAGAGCAACTGACAACTGACAACAAATGTTAAAGTAGTCTTTGTGATGAATTTACAAAATAAAGAAATTTTCATATCAAACCCATCTACTACATTTGCTCTTTACTTTAGATTCTGAGGAAACCCCCTCTTCTACTCATTCAAAGGAAAGCAAAAAAGACCTCAAGTTTCCACTATAATCAACTTCTAGGAACCAACAAAGTGAAACTTCAGCAAGTGGGTTCTTCTAATTTTAGAAACCTTCAACTACTAGGAACCAATAAAGTGAAACTTCAGCAAGTGGGTTCTTCTAATTTCATAAACCTTTATTAAGGAAAAATCTCTTAAGATCATAAACTTAAAATTATATGTTCGATTTGAAGAACAACCGAAAACATATAGTTGATAAAAACAAGTAACCCTTATCCATAAATATATAAATTAAATTTAAGGGCTTTTACAAATATAACTATGTTTTTCTTTATTCTAACTCTAATATACACAAAACCCAAAACATTTACTCCCCACAACATGATTTTACCCCTCTATGAACAATCTTCTCCCTTCAAATTATTGTTCTTATATCCATCAAGTTCTACAAAGTTGTTCGTCAAGATATTCGTGTTTTGCAATCTCGTCTTCTGAGGTTTGATGCAATCATTTGTTGGTGGTTTTGTGCGTTTGTTGAGAAGGGGGCGTAAATTTGTGATCGACTCCTGACGGCTCTGTTGCAGTCCAAATCTGAGGTGTCCACAGTTGTTCTTCAGGTTTCCTCCCTGTGTACTTCCTTCAAAGATGAACGCTTATGCTCGTTGGTTTCTGTTGGTTGCATCATCCTACTTTCCCTTGAAAACCTTTTTGCTTTCGGTTTTATTTTGAGGTAAAATGCCTAATCGCACAAGATCAAAGGCTAGAGTGCCGTTCGAACAAGAACAAGGACAGAAAACAATTTAAACGAGGTTTAGAAATATTTCTCTATAATATTCCTACTCCTCGGGGACTCAAAAAATTACCAATCCACTATTAAAACGAACAAAGAAAAATACAAGAGCAAAAGTACTAAAAAGAAACCGAAAGAAAAAGACTCTCAACGAATAAGATTCGTGAGAATCAAGTCAAGTATCGTCCTCCCGGAAGTCTTCTATGTTAGTAGGCACAAGTTTTAACCCTATATCACCTCACTTATACATTAGATCTTTACTTGGAGAAGAAGGCTCCAAAAACTCTTGATGTAATTTGTAGAAAGAGAGTAAAGAAGAGAGCTACTGAATTTTTTTGTTGAGCGTTAATGTGCAAAGCCGACCCATGAAGCATATAAATTGTAACACCCCAAGTTCTAGGAACTCGAAGCGCTACGGGCTAGGACCGCACAATGGGTCCTGACCCCTAGAGAGTAGCAACAACAAACGGATCTTACAACAAAGAAAAACGAATGAAAACCAAAACTCAATATAAAACCAAAGGTTTAAACAAAAGAAAGCGTAAAAGACTCGCAACCGAGTTCAAAACAAAAAGGAAAGCAACAACATAAACATAAACCCGATCCCGTCCTATAATGTACGGGAACCCCAACTGACCTCACCATCCGGATCACTCAGCATCATCTTGAACCTACGGAACATCTACAACGACGGTATAAACCGTTAGCTAACATTCTAGATACTAGCAAGAGCGTAAGAGCACAAACACACATAAGGTAAAAGAAAACATATAACATGCTTGCACCCAACCAGTTATTATCTTTTATTAAGGTTATCCATTACTAATTCAACTTCTTTTGTTACACGAGAATCTCCCGAAACTCGCTCCCGCTTTTGTCTACCAATATAAATATATCAGTACTATCCGTTACCTACGGACCTGGGTAGCAAGATCACATTCTAGTCTCCTGTAGAACTAGACAAGTGGTCAACGCCCGGTTATAACACACTTGGGACAGTTAATGTTATAAAGGGTGAATCATATTCCGGTTATCCGTTATTAACAACAATAAACAACACAAACAAGCCAATACAATCCAACTAGTACAAGGAATGAAGCTAAGTAAGTCCAAGGTACTTACCTCACTCGAAGGTAACTCAAAAGCTCAACAACAACTCAAGGAACACTCAGGAAAAACTCAGTTTTCCTCAAGAAAGGAGCAAGGAAAGCCTGTTCACACAAGCATCACGAATCAGGAACAAAACGGTTGCTAGAAGTCTATAACTTCTAGTCTCATTAATCTCTAAGAGATCTCCACAAGCTAAGGGTTCAAACTTAGTCTAACAGCATACTCAAGGCAAGGAACAACCATAAGGATCAAGGAAAGAAACGAGAAAAGCAAGGAATTAAGCAACTCACAAGAACGGGATTTACTGTAGACGAATGCAAGAAACGGGAAAAATGAGGAAAAGGCGGGTATATATAGAGACGGGCTGGAAAGATATAAGGAAGGATGTTTAGGGTTAGGAAGAAGATAAGGAAACCGGCTCATAAGATAGAATATTGGATATTCTATCTATGGAAGGAAGATAAAACGAACGAAAGAAAGATCGGGCGCGTTCTATCGTCAGCCGCAGGGGTGACTGACCCTGCCGCGGGTGCGGCCTGCCGCAGGGGCGGCACACTTCACCGCGGGGGCAGTGAAGGCAAAAGACTAGGGTCTTACATGAATGAAGTCCTTACAAGACCTAGATGAAACTCAGCGTTTCATTTATTCTGTACAAATCCAATCAGCATATTGGGGCTTACATCACACTAAAATACTCGAAGCAGACCTTTTTTGTTTGGCCCCACTTAGAAATTACGTACTTTACAATTTCCCTCCTGATTTCTAAGTTCATCTAATAGTGGATTTTTGAGTAAAACCGTCATCAACCCATTTTTCTTTACCTTTATGTGACCTATAAAATATGTAATAAACTCATGCAAAACAAAAATTTCTCACTAGTCACTATTTTAGAGCCAAAATCTGTTGGGTTAGTATCACCATCAACTTTTTCAACAAGTAAGTTATTTGACTCTACTTGTAAACGAATATAATGATATCTAACATCAATATGTTTAGTCGGTTCATGATAAACTGGATCCTTACAAAGATATAATGCACTTTGACTGGCCATGTATAAGGTTGACATAGTAGACTTACCCTCTATCTCAAACAAAATATTACTAAGCCATACAACTTCTTTACAAGCTTTATTTGCAGCTACATACTCAGCTTCGGTAGAAGATAAAGCTACAATAGGTTGTTGCTGAGATTTCCAAGAAATACAACTTCCACACCAAGTATATACATAGGAAGTAGTAGATTTTCTATTATCTTTATTAGGAGCATAATCAGAATCTACATAACCAATCAAATCATAAGAGAAATGAAGTTTAACATATATCATACCAAAATTAACAGTTACAGCAAGATATTTCAACAGATATTTCATAGCTTCCCAGTATTTTTTCATTGGGTCAGACATAAATATGCTAAGAGCACTAATAGCAAAGGCAAGATCATGTCTAGAACAAATCATAGCATACATGACAAATCCTACAGCAGCTCATAGGGTATCTTACTCATGCAAGTTTTTTTCCTCTTTAGACATATTCTAGACACGAGTCAAATCGAAGTGCCCTCCTAAGGGTATTTTAGAAGGTTTAGCATCTTTTAGATTGAACCTATCTAACACCTTAATCATATAGTCAGATTGGGAAAGCCAAATTTGTCTCATAGACCTTTTTTTTCAAGTTTTATCCCTAGAATTCTTTGAGCAGGACCTAAGTCTTTCATATCAAAGTTATTTCTAAGGGAATTTTTCACTTCATTTATCTTAGCTTTGGATTTACATATTAACAATATATCATCCACATAAAGCAAGATATATAAAGGAGAATCAGTTTTGACAGATTTGAAGTACAAACAATGATCATATTGATTTATTATAAAACCTTATCTTTTCATGCATATATCAAATTTGATATTCCATTTCCTAGGAGACTGTTTCAAGCCATATATAGATTTATATAACAAACACACATAATCAGGGTGATTTTTGTCTATAAAACCTTTTGGTTGTCTCATCTAGATAGTCTCATAAAGGTCTCCATGTAAAAAAGCAGTTTTAACATCCATCTATTCTACTTCATAGTCATAAACTGTAGCTAAAACAATAAGCAATCTCATGGTTTTATATTTCACAACAGGAGCAAAAATGTCATTGTAATCTATACCTTCCTTTTAAGTAAAATCCTTAGCCATAGCCTAACTTTAAATCTAGGAGGGTCATTAGGTTTAATGTTATCTTTGATTTTATAAATCCATTTGCAGTCAATAGTTCTAACACCATTTGGTTTAGGAACTAATTTCCAAATTTTGTTCTCATGCATAGAGTTAATCTCTTCATTCATAGCTGCTAACCAAAACTTAGCTTGACTACATTTAATAGTATGCTCATACAACTCAAGAGTATAAGTATTAACAATCACGTCAACAATCAACACAACAAATTCTACGAAATTATTATTCCTATTATATACAAACTCAACAATGTTTATATAAGTAGGATTAAAATACTTTGGATTAGGAACTCTAACTCTAGGAACTCTTTCAAAAGTAAGCTGATAATCAGACAAATCAACAACATTAGGAACAACATCAGAAACAGAAATAGGAGAAATTTTCGAATTAGTTACAATCCCAATTACAATCCCAGAAGTTCCAGCATTGACAGAAGTTGAGTTAGAGTTAGAGTTAGAATTGCTTACAGCCCCACCTGATTGGTGAGGTGTGTTGTCTTCTAAGCTGTTTTCCAACTCAATACTCTCCCTGATTTGTTCAACAACAGCATTACCAGGAGCATTACTGGTTTGTCTTCGAAAAACACCAATATCAAATTCTTCAGATGGCTCAAGGGTCTCACTTGGTATGAAAAAATCTCCTTCCTTGTCCCTGTTAGTATTCTCAACAGTAGATGAAAGAAGATTTTTAAAATGAAAATAAGATTCATTAAAAGTTACATCTCTACTAGTTAAAACCCTATAACCACCAGGTTGTATAACAAGTAATTTGTAACCTTTTACCCCTTCTGGATAACCTAACATCACACACTTGAGAGCTCTCGGATTTAGTTTACCTTGTGAATGGTGAGCATAAGCTGTACAACCGAAAGGTCTTAGGTGTTCTATACTTTGTTTTTGACGAGTCCACATTTCTTGTGGGGTTTTAAACCCTATAGCAGAAGGAGTTCTATTTATTAAATAAGAAGTTGTAATTACAGCTTCTTCCCAAAGGGACTGTTTCATACCTGCAGAAAAAAGCATGCTTCTAGATTTTTCTAGCAAAGTCCTATTCATCCTCTCCGGAGGGGTTCCCGGAATACTAAAATGTCATTTTATACCATTTTGCAAGCAATACTCATTAAAGTCATGGTTACAAAATTCTAAACCATTATCCGTTTTAAGATATTTGAGCTTATGGTTAGATTCATTTTCAACTTTGGTTTTCCAAAGTTTAAAAGTATTGAAAGCTTCACTTTTGGCCTTTAACAAATACACCCAAATGTTTCTTGAAAAATGATCAATAAAGAAACTAAAATATTTTCTACCTCCTATAGTATCAACTTGGGCAGGACCCCATAGATTAGAATGAATGTTATCAAGAGGATATTTAGCAACATATGTAGATTTATTGAAAGTTAACCGAGCAGCTTTACCAAAAATACAGTTTTCACACATGTCTAACGCAGCAGGTTTATGATCAAAATAACCATTTTTAAACATGTAATGCAAGCCTTTATTTCCTATATGTCCAAAACGAGCATGTCACAATTTGGTTTGATCAAGATTCATGTTCACAACAGAATTTAAAACATTCAATTTAGAAGAAGCAACAACATGATATAAACCATTTTTCTTGACACTTTTAAGGAGGATTTTACCATTTTTAATCTCATTCCTAACACCATTATTTGTGTGAATCTGGCATCCTAGGTCATCAAAAACACTTTCAAACAGTAAATTTCTTCTAAGTTCAGGCACTCACCTAACTTGTTCAAGAGTTCTGATTTTATTATCATGCATCATAAAGGGAATATTTTCAATGCCTTTTATAGATAAAGAAGTATAATCTCCTAATCTAACCACCCCGTTATCACATTTATGCAGAAAATCAAAATATTTTTCATGAGGAGTGGAATTCATGGTACAACCAGAATCAAGAATCCAAGCATCAGAATCATCATTATTAGAAACAACAAGCAATGCATCATCATAGTAAGCATGAGACTCAAGGATATTAGTAGAACCATTCTTGAACTTATTAGCATCATCTTTTTTCTTCTTATTACAATCAGGAGTCGTATGGCCTATAATACCACAATAGTAACAAATCATCTCTTTTTTAACAGATTGATTAGAAGAATTCTTTTGGTTATTACCAGTTCTAGAGTCAGCTTTACTATCTCGATTGTTGATGTACTTATACTTCTTATTTTTACCTTTAGCAAATAAGACTTCTGATTTACTATCCTTAGACTCTCCTTTCATTTTAAACACCTTTAGAGTGTTATTCTTTTCAGTTATGACATCCAGAATCTTTTTCCTAGTTAAGTTTTCATGTCCATATTGAATAACGCCTTTAAAATTTGTCAAATTGAGAAGGCAAAGAGTTAAGAATTATAACATCTTGGTGAACGTCATCTATAGGATCCTTACAACGTTCTAAGTCATAAGTCATTCTTAAGAAACTATCCAAATTATCTTGAAGAGAAAGGTTAGTGTTAATTTTAAAAGTGAAAAACCTACACAACAAGCTAACTCTATTAGGCAGAGACTTAACCTCATACAACTCTTTAAGAGTTGTCCATAGAGTTTTGGCTGTTGTGTGAACAAGAACCTATCGGCCAACTTCATCCGTCAATCTCATCATGATCTCACTATGAGCCTGCAGATCCATTTCCTATCTTTCTTCAACACTGAGCGTTGGTGGATAGCTCTCGTCTATTGCATGACAAACCTTCTCTTTTACCAAAACTCCTTTCATCCTAACAAACCACATAGAAAAATCTGAAACACCATCATAGGGTTTCATTTTGTGATAAGAGTCAGTCATTATTATAATATGGAATAAGAAAAGAAACAAGTTAGAGAAGTTAGATTATACACAGACGATAAGACTATATACAGTTTAAAATTAACTTGTAAGGATAGATGAAATGTAGATTAGTACAGAATGACAGTAGCGGAAGCTTAAAGAAACAAAGTAAACCAATGTCAACAGACTAATCACATACACACGTAGCATGAGCTTCGTTCAAGGATCTATGACAAGGTGTAAGAGATCTATCAAGAATTGTAACCAACAAATATAAGCAGCATAACAAAAAATAAAGATAGATTTATATTTGGCTCAAGAGTATAAAACAAAAACTCAAGATCCAAATTCAAAATATAAACCGATTTAAAGAAAAATCTAAAGAGATTGCTCCTTTTAAAAACCGATTTATTAAAAAAGAAAAAATCTGTAATGTAAAACAGAACAGATTCGGAAAAGAAAGCACTTCTGAAGGTAGATCCGAAATAAAACCGAGATTTTGAAAATTTTTCGGAACACAAACAGATCTTTAAACAGAACAGATCTTTAAAAACCGTTTTCAAAACCGCATACAACCAGATCTACAAGAAAAAGTTTTGTAAGAACCGAATACAACCGGATCTACAAGGACAAGAACATAAGTGAAACCGGATTTAAACTAGATCTGAGAGTAGAAAAAACCAGATCTGAAAACAGTTTGAAAGAAAATGATTTTATAAAACCAGATCTGCAAGCGGATCCAAAAAATTTTCGAAAACCAAATTTTTGTAGATACGAAAACGCAAAAAACCAGTTTCAAAAAAAAACAGATCCTAATGTATCGAACACCAACAGATCCGTAAAACAAATTTTACAAACCAAATAGAACAATATGAAAGCGAATCTAGATTTCTCGCAACTCAAAATGCAAGAATCCGTAGGTCATTGTCTTTAAGGCTCTGATACCACTTTGAAATGCAAAACCACACAAGATTGAAGGCTAGAGCGCCGTTTGAACAAATTTTTAACGAGGTTCGGAAATATTTCTCAAAAATATTCCTACTCCTCGGGACCTCAAGAAATTACCAATTTACTATCAAAACGAACAAAGAAAAAAATACAAGAGTAAAAGTACTAAAAAAAACCGAAAACAAAAGACTCTCAACGAATATAGATTCGTGAGAATTAACGCAAGTATCGTCCTCCCGGAAGTCTTCTATGTCAACATGTACAAGGGTTAACCTTATATCACCTCACTTAGACATTAGATCTTCACCTGGAGAAGAAGGCTCCAAAAACTCTTGTTGTAATTTGTAGAAAGAGAGTGAAGAAGAGAGCTGCTGAATTTTTCTGTTGAGCCTTGATGTGCAAAGCTGACCCATGGAGCTTATAAATGAAGTCCTTACAAGACCTAGATGAAACTTAGCATTTCATTTATTCTGTACAAAGCCAGTCAGCATATTGGGCCCTACATCACACTACAATACTCAGCCCAATAGAAGGAGACCTTTTTGTTTGGGCCCACTTAGAAATTACGTACTTCACATGATGTATTTTGTGAATTTCTTTTCTCCTTTGTTTATGGTCTTTGTGACGGTTAGACCGTGCCGATTTTTCGGCCTTTCGACCCACTAGACGGCGCGCCGTTTACTGGTTTCGAACCACTTTCCATTTTCAAAAAAAATAGCATTCCTGGTGATGGAGAAAAAGCTACATTTGCTATGAAGGTTTGGCAATCGAATGTAAGCGATTGATCAGTCTAATGGGTTCATCTTGGTGCGCTTCGATAATGGAAGTGATTTGTTATCCGTTCTAACGAGAGGTCCTTGGACGATATTTGGTCGATGTCTTGTTATGAAGAGATGGTCACCAGAGTTCACACCCTCATGTGATATAACTTTGGCTCCGGTGTGGATTAGACTTACTGATGTTCCTATGCAATAGTATAAGGAATTTGTCTTGTGCAACATGGTTGTATAATGATGGACCTGAAAACCCTCTTCACGAATAGAGGTAAGTTTGTGCGAGTTTATGTTGAAGTCGAGTTAATTTAACCGCTCATGAAGGCAATGATCATTGAAGGGATAAGGTGTCCAATTGAATATGAAGATTTAAGTTCTATTTGCTTAAGTTGTGGAAGATGTAGGTAGTGATCTTGATGTCCAATTGAATAACTATCCATTTTCGTGATACCAAAGGGATAAGGAATCTGTTAGCCATGCCGTGACTACCAAAGTGAAAGATGTAGTCATTGAAGAGGATTTTGAGGATTCAGATGCAACCCTCGAGGTAGCGGATGCAACTTATGAGGAGATGGGTGTTGATATGTAAAGGTACCAAACACATTACATTTTATATCCATCTTAAATTATATATGAATATTCTTCCGTGGAATGTGTTTGGTCATTGCAAAAAAGGTTTTCACATAGAAATTAAGTGCATTTGTAGTCAACATAGTATAGATATTCTAACAATTTTTGAACCTCGTATTTTGGGTGAGAAAGCCAAGAATATTTGTGATAGGTTGAATTTTGCTTGGTCTTTAAGCTAGATGTGATCACCATGAATATGAGTTTCATTCATGTCTTTGTGTAACCGGGTTCGGAGGAGTTCCATTTGATCATCGTCTATGCACCTCTAAAAGCGCATATGAGAAAGGATTTTTGGGAGGATATAGCCAAAGAGCTTGATGTAGTGCAAGTATGTAAACGTTTAGGTTTAGTTTTTCTTAAACGATAAGGCGGGAAGTAAATGGGAAGATGTCTCGGTCCGTCATTTGGCTAGATATTCGTCAGATCATGCTTCTTTCCTCCTTTGTCTTAAGTCAAGAATAAGTCTGAACCCGAAGAAAAGGCCCTTTCATTTCGAAGTTGTACGGATTAAGTGGATGGAAATGCAAAAGTCTTAGTTTTTTTTTTAAAGTTAATTGTATTGCGAGAAAGATATACATAAGAGTTTACATGATCAAGTACATAGTTCCAAGGAGATTAAGAAACAAGAGAGGTAAGAGTAGAGGGGAATAGGTTCAACAAACGCGTGGTATCAAGAGTTGAGGACGACCTGTCCTTCCAGTTATACTCGAAGTGAAGCTTGATAGATAAGATGATCTCACTGGTACAATCCACAGCTCTTGTGAAGGTGTTATTGTACAAAATATTGTTCCTAGCAATCTAGACGTAGTATAAGAAAGAAGTGATCGAGGCAATCCAAATACTATTCAGCAGGTTAGGCTTATGGTGAGTCCAAGAATCAAGCCAAGTCTAGAAGTTGCTAATGTAGGGAGTTGGGTAAGGGATCTTGGTCCAGCGGGATAAAATATCAAGAGCGAGAGAACCATAGTTGCAGAAGGACCAAAGGTGGTCATCATTCTCGGTCGAGCTATTGCATAGCTTGCATGTGTCATTCTCAATCATGTTCCAAGCCTTAACTTTTGCAAGAGTGGGGAGGCGTCTAAGAGCATCTAACCAGGAGATGTAGCAGTGCTTAGGAATATTGGATCTGAGCCGAATGGCCTTGAAGGGGTTGGGTTGTACATGAGGGATTTCAAGTTTGAATATGGCATAAGCTTTTTTGTGGGAGTAGGTACCATTAGGGTTGGACATAGCATTACTTATCAGGCTACCAGTGGGAGGTTGGGGAATCTCATCCTTGATTTTGAGCAAGCTTTTCCAAAAGAAGCTATGATTGGGCTTGGGGTTGCATCTCCAGATACTTCTACTGCCTTTGATCAGATGATGATCAATCCATAAGGACCAAATGTTGTTGCCTCCCCTATCAGTAAGGTCAGGGAATCCAAGCCCACCGCTAGCATTAGGAGTACAGATCGAGGACCAAGCGACCAAAGCTCTGCTGCTATTCTCAACTCCAGACTAGAAGTAAGATCGTATGAGGCCATTGATCGTGCTAATAACCTTAGCAGGAAGCATGAACATGGAGCTCCAATAATGGTATAATGGTTAATTGAGAAGAGAAGGGATTTGATGAGTTGGGCTTTCCCAACATAAGAAAGGGACTTAGCACTCCAAGATTGAATTCTTTTAGTGACCTTGTGGATCAAGGGAAGATAGTCAAGAATCACCAACCTCCTGCTCCCAATGGGAACTCAAAGGTAGAGAAAGGGAAGAGATTCAATGGACATGCCAGTGAGATTAACAACCATATTCTGCTCAATATCACTCATCCCACCAGTGAAAAGATGGGACTTGGCTGGGTTGATCATGAGTCCAGAGACTGCACCAAAACGGTCAAGCGTTTCTTTAAGAATCTTGATGGAAGGAAGATCACCTCTAAAAAGTAGTAAAAGGTCGTCGGCAAAGGAAATATGGGTGATGATGGGAGAAGAGCACTTAGGGTGATAGTTGAACTCAGGGTTGGAGATACTCATTTGAATCATCATGGAAAGGAATTCCATAGCTATAGCGAAGAGAGGTGGTGAGAGTGGGAAACCTTGACGCAAGCCACGACGACCCAAGAAGTGACCATGAAGGGAGCCGTTAATATTGACAGAATACGAGGCGGTTGAAATGCATTCCTTGATCAACCTAATGAAGTGCACCGGAAATCCCATTTTATGAAGACAGTGAAGGATGAACTCGTGGCTGACGGTGTCAAAAGCTTTCGATATGTCAACCTTCATAGCAGCCCTAGGGGATATATGATTTCTTCCATACTTGTTGAACATCTCTTGACAATTAAGCACATTATGTTTGATTGAACGGTTAGATACAAATGCACTTTGATTGAAGCCGATAATACTTGGTAGTATTGAGTTGATGCGCGTCGAGAGGATCTTAGAGATGGTCTTATAAATAGTATTGCAGAAAGATATGGGCCTGTAATCAAAGGGAGCAAGAGGACAATCATGTTTAGCTATAAGAAAAATAGATGCATGATTGACCTGCTTCAGGAGTCTTCCAAGGGTGAAGAAATCCTGGATCGCTTTAGTGAAGTCATGATGTGTGGTATCCCAAGCGGATTTGAAGAAGAGAGAGCTATAGCCATCCGGCCCCGGCACCTTGTTGTCCCCGATGCTAAAAAGAGCCTTCTTGATCTCGTCGGGAGTTACCATCTTGTCCAGAGTTGCAACGTCATCCGGGTTAAGGAGAGGGAGGTCAATATCTGGGATAGGAGGGGGGAGTAGGTTGGGGCGGGGGATTAAGGACATGCCTAAAGTGACTAACAAAGGTGGAATCAATGGTATCAAGATCATTGGAGATAGTCCCATTATTGGTGTGAATGGCATTGATACGATTGGCACACCGACGATTTTTAATTCCCCGAAAGAAGAAGGAAGAGCATTGATCGCCATGGGCAATCCAATTGGCCTTAGAGAGTTGAGCCATGGTGGTATGAAGGGCCTTGTTACTTTCATTCAAAGCAGATAAAAGTCTCCTCTCCTCCTCCTAGAGAGTAGTGTCATGCAGGCTCATTTGCAAACGAATCTGAGTGGAATGGAGGAGCCTTCGTTGGTCTTGAATATTCGAATTGATCTCTTCAAGCTAGACACTAGGGAATGTTTTTAGGATTGTCTTTAGGAGCTTGAGCATTCTTGTTAGCTTGAACATTGGTGTAATATCCGGAATTTTTATCCCGTCTATTTCGGATATAAACCCGATCTCGATCCATCGATTCATATCCGTCTGCTTAGTTGGACATATTATGATAAAATTTATAATTTTATGTAGACCTCCTTCACATAAAATGATAGAACCTTTTATAAGTTTATCATTTTATGTAACTTACCTTCACATAAAATGATAGAGTTTTATAACCAATCCAAACTGTAACATAACCGGTATCCGTCTTTTCCGTGCATTTAATTGTCGGGATATCGTTTCCGAACTTCACCCTTGTGCCAGCCCAGCAGTCGCCTACTCCAGCCCACTGCTTTGCTTATCCGCAGCACCAGTGCACAGCCTTCCAACAGCCCAGCGTTGCCCAGCCCAGTCCGTGAGCTACTCCAGCCTGCTTCAGCCCAGCGCCAGCCCAGCTACTGGAGGAGATAACGAAGCAGCCACTTCAGCCCAGCGCAAGCCCACGCCTGCTCTCAGCCCAGGTGGAAGACGGACCTTTGCTGCTGTCTTCTCCAGCCCAGCGTCCGTTCAGCCCAGGAAGGAGTGCTGCTGCGCCTTCTCCAACTCAGCAACGCCAGCCCAGCAACATCCAGTCAGCGCCTACTCCTCCTCTCTCCACAGCCGTTTAAACGTAATAGATGCAGCCGTTACAATCCCATAAATCACGCTCCTACATTGCCGTCTGATCTCCTTCCTTATGCGCTGCACACACTCAGTCGTCCAGAGTCATCAGCAACCCTCGCCCCTTCTGCTTCGTTTCTTTGCTTGTGAACGTTGTCTTCCACACACTTATCAACCGTCCCTTGCAGCCATCAACGTACGACGCAACCTTCTCCGGAATCGGACTGAACTCGGCCTTCTCCTGTCTATTTCGGTAAGGATCAATATACCATTCATCTTCATCTCTTCAATTGGTCGATCATGAGGACTCACTTCTCCGTACATGTGATGACAACCTTCATCTCGATCACTCCGTGACAGCAGTGAGGCTAGGAAAAGTTCTCCAATCACGCAACAGTAGAGCCAAGCCGAACCTCACTCTCCTCCTCCTAACTTGTCACGCCGAGGGAGCCAGAAGGCCATCCGGAACCGTGTGAAGACGCCTCAGCCTAGTAGCGGTTGAAGAGGTGAGCACTCTCTTCTGCAGTCCAATTCTTGCCTCTAGATGTTAGAAATGTATAAATTATATATATACATGTTTCGGTTTTGCTATGAATAGAAATCAAGCCAAGGAATTAGAGGGATAGTAAATGAGTTTTGTTGAAGTCTCCTGTAGTTCCATTTGAGGATAACTAGATGATAATGAGAGTAGATTAGATTTCCTTGGAAATAGAAATGAAAAACTCTTTGAAGAACTCAGCTTGTAAGTGAATAATGGTCAATGTTGAGGATTAATGTTTGAGAGTTTGAATGAAGATCCACCGTTGAATTTTGGATATGTTGTAGACGGTTATACGTAGTATAGGGTATTAAAATTTGGGAAGAAATGAACGGTCGGATTTGAAGTTATAGGCTTCCGAAGTTGAGTAGTTGAGCAGTTTTGTAAACCTTAGAATTTGGCTAAGTATAGAATTTGTAAAGGGAGTAGTCAACTTTAGGAATTTTTATAAAACTGTTGAATGAACAGTTTGGAGAAATTCTTTCTCCTAAAGTTAGATAGGACATCATAGATAACCTAGGGATTTAAGTCGGAATTTTTATAAGCGGTTACGAATTTTATATTTGGAATCGAAGTTAGACCTTTGCGATCTTTCGGAAAATAGAAACATAGGAAAAATATCAGTTTGGGACCAAACGAAACTTTAGGAGTTAGAATATGATATTAGAATACCAAATAGGAGTTTAGACATGAATTTTAGAATTTTTGGGAATTTCGGGACCAAGGGTAAAATGGTCATTTTACCCTAAATTAATATTGTAACTAGTTATGTCTTAATACATTATTCGATCTTAGAAGTCTTAGACTTCTAACTACGTGAGAATGTGCTAATGCACTTATCGCCTTTGGCAGGCAACTGAGTTGCTACAGTTTACAAAACGAGTGGTGTACAAAGAGTCGAGCTTTATATCAGGTAAGTCCTTTGGGCTTACTTAGCTGACTTCTAAATATGAGCATGAATGATGATAGTGGTGTGTAATTGAAATGTTTAGAGAGATAGGTTGTGATATATAATTACCGACCTATACTTGGCCTAAGAGTAACGGGCGGTGGCATTCTGCTCAGTTAGCTTGCGAGCGCTGGGGGTTTCTTTAGGGACTAGTCCATACTCGGTTTGTAGTGATGCTACCGGCGGAGGTCAGCTAGACCTACACCCAGTTGGATAAGGAACGGAGGCGAGAGCTGTTAATAGCTCTCGTGCCACAACTTAATTGAATAATGTGAATCACTTAAATCATAGATAATAAACGGTTGAGTGCCAGCATGATGTTTTGTTTATTTTTGTTTCTGCTTGTGTTTGTGTTGTTATCATTCTACTTATATTTGGATAGTTAGCTAACGGTTGATGTGTTGTGTAGATTTGCCACAGGTTAGAGCAGATGTCGAGTGATCCAGATGGTAGTGGTCAGCTGGGGTGTCGTACTTTAGGATGTTTTACAGTTTCTTCATTTGTGAGATTTACAGTTGGACCTTGTTTCCTTTCGTTCTTTTCGTACTTTGGTATATTGCGTTTTCCGGCTGTTAGTTATTCTGGTCACATTCATACATTGTTAAGAACTATTTTATGATTTCTGGTTTTCCTTATCTGTGCCTTGTTGTAAGATCTTGTTAAGTTGTTGTCAAACTAAGGTCGGGACCCACTGTGCGGTCCTAACCAGTAACTCCCTAAGTTGAAAATTTTGGGGTGTTACAATTGGGTTACCATCGACCTCAGTCTTCCACGTCCTCTTCACACACTCAAGGTATTCCTTATGGTTGATCCAAGCATTATTAAATTTGAAAGGGATGTTGTACTTGACATCCACCGTCTTAGTGAAGAGAAGGGTCGGAGAGTGATCTGACACATCAGCAAGATTAAAGCGGGCTTTGGATAGAGGGAAAGAGGTGTGCCAAGTAGAATTCGTGACAATTCGATCAAGTTTACTCCAGATGCGTGATCCAACTTGTTTGTTATTCCATGTGAATTTGCAACCGGAATAGGGATGGTCTGAGAGCAAATTATGCTCAAAGCAAGTAGCAATCTCGTTGGAAGTCTGCGTGATATTTGGGAGGTTGTTGGAGGTATTCTCATCAGGAGAGAGAGTGACGTTAAAGTCTCCAAGCAAGGCCCATGGATTATTAGGGTTGAGCAACCTTAACGTAGATATAGTAGACTAGAGATCAGGTCGATCATCCGGTGAGTTATGTGCATAGATGAAGGAGATTTCAGCAAAGATTGATTGGTCTGGGTTAGGTAAGGGTAGGGATATGTGGCAGTGTATGATCAGATCGGTCTTGATGAATATGGAGAGGTGGAGCAAGGGAGGCATTAGAAACATGGCTCTAGGAGGGGAAGAGAGATTTGGAAATGCGTTTTTCGTTGTTAGACCTAAGCCTGGTCTCGAGAATAGCCAGGAGATCGATGTTTTGCTTCTTAGCAAATGATTGGATAACTCTTTGTTTAGCGGGGTCATTCAATCCCCGAATATTCCATGAACAAATCCTAATTATCATTAAGCGATTTGGTTTGAACCATGGTAGCACTTGCTATCAAGTGTAAGGTAGATGACGTAGGGGGATTAGTGTCTGAGCAAGGGAAGAGGAGAGATAGGTTTGGATTGGGGGTTAGTTTTGGTGAGGATGGTAAGATGGAGGGTTGCTGAGCGTCTGAACTACAGGATAGATTATGAAGCATTACGGTCTGGGGAGGGGAGATCTCAGTGGTAGGGATAGTGGCAGAACTGGGTTTTGGAGGATAAGGTATACAGTGAGATATGTGATAGGTCGGTTGGTTAGAAGGGATAACATCAAAGTCTCCTAGGTTAGCCTGAAGGTGAGAGAGGGCACGTTCAGGAATGATCCGCAAGGATATGTCCGGGGTTGGCAGAAGAGGATTTGTATTAGGGTTAGGGTTACTCCTTTTTGTGGGGCGTAAGGGTTTGGGTTCCGTAGCCTTCACGCTACCATGGACTTCCTTTGAACCATTACAGCAGTGTCCAAATATCAAGCATGTTGAGCAGTGAGGTGGCAGCCAATCATAAGTCACCTTTTTAACATAGGAAGTTCCATCCGGTCCAGTCAAGGTAACCTCACGAAGAAGGGGACGAGACACTTGGATGTCAACCAGGATTCGAGCAAATCTCAGTCTCTCCTAGTTAGCCGAGTAAGCATCGGTGAGGATAGAAGTGTCCAGGGCTGAGCCAATTTTCGCGAGCATGTGCTTGGACTAGAATATGTAGTCCAGGTCATGAAGAGTTATTTAATATAGGTAAAGAGCTGAGGCTAGAGTAGTCTAGGGGCAAATCCTTGGTCCATCGTTTAAGAAGAAGTGTGGTGGATCCGTTAGTAACCCATGGGCTACCAATCAGAATAGCGTTAAGATCATCTTCGTAAGTGAAATGGAACACAAAGATCACCTTCTCATTACGAATAATCTTAGGCTTGGGAATAGTGATCCAGTTTTCATTACCAAACTTGGTCTTACGCTGGTAGGAGATTAGGCTACCAAGCGGGATGCCAACGAGGGATAGATGCCATTTCTGTGTGTTTTCTTCAACCTCTTCATCCGTGAAAGGTATGTGTCCAGATTCAAGCCCTGGAGTGAATGGTAAACAAACATGATTCGAACATACACTTCTCGAGACAAGCTCTTTGTAGTTAACCAAGGTGGCGGCTAAAGGAGCTTTTGGTTTAATGCACGCTTGGTTTTGAGGTTGAAAGGCAGCATGCAAAGAGTCGGGAGAGGGAGGGACGTACATCATGTGGGGATCAACTAGGCTATCCACCTCGGGAGTTGAAACACTCCCTAGAGGAGATGGAAGGTTTGTTATAATGGCATCATGGGGAGCCAAGGGAGTCGTTTGCGTAGCCTAGGTAGGGATAGCGTCGGGGAAGACAGGACCAGTCGGCATGGAAGGTTTCAGACTTGGAGCGATAAGGGAAAGCTAGTTTAGCGAACCCGACATAACATCCACAAGTGAGGGAGATCCTTCCAAGGATACCTCGCAGGTCATGGTGTTGGGTGGTAGAGTGGGAGTTGGTTTCATTGTCACTTGGCTCAGCGGTGGGAATAGAGTGTCAAACGATAAGGCTAGCGGAGCAAGTAGTTTTGGGTTTAGCCTTCTGTTATTAGAGTGAATCAGATCGTCAAGGATGGGCTCAATCGGGCTTTCCGGTGAGGTAGGGGAGGGTGATGTTGGGACGTTTTTGGGTGGAATGTTGTGGGTTTGGGATGGACGTTGTAGCTCTGAGAGTTTGATGGTGAGACGACGGGACATCCTTGATCCGGCCATGGGGTGGATGGAGCGGTGAGTATGCGGGGTGCGGCCTGGGGCAGCAGTAGGGTGGTGTAAGCTGGGCTTACACTAGAATGGGAGGAGAGAGAATAGAGTGTTTTATAAGAGGGTGCTTTAGTTACAAGACTTTCTAGAACCGTAATATGCAAAACCGCAGTCTTAGTTTTGCAAAGAGGTTAACTTTGACAAAGTCTATTTGTGATGGAATTGAAAAGTTGTGCATGTCATTCTTATGGGGCTCGACAGATGGCTCGAAGAGCGTGTACGTTGTGGCTTGGAATTTGATTTAATTTGCAAACCTAGGATGCAAGGTGGTTTAGGTATAAAGAACATGTAGAAATTGAACGTATCTCTTGCAATTGTATGAATTCAACAGCGGATGGAGCGGAGAACTCACTAAAAGATGAGCTAGTTTGGAAATACAGTGCGGATAGTACGAGCGGAGGAGAAGACACATGGCGACTATCGACAATTTCGAATGTTGAAGGGTTTCTCCTGAGACGTATTCGCTTTTGTTTCAAGATTGTTTCGTAGTTAAGAGAACGTGGAACATTCTCATCCCAAGCAATAGGGGAATAGAGTTTGCTAATCAATCCTTTGCAACGTGGCTTCGAGGTAATCTCTACTCTAAGATGATTTCATAGTAAGTATCGTTGGTAAGAAAATAAATCTAGGTATATTGATACGATGGGCCAATGACTGAGCAAGACGAGCGAAACCACAAACGTTTTCTCTTAGCTGCAAGGTTTGTGCAACAAAACCACAAACGTTTTCTCTTTTCTCTCTATTCACTGATTAACTCGTCAAAAATCACAACCGTTGGTGTGATATTCTTACAATGAGTCTTTGGTGGTCTTGGAAATGGAGAAACGACAAAATCTTCAATGGTGTAAGCTTTACGGGTGATAAGGCAAGCCACATTTAGCATATAGTGGAGGAGTATATAAAATCTTGGGACATGTGTATCGAGAAGGGTATGCAACAAATGAAGACTCGGGAGAATATTTGTTGGTGTCATCCGCCGGAAGGAGTGATGAAGATCAACATTGTTGGAGCGGTTCGGGAAGATGGTGCAGCGGTTGCGGCCGGGGTCGTTAGGGATCATAGGGTCACATTGCAACGGACGTGTGCACAGTTCCTATGGCGGAGCTGTGGGGAGTGTTGTATGGGCTAAGATTATCTTGGGAGTGTGGGTACCGGTTTGTGGAACTGGAAATAGATTCTCAATTGGTCTTCATTCTTTCGTCTAAAGACATCAAACGTTGTCTTCCGCTTGCTACTATGGTGTTTAGATATCAAGACTTTCTTAAAAGGAGTTGGATTATCCAATTTTATCATGTTTACCGCGGGGCGAACTCTATCCCGGATTTTTTAGCTGGTTTTTCTTATAGTTTTCCTGCAGGTTATCATGTATTGTTTGCCCCTCCCGATGGTGTTATAAACTTGTTTTTTCATGATGTTTGGGGTTGAGCTATCCCCGACGTGTTGATAGACTCCTTAACCCTCCTTTTCATATATAATAAGTCCGACTAGATGCGCATAGACCACTGATTCTCCTTCTCATCCAAAAAAATTAAAATAGTCCCAAATTATATGATATATAGAAATAAAAACTATTTAAACCCTCTCAACTAATATCACGAAATTATGTAAACTCTCAACATGAACAAGTTCCATCTCGTCGGCCCTTGACCTTTTATCATAAAATATATATATATATATATATATATATATATATATATATATATATATATATATATATATATATATATATATATATATATATATATATATATATATATATAATGTATCATACAACAAAATCGTAAAAATGTAATGATTTTAATGGGAAAAAAAAACACAATAATATATAGATTTTGGAGTATATATGCCTAGTTTGTAGAAGCACATATATATGTTGGTAAGTCACATAGATGATCATCTTGTAGTTTGTATACATAGTGTTATAAATATATAAGTCTAACTTTGAAAAAAAAAAACACAATAATATATAGAGAGAGGGGTTGGCTACCATGTAAAATGAGAACAAATTGTATTAGTTAGATAGTTAAATAGATGAATGAGATTGGGCGATATTAAAGGAGAAAAAAAAATCGTGTGATTATTTGAAGAAATATTCGCCGGATCTGATTCATATATTCGGCGGTATAGTCACATATATTCGGCTGTATAGTTACATAAATTCAGGGCCCGTTTGGTTTTAACTCTGGAATCGGAAACGAAATGGAAACGAATCTAGTCAATACGTATATCCTTGTTCATTAAAATTTTTGGAATCATTCTTTATGGTTTGTAGTAATTGGATGAGAGTTTGATTACTTTTGATACCCTATAGGGTAACAAAATGTGAGGAAGCAAGTGCATTTTTCATTAAACCATGGAGAACAATTCCATAAAATTTCATGAATATGGACTAAATTCGTTTTCATTCCGTTTCCGGAGTTGGAACCAAACGGGTCCTCAGTGTTTATATATATATATATATATATATATATATATATATATATATATATATATATATATATATATATATATATATATGAGCCAAGTGTATAGTAAATTAGTGATCTGAAGTGACCCATTCCAGCAAAGCGATTACGACTTATCGTTGAACTTAAATGCAGTACAACAACCACAAGACAATTCGTATAGGTGCATTATGTACACATGCATGTCAACATTTTACGTACGTTTTTGTAAGGTCGTAAAAATGTAAGGCTTTAATTTGTTTTCAGTGAAAAATTTACAGAGTATAAATAGTACTTTCTTTACTCCATCGGTATATTCGGCCGGACTCTGACAATAAAGATGAATGATCGACCGGTGATTACATAAGTGTTTTGCCGGAGGAGATATCGATGATAAAAACATTCATTACGTGTCGAGTTTAAACCATATACACTCGACCCAACCGTCTCCTAAATTATGATAGAATGATAATTAGTTTAAGTCTTGATATTATACAGTTAGGTTTAGATTTTCAAGTTTTGGTATTTGTAAGCAAATTATAGAAATATTAATTTATAAATTTTGACTTATGCTTCAGATGTCATGTGAAAATGACAAGTCAATTACCTTTTATTGGGTTGTTTTTTTTAGGTAAAGGTTTTTATTGTGTGTGTGATTTGGAATTCCAAATGAGAGATCGACCTAAAAACTACAAGAAAATTAGATTTATTGGCGGTATCTAAAACTGCTGTACTTATTATTTACTTTAAAGTATCTATATATTAATTTAGGTTCCATGTCATGCACGAATATTTTTAATATATTAAAATAAATAAAAGATAAAGTAAATCCCGATCTTGTCCTGTTTTATCCGATTTCGTTCCAATTCAGATGGAATTTCATAAAATTAGCAACCTCCCGCCAATAAATATTCGGGATGACATACAGTTCTTCCCGTCCCATTTATATAATATTAAAACACGATAGATAATTTGAAATCGTTCTAAAACTTAAAGCACGTCAATTGTAATATAACAACTAAAAAAATACAATAACATTTTTACCGTTTTATATGAATTTGTGGGATAAATTTGTATTATCAAACCACTTGTTTTCAATACTTTATAATTAAAATAAATATGGGAGAATTTGACATACTAGGCTTTTTTTAGTTTTTGTTTAAGAAAATGTACCCCATATTTTTTTACCACTTTCATTTAATAGTAGATAAAAATTATTAACCCTTCTATTAGAAAGAATAAATGATGTTTGTTATTTGTTATATAAGTATAATTTTTAATTACTAAATTTGTTTTCTTTTATTATATTTCTTGCCTTTTTTATTTATTTTTTATTTTCTTTTTTATTTTCTGAACTGAATTTCTCATACCAGAATTTCTCATACCAGAATTTTCATACCAGAAATTATCATACGAAAAGTTCATACCAAAAATTTCATACCAGAATTTTTTTCATACCAGAATTTTTTTCATACTAGAATTTTTTCATACCAGAATTTTTTCATACCAGAAATTTCATACGAAAAGTTCATACCAGAAATTTCATACCAGAAATTATCATACGAAAAGTTCATACCAGAATTTTGTGATACCAGAATTTTGCCATACCAGAAATTGTCATAGCAGATTTTTTACATCAGATTTTTTACATCAGATTTTCATACCATAAAATTACATACCATAAAATTACATACCACAAAATTACATACCATAAATTAGATACCAGAAATTAAATAGCATAAATTATATACCAGAAACTTGATACTAGAAATTAGATACCATAAATTAAATAACATAAATTATATACAAGAAATTTGATACTAGAAATTAAATATCATAAATTATATACAAGAAATTTCATACCGGAATTTTTTAATACCGGAATTAACATACCGGAATTATCATATCCGAATTAACATACCGGAATTTACATACCGGAGTTAACATACCGGAATTAACATACCGGAATTAACATACCGGGATAAACATACGGAATTAACATACGGAATTAACATACGGAATTAACATACCGGAATTAACATACCGGAATTTACATACCGAAATTAACATACCGGAATTTACATACCGAAATATTCAAACATGCCCATCTAATGTTCAAACATCCATCAAGGGTCGTATTAACAACATTGAAAACATGCCCATCTAATGTTCAAACATCCAGCAAAAGCTATCCTACAAACAAGATCAACCAAATTGTTCGTCTTACAGTCAAAAGTATCTAAAACAAAATAAATTCCCATTTACTTTTCATCCATAGCTGTAATCAACAGAACTTAAAATCTATAGGGAAATTCTTCTCCTTACTAGGCATTGCCACGAGATGTATCTCCTCGTTACCAATAACCACCACAGTTGTCTGAAACACACTCACAACAAAAATCTTAATCCAAACTATAAAACTCCAAATATGTATGAATTGCAACAATGGAGTATCTATAAAGACTACATTAACCTTACGCTCGTAGAAGCAAGTAGCGTGGAGAGTTGGAAGATTAGATTGTTGTTCTGGAGGTACCGGCGATTCCAATTTGCAACGAACGGAGTAAGAGGATATTGTTTGAAGGACTGATAAAGGTGGAGATCGCTCACTTGGAGGTGAGATTTGAGAAATTCGAATCCTGTTGTTAGGGAAACTGAAACTCGAAATTTGCATCCTTGGAAACTGGACACTCGGTTTCTGCTCTTCATCCTCCAATTGGTAAGGATGGAGTCGAGAGAGAGTTGCAGAAGTGGGCAACGCTAACTTAATTTGGCCTTTTTTGGTGGTGGGAAGATAGAACGACTGGAAGAAAAAAAACAAGAGAAGGGGAAGGGAGGTAGGGTTTTTGACGGTAAAAAAAATTAAAAGGGGTCTATTTACTTAACAAAAAAATAAAAAAGCCTACTTACTATCATGGTTTCTCAAAACAGCCTACTAACCAAATTTTCCCAATAAATAAATGTTATTATAAATTAATACTTAGTTATTGTTTAGTTATTGATGGTAAAAAATGTATAGCTATTTTATTTAACACGTAGTTATTTGAAGTAAACTCGAGAATTTAGCAACAAATAATTTTCATATCAAGTGTAAATATTTAATTAAATTCTTTTCCATATAAAATAGAAAATAATGATGGTTTAGAGATAACTTGAATATAAACTTATAAAAATAATAAGAGATAACTTTATTTTTGAATGTACAACTTTATTATATAATATTGATGATATATAATTTTTCTAAATACTAAAAACTTTGTTCATTAACAAAAAAAAAAAAATTTAAAGTAGAGTATTTTTATCCAAATTTTGTAACATTACATTTGTTGTAGTTACAGAACTTAAATTGAAATAACTTGACGCTAAATTTTTACAAATATTATTTGAGTTGTTAAAATAAATAGGAATTAAAAAAATTGATATATTTGAAACAATGATAAGATTTATTAAAAATATAAAATTAAGATTAAATAATTTGACCTTAATACTCAATTCTTAGAGCGCAACGTCAGCGATTTCTCTTTTACTTACTAGTTTTAATATTCGTGCCC
Organism: Fagopyrum esculentum; assembly: GCA_033239045.1. Lineage (NCBI taxonomy): Eukaryota > Viridiplantae > Streptophyta > Magnoliopsida > Caryophyllales > Polygonaceae > Fagopyrum > Fagopyrum esculentum. The sequence continues at coordinate 14,132,386 of BSUD01000003.1, forward strand.
TACACGGGTTAGACGTAGTTTATTTTGTCACAAATATTTAATAATTCATGTTCTCATCCGCAAGGATGCTTTATGATGGACTACCTCTAGAAGATAGTTCTTCCTAACCGCTTTCCGTTTTCAAAAAAAATAAAAATTTAATAATTCATTATGATGGGTATTGTCTTACTTGTTATGTGATGTTTGTTGTAAGTTTTTTTTCATTGTGTTTTTTTGTTGTGTTACGGTTTATGTAATTTACACAAATGTATTATTAACTATATAAAATATTTTGAAATTGAGAAACTATATTATATCCACAAATCATCTACACAAAAGATTTTAATGTTACACTTATTTAACAAACCGAGGAAAACTTACATTATCTACACAAACATATTATTTTTTGGCTAATTTGGAAACTAGGCCTTTTTATTTTCCACTCTACTAACTAGGCCTTTTTCATTTTCTGAATAAGTAAATGTACCCTTTTTTCTTTTTACCGTTCAAATAAGATTTCATTTCCTTTTCTTACGCTATAGGGAACCCTAACTCCCCTCTCTTCCCTCTCTCGTTCAACCGGCCGCCGCTCTTCCCTCTCTCGTTCAACCAGCCGCCGCCCTTCCCCTTCAATCTGCACTGCTGAAACCTCCTCCCCTCTCTTCTCTCTTGTACAGGCGACGGCGTTGGACGGTGGTGTGACTTCGAAGCCATATTCGTTCGTGTTATACTCTTTTCATTTCGTTTTCGGTTTGATTTTTGTACATATTTAGGTCTCGTTTTCTCATTTCGATTCTTTCTTCGGTTTTCTCATCAAGGAAGAGGTTGCGAGGAAGTATTTCCAGCAATTGATCTCCGCTGCCGGATTCTGTCATGCTCGAGGCGTTTATCATCGCGATTTGAAGCCGGAGAATCTCTTGCTAGACGAGATTGGTGATTTGAAGGTATCTTATTTCGGTATCAACGCAATTTCCAATTAAATCCGTCAAGACGGCCTATTTCATACCTTATGTGGCACGCCGACGTATGTTGCACTGGAGGTGCTTGCGAGGAAGGGTTACAATGGGGCCAAGGTTGATATTTGGTCTCTAGCGGGTTTGATTTGTCAGGTTTGTTTGAAGATGGAAATGAGGAAGGGTCAATAATTGTATCAGGCCAAGGATTAACAAAGGTCCTTTGTTAATCAAAGTTGAAATTTCTGAATGCATTAATTACCATAGGGAAGGAGTGAAGATGGCGGAGGGAAGACTTGCTATTGCTTGGCTCAATGGTGGATGGTGACTTGCTGTTGTTATGATGGTGACTTGCTGTTGGTTTATATTTTTTTAACTTCCGGTATGTAAATTCCGGTATGTAAATTTCGGTATGTAAATTCCGGTATGTAAATTTTGGTATGTAAATTATAAAAAATAAAAAAGGATAAAAAAAACAAAAAAAAATAATTCTGGTATGAGTTTCTGGTATGAATTTAATACTAGAAACTCATACCAGAAAATTATAAAAAAATAAAAAAGGACCCAAAAAAAACTTCTGGTACGAAAAAAATTCTGGTATGAAAAACCTTTTGGTATGAAAAAATTCTGGTATGTGAAAAAATACAATTTTGGTATGTGAAAAATACAATTCTGGTATGTGAAAAAATTCTGGTATGTGAAAAAAATACAATTCTGGTATATGAAAAAATACAATTCTAGTATGTGAAAAATAAAATTTTGGTATGTGAAAAAATTTTGGTATGTAAAAAATTCTGGTATGAAAAAATTCTGGTATGAAAAAATTTTGGTATCAAAAAATTTCTGGTATGAATATGAAATTCTAGTATCAAATCCATACCAAAAAATAAAGGGATAATTTGACATACTAGGCCTTTTTGAATTTTTGTTTAAGAAAATGTACCCCAAATTTTTTACCACTTTCATTTAATGGTAGGTAAAACTAATTAACCCCTATTTTAATATAAAAAAAAAAGGCATTACAATTGCAAATCAATCTAAAATTTTGTTACTGTTACGTACAACTTCTTTTTTTGACTTTTATTTTTTCTTTTGTTTTGCCTTTTTTTTAATTTTATTTTCTTGTATGAATTTTATAACAGAATTACATACCAGAAGTTCATACTCATACCAGAATTTTTTCATACCAGAATTTCTTATACTAGAATTTTTTCATACCAAAATTTTTTTCATACCAGAATTTTTTTCATACCAGAATTTGTTCATACCAGAATTTGTCATACTAAAATTTTGTCATACCAGAATTTTTTTCGTACAAAGATTTTGTTCATACTAGAATTTATTCATACAAGAATTTGTCATAACAGAATTATTTTCGTACCAAAATTTTGTTCATACCAGAATTTATTCATACCAGAATTTGTCATACCAGATTGTCATACCAGAATGTCTCACATGCTCTACATACCATAACTTATGTTACCAGAAAGAAAATGTGTTGGTAATGAGAAAGCCTCTCTCTCTTTCTCTACGAAGCCATTACTGTGAGTCTTCTGAAAGCAATATTACGTAAATGAATGTGACTTTTATTTTTATTTTATTTTCTTTTTTTTTTTGTCTTTTATTTATTTTTTTATTTTTATTTTTTGGTATGAATTTGATACCAGAATTTTATATTCATACTAGAAATTTTTTGATACCAGAATTTTTTTCATACCAGAATTTTTTCACATACCAGAATTTTATTTTTCACATACCAGAATTGTATTTTTTTCACATATCAGAATTTTTTTCATACCAGAAGTTTTTTTTTGGGTCCTTTTTTATTTTTTTATAATTTTCTGGTATGAATTTTCGTACCAGAAAACTCATACCAAAATTTTCTGGTATGAAAAAATTATATTTAGAAAACTCTGGTATGATTTTTCTGGTACCAACATTCATACCAAAAAATACTAATAATCCAATACAAGCCTAAGAATCCACAGTATATATATATATATATTACTCAAACAATTCATTACGATTCAAGTGAAGATAATCAGAGAGTATAAGGCCACCTACACATTAAGATGAACATGTATTAGATGTGAAAACCATTGAAATGTGATACAGGAGCTGCTGCAAGTGTAAATATTTGCACAAGTTTTGTACTTGTTGGAACTTGAATAGCTTAATTGTTGTACCCTTTCTTGTTCAAAGAGTCAATCATTATGTATGCTGTAATCACCTAAAACTATACCAACAGGAGGATAAGGCCATCCCTCCTTCTCACAAGCTTTTATGCAGCAGTTGGTCGTCCAAAGACACGCCCCTTGTAGTACATACTCGGTTTCCTACATGATTGCCCTTCCGCTTCCTATACCATATCTGTCCCAAATTGTTCTTATCAAATATCATCATCACGTCTTCATCTCTCTCTCACACATATAAATACTGAATGATAATTCATTGAAGAATACGAGGTACAAACTAACCTGAAGGGAATAAGATGCAAACCAAGAGCAGAAGCTCGATGAACTTGTTCTCCATATTTTCCTTGAGCTTATGTAAGCACAGGTAGCTGTAGGAAGTAATTAGCTTGCTGCAATTGATCAATGTGTGTTTGTGTCTTTTGTCTATATAGCTTTCGCCTTTATATAGCTATCAGGTGAAGTTGGATTTGAATAATGAATATCTACACTACCTTGAACAGAAAGATTGATGATTCTTTTTGAAATTAGGAACAAACATAAATACTAACCATGATGTAAGAATCGACGATAATTTCAGATCCATTCCCCCTAATAACATTGGGCTTTAACCCTAGCAACTCTAAGCAAACCCTCAACCGGAACTCCGAAACACCAGCGGCGACAAGTCGAGCACCTAGGGCTTTCCATGCCGGACAGCGACCTCAGCGGCGGACTTCATCGCCGGGATCCAATCAACGGTCGAGCACCTAGGTTGAATCGGGCAACACAACGTTTTCTGGTATGAGGCGTCCACAACAATTAGCAACAAAGAATCAGATCTGCAATAATCAGCAACAAAAACACAAGATAACTCACTAATCACTAGGAGATCCATTTCGAGCCAACATGCTCAAGGAGAGAACGAAAAGAGTGCCAGAAGAGTGCGAAAGAACGAGAATAGAGAACGAACAGAAGAGAGAACAAAGAACGAACAGAAGAGTACCAGAAGAACGAGAACGAACAGAGAACGAGAAGAGTACTTCAGATCCAAAGCTCGAAGCGAAGTAGAGGGGAGAGAGAGAGGAGGCGTGAGGAGAAGAGAACGGCTGATGCGGGAAGTAGGGTTTGACGGTAAAAAAACAATTTAGGGGTACATTTACTTAATCAAAAATAAAAAAAAGCCTACTTACTATTACATATTCTTAAAAAAGCCTACTTACCTAATTGACCCAAAAATAAAAATAAATAAATAAATAAACAAAAGACAAAAAAAAATAAAATAAAATAAAAATAAAAATAAAAGTCACATTCATTTACGTAACATTTGAAAGATATGACTAAGTTCATGGATTTTTCTTTTTTTTTTTAAATAGAAGAGTTAATTATTTTTACCTACCATTAAATGAAAGTGGTAAAAAATTATGGGGTACATTTACTAAATCATATTCTAAAAAAAGCCTAGTATATCAAATTCTCCCATTATTTTTTGACTCTACAATACTTAAAAAATTCACATACATAATAATATTTGGGAGAATTTGACATAGTAGGCTTTTTTGAGTTTTTGTTTAAGAAAGTGTACCCTAAATTTTTTACCACTTTCATTTAATAGTAGGTAAAAATTATTAACCCTTCTATTTAGAAAGAAATAATAAATGATGTTTGTTATTTGTTATATAAGTATAAGTTCTAAATTTTAATTACTGAATTTGTTTTCTTATATTATTTTTCTTGCCTTTTTTTTATTTTTATTTATTTATTTTTTTTTGGAATGAATTTCTCATACCGAAATTTCTCATGCCAGAATTTTCATACCAGAAATTTCATACCAGAATTTCTCATACCAGAAATTATTTTCATACCAGAATTTTGTCATACCAGAACTTCTCATACCAGAACTTGTCATACCAGAAATTGTCATACCCGATTTTTTTTCATACCAAAATTTTGGTCAAATTTTTTCATACCAGAATTTTGTCATACCAAAATTATTTTCATACCAAATTTCTTTCATATCAGAAGTACATACCACAATTTCCTACCAAAATTTTGGTCAAATTCATTCCAAAATTTTATGATTTTCTACCAGAATCTCTCATACCAGAAATTTTTCATACCAAAAAACTCATAACAAAATTTTCTAGTAAGAATTTTACATACCAGAAAATTCTGGTATGAGTTTTTTGGTATGAATTTCATACCAGAAATTCGTACTAGAAATTCTGGTATGAAATTCTGGTATGAAATTCATACCTAAAAACTCGTAACAGAAAATTCACAAACTTTTCTGGTAAAAATTTTACATACCAGAAAAGTATTTTATTGTTTTAAAAAAAAATTAAATTATTTTTTGTAACCGGACCGGATATCCTTCTTATTCAAAAAATTTACAATGTAAATTAACGTTCCGGGACCGCACCGGACCGTAATTTCTGATCCAGTTCGATCCGATTTTCCATACCGGTCCAAAGCTGTGGAGCTCTATTGGTGAGTAGGGCTTTAGGTTCAAAAATTATGGGGAGAAGTCTGGTCTTTTCTTGTAAATTTTTGGTTTTGCTTTTAATTTATTTTTAAAACACCATTTTTTTATATTCTAATACAACTCTATCCTTCTTGGTATACTATTACACAAAGTTGGGGGTCTTTTGTTTTTAACGTTTTCCCGTGGGTAAAAGCGAAAGTGTGGGTTTTTGATGGTTTGTTTGTGGACGGCAGGAGGTCGTTATCCTTCATTCCCTCGTTCAAAACTTGTCGTCCGCTGTTGGATGGTAACTATTAACGTTTCATACATGGAATTCTTTTCCATATTCATTTTTCTTCTTCTTTTTCATCTCTTTTCCCCTCCAATGTCGGTTTGAAAAGTGTTACATTATAAAACCCTAACAGTAAAAATATTAATTGGGTACATTTACTAATTAGAAAACTGAAAAAAGCCTACTTAGTGTACAATAAAAAAAAACAGCCTAGTTACCTAATTAGCCCATAATATTTTCATAAAACTAAACTTGATAACACGAATTTAAACAAACAAAAAAAATCCAAACTATTTAAACTCAAATTGTTAAATCTACATAAATTTAAAAAAGCAACACAAAGTTGTGGGTTTTATTTATCAACACATCTACATAAAAAATAAAAAAAATATAGATAAATCTATTTAGGGAAATAAATATTTATTTATCTCCTTTTTTATTCACATAAAAATTACAAAATTAAATATCTTATAAATTGAACTAAAGGCATAAATCCATTTAAGGATACAATATCATTATTTAGCTTTACTTTTTCTTACATAAAAACTATAAATAATTACACAAAGACTAATTAGTATTTACATAGGCTTAAAAAACTAGAACCTATTTTATCAATTAAAAATTATAAAAAGCCCACTTTCTCTAATTTCCTCAAACATTAATTTTTTAGTCTATATGAAACAACATTCGGATATTTAAGCACACCCCATCAATTCACCTTGAGTTTTTCATACTATGAATGGAAATCAACCAATAATCCAAGCCCTGCAATAATAGTAATGAAAGAGGCACTCGTGACAATATACCCTGAGCTAGCTACTTGGATGACAAAGTTAGTATCGATTCAATAGAGCATTATAGTTTAATATATTAAATTGTTTATCATCTATTATGTGATGTTTGATGTAAGGACAAATATTTTATGATATGAATGGACGAAAATTAAACCAGAAAGTTGAAAACGATTTGAGCACTACAACCTTGCAATAACAATCGTGAGGGAGGACACTGAGGCACTATCCGATGTTGCTCCGATGTCAAAGTCAATATCGATCTAAGCAAACATTATGGTTATATATATGTAGCAAAATAATACTGATGCAATAGAACGTTAGGGTTGATTAAATTAAAATTGGGTTAATTAGGTAAGTAGGCTTTTTTATATTATTGTATACTAACTAGGCCTTTTCTAGTTTTCTATTTAGTAAATATACCCCACCCTTTTGTATTTTCTCTCAAACTTTAAACACTCTCCTCTCAAGGGGTACATTTACTAAAACTAAAACTCAAAAAAGCCTAGTAAACCAAATTGTTTCATTAAAAATTTGCATTACCTATTATGTGATGCTTGATGTAAGGACAAATTCTTCATGTAATGAATGACCGAAAATTAACCCAAAAGATTAATGGGCTAATTAGGTAAGTAGGCTTTTTATATTATTGTATACTAACTAGGCCTTTTCTAGTAGTCTATTTAGTAAATATACCCCATAATTTTTTTTTAAAACAATTTGATTTACTAGGCTTTTTCAACTTTTGTGTTTAGTAAATGTACCCCTTGAGAAAAGAGTGTGTAGAGTTTGTGAATAAATGCAAAGGGTTGGGGTATATTTACTTAATTGAAACATTAAAAAGCCTAGTTACTACTTTAATTTCTCAAAAAGGCCTAGTTACCAAAATTGCCCTTTTAAAACAATTTGATTTAATGGTAAGCTAAAACTAATTAACCCTTCTATTAAAAAAGAAAGACTATTTGATGTTTGTTATGTAAATTTTGATTTTAATTACTGAATTTATTTTATTTTATTTTATTTCCTTTTTAATTTTTTGTTTTCATACCGGACATTTACATACCGGACATTAACATACCAGACATTTACATACCGGACATTTTACATACCGCACATTTACATACTGGACATTTTATATACCGGACATTTACATACAGAACATTTTACATAACGGAAGTTCATAACAAAATTTTTTATACCGGAAGTTCATGCCGAAATTTTTTATACCGGAAGCTCATACCGGAAGTTCATACCGAAATTTTTTATACCGGAAGTTCATACCAAAATTTTTTATACCGAAAGTTCATACCGGAAGTTCATAACGAAGTTTTTCATAACGGAAGTTCATACCAAAAATTTCATACCGGAAGTTCATACCGATATTTTTTACACCGGAAGTTCATACTGAAAGTTCATACCGAAAGTTCATAGCGGAAGTTCATACCGAAATTTTTTATACCGGAAGTTCATAACGAAAATTTTCATACCGGAAGTTCATACTGTAATACCCGAAAAATTTAAACTCAGTTTAATACCGGATCAAACCGTATTCTGATCCGTCAACCTTAATTATTTTAAATAAAAAGAACACGATATTATATTCTATCATTTTATGTGACTTTGATTCACATAAAATGATAACTTTTGTAAACCGTAAATAACTCCGCAAATAGTTCCGTAAAGGATTCCGTACTAAGCAAGTGATAATTAGTTCAACATTCTCTTTCTAGTGAGCAAGCCCATTTTGTTATTATTCTAGTGAGCAGGCCCATTTTGTTAAGCCCAATTTTCTAAGCCCAACCCATAACTACCTTAACCCTAATTATCCTACCTAATCCAACGTTAATCTAATCTAACCCTAAACTAATCGGTTAACTACGCTCTCCTCCGCCTTCCTCTTTGAGATTTCGTGCAGCAGCAACTCCGCAACAACGACTCCAAGCGCCCAACCCAATTAACCGACGACGAACCCTGCAACAGCACCGCCTCCACCGAGAGTCCTTCCGCCGGTTCTGTCGACCACCAAGGCACCGCCCAGCCGACCGCAGGAGGATCTTTGCGCGACGTCGACCTGTTGTTCCTTCCACCAGCCGGAGTGGCGCCGCCTTACGCAGTCTTCGACTCGACCTAGCGGAACGGCGGGAGCAAGTCGGAAGGGTACTGAGTCGAGCCTACCTCCTCCAAGCGTGATACCCGATCGAAACCGCAGCCGAGCTCTAGTTGCGGTGAGTCTCTCCTTCTTTGTTTCCGCCTTCTGTGTATTTGTAGACTCTGAGAAGTGTGTGGAGTGCTGGCTTGTTGGGCATGCTGGGATAGTTGGTGCTGTAAACATCGAAGAAGAATGGGGGACAATTGTAGCAGTGTAGTGAATGTAAACATATGTATACATAGAATGGTTAGAACATATGAATATATATATATATATATATATATATATATATATATATATGCACATTTATACGTATTCATACATAGAAATAGAATTTGAAAGAGGGACGTATACAAAC
>BSUD01000003.1:14141629-14178009 GCA_033239045.1 Fagopyrum esculentum
ATTGCCGTTGTTAACGAGTTCCACTTACGAAAATATTTTAAGGATTCTTGATATAACTTAAGCTAAACTCGTTTAAGACTTGATCTTAGCCCTAGTAGTGAAGTGTAAAGGTCGGACCTTAACAACCCTTTGAAATTCTAAACCTTGTTAACATTCGAATCTCTAGTATTTTATTCTTGAGAACTAGATTATGGAAATAAGTTTTAAAAGAAAATATGAGAATCTAATGTTAGACTTTTGAGAGTTACGGGACTAGAGGTAAAATAGTCTTTTTGCCTTAAGAGAGTTGTATGCTCGTACTTTCTCTTTATGAGTTTTCACCTCTTAGAAGTTTATAACTTCTAAGAGTATAGGATGTGATTTTGATCCACATGCCTTGTTTGACAGGCGTTTGAGTACCACGAGTACGGACCGAGTTGAGATTTGATAGAGTGGGATGTGATTTAGGTAAGTCCTTGCGACTTACTTAGCTGATTTCTGGATCTTAGTTGAGTGATAATGGTTGTGTGTGTGCAATGTGTGTTATAATAAAAATAACAACTTGTTAGGACGACCGTTGTTATTATGTGTTAAGGCCCAATTGTATGTATAACGGGCCGTGACATCACTGCCCAGCTCTGCCAGGAGACTGGGAGGTTCTCTATACCCAGACCATACAGGTACACGGTGAGATGCATCGGATCCACTCCTGATGGGTACACGGGGGCGGAGGCGAGGTTTGGGAATCCCTCGTGTCACAAAATAAGTATCATTAGAGTGAATGACTTAAATGAAGATAATAAATGGATTGTTTGAAAGCATGATGAGTGTTTATTATTTTTATGTGTGTGTGTGCTATTATTATTCTTCTAATGTTTAGATAACTAGCTAATGGTTGTTATGTTGTGTTTTTAGATTTATCGCAGGTTATAACAGCAACTGAGTGATCCGGAAGTAGTGGTCAGCCGGGTCTCCGTACTCCTTAGAGTGGGGGTTTGGGTTGTTGCCTTGTTGTTCTTTCCTCTTGTTAATATAGTTAGTCTTTTCCGTTGTTTAAGTATAATAGGCTATTAGACTTTGTTGCATTCATCCTGTTGGAAATACATTTTTATGAATTTAGGTTTTTCTTATTTGTGTCTTGTTGCAAGATCCTAGTAAAATTGTTGTCAAACTGAGGTCGGGACCCATTGTGAGGTCCTAACTAGTAATGTCTCGAGTTCTGAGAATTCGGGGTGTTACAATATGGTATCAGAGCTCTAGGTTGGCAACAATGGCACTTGAAATCTTCTGAAAGACCGAATAAGTACTTAAGCAGAACCCGAAAAGGGATCTGAGTTTTAAAAAGGACTTTTGGTTTTCAAATGCATGCATAGTCTGGTTGGGAATAGAAAGTACGGCTGACCACCACTACTACCGCGGATCTCAGTATGCTTAGTATGGACTTTAGATTGTTACTCTCTTTGGACTTATTAGCTTGATTATAATGATAGGTGATGTAGATAACCATATGCCGAAGATTAGTAGAATTTATAGTTGTATTATGGCCTTAACGGAGATAGCAGAATGAGATCCTTACTCCGTTGACACATCTAGGTAGGTTTGGAAGGTGTCAACACGAGGATAAGTTGCTCAGCTTAGGAGCATTAGGTTAGGCGAATGTCCTAACAACTCCTTCGAACTAGTTGAGGAACGTCGAGACAGAAAAGTGAAGACTAAAAGCAACACCAACGAAAAAGGGAGGAAGGGGATCCCGATGTCAGCTCAACAGGATCAAATGAAGAATATTCATGAGAGTGGTGCCGGAAAAGCGTGGGATGACCGACAATTATGCAATTGGTAGCGACACTACAAGGTTTTTATAAAGTGTTGTATAATAGACGTTACAAACAATGTGGGTACCTTCAGAAACACCCATAGGCATGGAAGTCAAGGTGAAATATAGTAGCAATCTAGACAAAAGACCTTGAATGTAAGTTTACTGACGGATCAGAAGGTGAAATTTTGATGCTAGAAGCGGGCGAGAAAAGAATTTCAAAGCAACTCAAATAGAAGTAACAGAAAACCGTTTTAGGAACTTAGCGGTATGACGGCGGAAGATGAAACTCAAGGATGCATGTAAGTATTGATGAGAACAGATTAAAGATGAGTATATCAGAACACAAATAGAGCGGTGTAGAGTACAACTACGCTTGGCTAATTAAATGACACAACAACTAAGGTTGATGCCGCCATATGCAAGCATCGGAATGAGAGTACCAAGAAGCTAGGGTTTTGACCCATATGTGAGAGATTAAGGACATAGAAAAGACAGACTTTATTTTATAACCATGGAAACATGTTGACCCCTTCAAAGATATGAGAATTTTGAAGGAAATTTCGACGCAAGTATCAAATAAAGTAGAAGTCTGAAATTGAGATCCCGGATTTCTATAAAGGAGGCATTACCAAAACAACACTAACCAAGGGGAAGAATGTGTAAGAATCTTGGTGGACTCGAGAGTCCACGAAAACTTCTCATTCACTTAGGATTTAAGTTATCAACATTAACAATTCATACCAGAGAACACCAAGCAGACAATGACAAAGGTGAGAGGAATCGCGAGGACTCACTTACAAGTTATTGAGGGAGACTTGATAAGCTCATTGACGACATAGGGATGATACACCTAAACTCGGGTAAAGTGTTCTTACAGAGAGAAAGAAGAAGAGTGTAAATGGAGGAATGAGCTAAAGATGTATAAGCGGATAACCTAGAAGGAATAACTTTTCACTCAGTATATCCACATCGAAGAAGATAGAAGAAAAGTAAGTATATGATCTAGTAGAAGACCAACTACAGACTAACTAGTACAACTGAGAATGTACACGTATGAGTTGACCGGTGTTGATTAGTTGATAGATAAGAAGAATAACCACAAAGCTACAAAAGAATCTTATCGACATGGGGAGAAATCCTTAAAGAGATCAACTACGAAAATTGTGAAGTCAAATCAATACGAGTACTAGTAACACTGAATAAGTTCAAGTCAGTAACTCTAACTAAAAATTTTAGAGGAAGAGTTGACGGTGACCCTTATACTAGTAATGGGATAAAGAGGATTGTTGTGAGCAATTGCTTTCCTACTGATAAAGGAAAATTTTACAAATCACAGTTAGTACAGATGGATTCGTATAAGAAGAACTAGAGGAGTACGAAGCAACAAATAATTTTGACCAAATCCTACGTCAGTCCAAACAGAGAGTACTTAGCATTCCACACAAATGAGATTGATGGTGCTCTTTCGAGAAAAAGTTGGGGTCAATTTTCTAGATGGACAGAGGAAGCCTTGTGACTAAAGATGCGACACATAATAATTGGAATTATAGAGGCGACACAAACATAGAAGGTAAGATTTAATGCCTTGGTGAAAGGTCTTATCGAGTTGTGAGGTGATGATAAATTGAATATACATCTTTGTTGGAACAAATGTGAGAAAGAGTAAAGTTGAACGACTGAATAATGTTATACGGAAACTCGTACCAACCATAAGATAATTACCGAAAAGTGTATATGTAAGGGTTTACTGAAATATGGTAGCACTCTAAACAACCAATCTTGATAAACGGCCATAGGTGGGGGGAGGAGTAGTTTTGGAACGGTGTACAAATGGTATGACTTGGAGTCTTCTCTCGATTGTTGAGAGAAGAATTGATGAAAATACCAAATCTAATAAACATAATCCATATAGGTTGTACGAGAGAGCTTAAGGAGATTTAATTACCATACTTGTGGTAAGGATTTAGAAGATGGTTGAGCGACGTGAGTATAAGGACAACATAATAAATGTGACTAGAGAAATAAAAAAAAATGCATCGGAGGTTTCTTATCCAAATGGTACCGGTAGATGTTCAATAAAAGTTATACTATCGGTCTAATAACACTATGATTGATAAGGTATAAACCAAGCGAATAGCTTAAATAGTGCGAAGGAAATTCCTTTATCAAAATGGCGGGCTATACTAAATTTAAATTAAGAGTTGAGATGAGGATGCCTGATGAAATTTATGCAAGAGTACAACGTAAATGAGGTTCTAACACGGAATGGGTAGTAATGATCAATTCATAGATAGAGATTGATTCAGAGAGGGGAAATGTTATAAGATGAGTCACCTAGTCGAAGAGTTCACAAGACAAGCATAAGAGACCAGCAAGTGGTTGGCATTAGTGTCTCGGTGTAGACTTATTACCGCACCTTGAGAATTTGGAGCTAAATAGAAAACTCCATGTCAAGATTATATATAGATTAAGGTAAGGATTTGTAGGTCAACATGATGTGCCCTATATTAGAGGTCAAAGGGATTGTGGAAGGATAACCACATTGAGTAGTTATGACGATTAGTAAGTAGAGTTATTATGAGACCTCAGTGAATTCCGGAAAATTCTAAGACCGCACGTTCCAATCCCTCCAAGGAGGCATAACCGACGAGTTATTTTACTGAGGAGTTCCTAGACCAATTGTAAAACTCAACGAGGATTGAGGACCATAGTTTCGACGAATACAGACGGTTTACCTTGAGGTTTGGACAACAAGTACACACGGCTTAGAGTACTAGCTTTCATTATACTGTAGTGAATCATCCTTAGAATGACGGTCGGTTTGGAAGGACCTTACCATTATTAGAAGGGAATTTATGGGAGAAAGTCTGGTAAATCATCCTGACTCACGGAGACGCCATTATGAGTAATGAGCGGCAACTGATTGATCAGAGTAGCGCAACGGAAGTGTGGTTGTAACCCATAGATCAAGAAACTCAACGATATTAAATCTATGAACTCAAGTTAAAAGAATTAGAGATCTTTATGAAAACCTCCACTGTAAGTGTGACTTTGGATTTCAACAAGTTGAAAGCTTGACAAGATGTAGGGATGAGTCATTATTTGAGGAATGGTCCGACTGAGACATATTAGAAAGACAAAACCAAGTTAGTGGTCTTACAAAGAGCATTAGACACTTAGTAAAGTACGGGAGATGTCTTAGATCATTGTTTCAGAAGCGATAGTCGGGATCTTCCGAAAAGTCGGGGACAATGGGATTTTAAATTAAATGAGTAAAGTATTGTGGTCACTTTCGGAAAGTCACAAAGAGTACCTAAAAGTAAGTCGAGGAATGTAACCTTGTGAGATCTTAAAGAAGATTGGGAGTTAGTAATCGACTAGCTCTCCTACCCATACAAGAGGGTGTATAACCAGTGGTCACGTGTAACAGTTACAAGAATAAATACGGGACCCGAAACATGTCATCAACTATGAGGATCTCATAGTTGGGCCGGATTATACTTTTGTAAAGTTTCCAGTGATCTAGACGAGGAGCCGATGAGGCTACTTAGGAGACAGAGGAGAGCATTAGACGTAATTATCCCGAGTTTCTGCGGGGTTAGATGTTACTTTTATATCGACGAGTTAGTACTCGGTTATTGTGTTGTTTGACCTTTCATGTTTTTATGTTGGACTCAGTGATTATGTTTTATGTGATGTGAGTGTGATGATTGAGTAGTTGCATGGTAGAAAACGGAAAAAAAATTTTATGAAACTAAGTTACAAAGAAAGTCGAATAATTAGTCACATTATTCTAAGTTTCGGGACAAAACTTATTTTAAGGGGGCACTGATGTAATACCCGAAAAATTTAAACTCAGTTTAATACCGGATCAAACCGTATTCTGATCCGTCAACCTTAATTCTTTTAAATAAAAAGAACACGATATTATATTCTATCATTTTATGTGACTTTGATTCACATAAAATGATAACTTTTGTAAACCGTAAATAACTCCGCAAATAGTTCCGTAAAGGATTCCGTACTAAGCAAGTGATAATTAGTTCAACATTCTCTTTCTAGTGAGCAAGCCCATTTTGTTATTATTCTAGTGAGCAGGCCCATTTTGTTAAGCCCAATTTTCTAAGCCCAACCCATAACTACCTTAACCCTAATTATCCTACCTAATCCAACGTTAATCTAATCTAACCCTAAACTAATCGGTTAACTACGCTCTCCTCCGCCTTCCTCTTTGAGATTTCGTGCAGCAGCAACTCCGCAACAACGACTCCAAGCGCCCAACCCAATTAACCGACGACGAACCCTGCAACAGCACCGCCTCCACCGAGAGTCCTTCCGCCGGTTCTGTCGACCACCAAGGCACCGCCCAGCCGACCGCAGGAGGATCTTTGCGCGACGTCGACCTGTTGTTCCTTCCACCAGCCGGAGTGGCGCCGCCTTACGCAGTCTTCGACTCGACCTAGCGGAACGGCGGGAGCAAGTCGGAAGGGTACTGAGTCGAGCCTACCTCCTCCGAGCGTGATACCCGATCGAAACCGCAGCCGAGCTCTAGTTGCGGTGAGTCTCTTCTTCTTTGTTTCCGCCTTTTGTGTATTTGTAGACTCTGAGAAGAGTGTGGAGTGCTGGCTTGTTGGGCATGTTGGGATAGTTGGTGCTGTAAACATCGAAGAAGAATGGGGGACAATTGTAGCAGTGTAGTGAATGTAAACATATGTATACATAGAATGGTTAGAACATATGAATATATATATATATATATGCACATTTATACGTATTCATACATAGAAATAGAATTTGAAAGAGGGACGTATACAAACATATATATATATATATATACATGCACATTTATACGTATTCATGTGGGTTGGAAGAGATGAATAGGTATATAAATAAGTGCGGTGTATGTGTCTAGATGAATGGTTGGAACATATGAATATATATATATATATATACATGCACCAGTGTAGTATACGTAAATGGGTATATATAGACGTATCGAATGGAGTATATATAGGTATACATATATAGGTACAAGGGTAAGGTATATATACATACATATATATATATATATATATATATATATATATATATATATATATATATATATATATATATATATATATATATATATATATATATATGTATATATATATGTATAGGAGTAGAGTGGTGAGGATAAGAGCCAAGGTGACGGGTGGTAGAATCGTAAACGGGACGGGTTAGAGTAGTATGACCGGATAGGATGCACTAGAGATGAAGGTCGCGGTGGTTCCGAGGAGTGGTCAAGCATTGCCGTTGTTAACGAGTTCCACTTACGAAAATATTTTAAGGATTCTTGATATAACTTAAGCTAAACTCGTTTAAGACTTGATCTTAGCCCTAGTAGTGAAGTGTAAAGGTCGGACCTTAACAACCCTTTGAAATTCTAAACCTTGTTAACATTCGAATCTCTAGTATTTTATTCTTGAGAACTAGATTATGGAAATAAGTTTTAAAAGAAAATATGAGAATCTAATGTTAGACTTTTGAGAGTTACGGGACTAGAGGTAAAATAGTCTTTTTGCCTTAAGAGAGTTGTATGCTCGTACTTTCTCTTTATGAGTTTTCACCTCTTAGAAGTTTATAACTTCTAAGAGTATAGGATGTGATTTTGATCCACATGCCTTGTTTGACAGGCGTTTGAGTACCACGAGTACGGACCGAGTTGAGATTTGATAGAGTGGGATGTGATTTAGGTAAGTCCTTGCGACTTACTTAGCTGATTTCTGGATCTTAGTTGAGTGATAATGGTTGTGTGTGTGCAATGTGTGTTATAATAAAAATAACAACTTGTTAGGACGACCGTTGTTATTATGTGTTAAGGCCCAAGTGTATGTATAACGGGCCGTGACATCACTGCCCAGCTCTGCCAGGAGACTGGGAGGTTCTCTATACCCAGACCATACAGGTACACGGTGAGATGCATCGGATCCACTCCTGATGGGTACACGGGGGCGGAGGCGAGGTTTGGGAATCCCTCGTGTCACAAAATAAGTATCATTAGAGTGAATGACTTAAATGAAGATAATAAATGGATTGTTTGAAAGCATGATGAGTGTTTATTATTTTTATGTGTGTGTGTGCTATTATTATTCTTCTAATGTTTAGATAACTAGCTAATGGTTGTTATGTTGTGTTTTTTGATTTATCGCAGGTTAGAACAGCAACTGAGTGATCCGGAAGTAGTGGTCAGCCGGGTCTCCGTACTCCTTAGAGTGGGGGTTTGGGTTGTTGCCTTGTTGTTCTTTCCTCTTGTTAATATAGTTAGTCTTTTCCGTTGTTTAAGTATAATAGGCTGTTAGACTTTGTTGCATTCATCCTGTTGGAAATACATTTTTATGAATTTAGGTTTTTCTTATTTGTGTCTTGTTGCAAGATCCTAGTAAAATTGTTGTCAAACTGAGGTCGGGACCCATTGTGAGGTCCTAACTAGTAATGTCTCGAGTTCTGAGAATTCGGGGTGTTACACATACAGAAATTTTTTACACCGGGAGTTCATAATGAAGTTTTTCATACCGGAAGTTCATACCGAAATTTTTTATACCGGAAGTTCATACCGAAAGTTCATACTGGAAGTTCATACCGGAAGTTCATACAGAAAGTTCATACTGGAAGTTCATAACGAAGTTTTTCATACCGGAAGTTCATGCCGAATTTTTTTATACTGGAAGTTCATACTGAAAGTTCATACCGTTCATACCGAAATTTTTTATACCGGAAGTTGATAGCATGAATTATAGTCTATATTTTGGGGTTTGTTTGGACGTTTTATCTTTCATAATCTGCATGTTTGTATGTACATTATGTGATTTTGCTACCATTTCATCTACCTTTGCGAGAATCGAGGTCTACACCTAGTTTTATTGTAATTGCAGGTAAAATGGTACGTTTTGCATCAAAAAGGAGCAAAAGGAGTCATGAGTCATTTGGAGCTACATCCAGGGAGCATAGCCATGGATTAAAGATTTACTTTGGACCAGTTTTGAGAGATTTCACATTCAGTTATGACTCACCTCGGTTGACCAGAGGTTCACCTCGACCGAGGTGATCCAGAGACGCCGACTCGACCGAGGCGAACACCTAGGACGCGGCGAGAATATTTTATTCTTGGAAGAGATCTTTTAAAATTGGAAAGTGATCTTATATTTTTGGGCTTGGCTCCTGGAAGGAAAGAGATATGCAGAATCATATATTTTACCTATATTTATGGGAAAATATCTTTCTAAGATTTATTATCTTTGGAGGGTTATTTTCCTATAAAAAGGGTTGGATTTCCACAATTCGAACATACCGCTTACAGTAGGAAATCACGCAGCAGCAGCCTTCTCCAAGTTGGGAGATTTGAAGAACCTTTTTGAAGGTTGAAGGAAGATTGAAGTCCATAGCTTTTATAGCTTTATTGAAGGGTTTTGTAAGATTGTCTTCAATTCCCTCAATTGTTGTCTTGTCTTTTTGGATTGCTATCCAAGGAACGCTTTGTTGTGATATTTGATTCAGTTATTGAAGTCTTTTCATTAAATTCTTCTTTGTTCAAATATTCACTTTCTTCCCTTACATTTAATACTTTCATTATGATGATGAGTGGCTAATTTCCTTGTGTGATTCTAGGGTGATTGGCTGAAGGTTGTGGGAAAAACAATGATAGAATAGTCTTAGATTCCAGTAGGATCCTGAAAGTTCGAGTCTTTAACCTTAACCCTAAGCATCTCGTTCGGTTGATGAACATCTCGGCCGGGGTGGAATTCTTCTGACCGAGGTGACTTATTCGACCTAAATTGAGAGTTAAGTGTTAGAGTTTGCCAAATCCTATTCTTATTACACCTTTCCTGGTTCAAAGCAAGCTTAGGATGAGACTTACCCGGTAATTCCTTAGTTTGTGTATTAACGATCATAAGTGTAGGTAATAAAGGTTTATCCTTTATTGGGGTTTGAGTGTGCTTCCATCCCATCTTTGTGAGTTAGCCTGAGACTTACCCGGTAAAGGTTGATTCTATTCCCTTAGATGGTGTGTTAGTTTGAGGTTATAGTTCTTTATCTTGATTCTTTGAGACTTACCCGGTAATAGGAGTTACGGTTCAGGATTAGTGTGTAGTGAGACTTACCCGGTGATCTACTCCACTTTAGAAACACCTTCCCCACGCAAAAATCTCAGCTTTGTCCGCTTATCTATAGATCTTGAGTTGGAACCACAACTAGATGCTTTAATCCCTAGAATTGCATGTTTGCTTTATTGACTTCTTATTCATCTTTGATTGTGTTAATCGCTCTTGTGGTTAGAACTAACGTAGCATACCGTGTTGACTTTGTTTCACCGAGTCCCTGTGATCGACCCCTGGAATTTTCTTGCTTTTACTACGATTGACCCGTACACTGCGGGTTCGCATCCTTGTTTTAAGCTTAAGTCTAGGGTTATAAATTTAAAGCTTGCACACACCGTTTGGAGCGAACAAGTTTTTGGCGCCGTTGCCGGGGACTTGGTCTAGACCAAGCCGGTACGGTTTGCTCTTGGGGCATTTGCCCCGTTTTGTTTAACCACTCTACTTGAGTGACTTTTGCAGTTTCTTTCTTAGGTATATGCGAAGAACCCGCGCTGGGATGGAAATCGTTCCCTACGATCCCGAACCAGAAAAGACATACAAGCGACGCTTAAGAGAAGCGAAGATGGCCCAACAAGACGATCGCGATCTTGCGGCCGAATTAAAGGAGACGCAAGAGCTGCTACGTCTCAGTAAGGAAGTTTTAATGCAAGAGAAAGAGGAGAATCACGCCAGGACTGCAGCAATCGAAGCTGAGATTGCAGCCATCCGAGACCAGATTCTACTTCGACCGAGGGAGGATCCTCCAGTTGATCCTCGACCGAGGCAGATTCCAGTACCCAACGCCGGCCGAGGTACTCCCACCTCGGATACCAGTCCGAGATGTTCTTCTTGCAGGAATCCCACAAACCCTAGGTCAAAGGATGGACCCTAATCAACAGCTGAGGCGTCCAGGGGTGAACCTAGGAGATCCAGCAGATCATGACTACGAACTTCGACCGCAAGTTCTATCCATGATTCGCCAATGCCAATTCGGAGGGCTAGAGAAGGAGTCGCCGCACCAACATCTTCAAAACTACGAGATCTTGATGGAGACCTTGCGACTTTCCAAAATTGAAAATAACAACTACAAGCTAAGACCTTTTTACTTTTCTTTAAAAGATAGAGCTCTTACTTGGTATCAATCTCTTCCTCCAGGAAAAATTAGCACATGGGAGGAGATGACTACGGAATTCTTGACCAAATTCTTTCCACCCTCAAAGACCGCCGAAATGAGAGGAAAGATCAATGCTTTCATCATGAAGGACAAGGAGTGCTTGTCCAAATCTTGGGAGCGGTTTAAGGATATCCTTTTGGATTGCCCACATCATGGGATTCCAAAGATCGAGTTGTTGGAGATCTACTTCAAAGGGCTGGACGGAAGCACCCAGTTCAATCTCCAACTACTCTCCGCCGGTACCTTCATGGACATGGCGATTGATGAGGCTTGGGACTTCATTGAGAAGCAAGCCTTGCACATGGAGAAATATACCCACCAAGGAGCTGAAGGTGGAATTAAAAGAGTCAACTTTCAAGAGACTAAACCCAACAATAATCAACTCACGTCGTTGAAGAATGACGTGAAGCAATTGAAGGAGCTCTTAATGGCTCAAACTAAGAAGGAAGAGCAAGGGCAAAGGAACAACAACAACAATAACGGGTACCGTAACAACAACAACGGACCCCGAAACAACAACTACAACAATAGAGGATCCAATAGCAACAACTGGAGGGCGAATAACCAAAACCACGGTAACAACCATTCAAACTCCAATTCTAATGATTCCTCTAATCCTTTCCTCTCTTCCCCTTCTTCTTCTTCTACTCCATTGAAGAGCCAAGGGCAAGGATCAAGTTCGTCTCAGCCGGAAAAGAAGGACGCAGTTCTGGAGGCAATCTTGATCAAGCTTAGTGCTATGGAGAATTCTATGACTTCATTCTCGAGGGCCCAAAAGTCCTTCGAACAACAACTTGCTAGTAGGGCGAATGAAGCGCCAAGAGATCCAGGGAAGCTTCCAGCAAAGACGGAAACTAACCCTAAGGGCCAGTGCATGGCCATAACGACGAGGAGTGAACTCAAAACTGCAGATCCAGTACCTCGCTCGATGCAGACCACCTCGGTCCAGACCCAGCCGAAGAACACCTCGACCGAGATGCCAACCGAGGCGGAGCAACAGAAAGCAGGAGGAACGACGGAAACTTATGTTCCACCTCCTGCATATAAACCACCACTTCCATTCCCTCAGTCCAGAGCCAGAGCACATCTAGACAAGCACTTTGGTAAGTTTCTTGACTTGATGAATAAGCTACATATTAACATTCCCTTCCTTGATGCCATTCTAGGTATGCCCGCCTATGGGAAGTTCTTAAAAGAAATCTTATCAAGGAAGAGGAAGCTGGAGGATGTTGGTGAAGTTAGGATGACATCTAAATCTTCGGAGCTTATCAAGATTATGAAGGAAAAGATGCCACCTAAGTTGAGAGATCCCGGCTCATTTTGCATTCCCATTCAAGTTGGGGATATCACTTGTGAAGCCCTTTGCGATCTAGGAGCCAGCGTGAGCATCATCCCGCTGGAGTTATGCACTAAGATCGGTCTTGGAGAGCACAAACCGGTCAAGATTCGACTTTACATGGCGGATCGCTCCATTACCCATCCCGTGGGCATCTTGGAAGACGTTCCGGTCAAGTTGGGTAATTTCTATCTACCTATAGATTTTGTTGTACTTGACATTCCCGCAGATTATCCAGTACCTATTATTCTCGGGAGTCCATTTCTAGCAACTTCGGGTTGCAACGTGGATTGTAAGAACGCCAAGTTGAAATTCAATGTTGGTGGCGATGAGGTGGAATTCGCACTACTTGCAGCCATGAAGGGGGAGCAACTAACTGATGATATCTTCAACATCTACGATGAAGAAGAATCAAGAGAATTGGTGAGCTCTATCCTTATTAACGATCCGCTCGAAAGAGTTATAAGTTTCAGTTTAATGGAGGAAGGTATAGATGCTTCTTGTGATGCAGATATACGAAGCTTGAAGGCACTGGAAGAGGATCCAGGAGCCAAAACTGAGAAGCTGATCCAGGAGACGAAGATCTCCAGCCTCGGACCCAGTAGCAGTACCTCGACCGAGGCACTTTCTGGACTGAGCGAGGCGACCGAAGAACACATCGGTCAACGCCTAAACGCCTCGACCGAGGTCGACGGCGAGACGATGTCAACTGAGATTGCTGAGAATAACAATTTTCTTACTCCTTTCTCTGACATTCACCCACAGTTGGCGGATCATTCCCTCCACCAACTTTCTGATAATAAAGGTCCTTGGTATGCTGATATTGTGAATTATCTTGTTTGCCAGGAAATACCGCCCGGATTGACGTACTCTCAAAAGAAGAGATTCTTCAAGGAAGTACGACATTACTACTGGGATGAGCCGCTGCTATTCAAGCGCGGACCGGATGGGATGCTTCGAAGGTGCATTCCGGAAGATGGAGTTAATAGCGTCATAAGGCATTGTCATTCACTTCCTTGTGGAGGACATGCTAGCACCGATAAAACATGCGCTAAGGTATTGCGTTCCGGTTTCTTTTGGCCTACATTATTTAAGGATGTGCAATCTTTTGTTGTTTCTTGTGATGCATGCCAAAGAACAGGGAACTTATCAAGGAGGAATGAGATGCCACTTAATAACATCCAAGAAGTGGAAATCTTTGATGTGTGGGGGATTGACTTCATGGGACCTTTCCCATCCTCCGGAGGAAACCTCTACATTCTCCTTGCAGTTGATTACGTCTCTAGATGGGTTGAAGCCATTGCTTCTCCCACTAACGACGCCAAGGTGGTTGTGAAGTTCTTGAATAGAACTATCTTTCCACGATTTGGAACTCCACGCATCATCATCAGCGATGGAGGAACACATTTCATCAACCGGAAGTTTAAGGCACTTCTATCGAAGTATGGGGTAACCCACAAGGTATCAACCGCTTATCACCCTCAAACTAGTGGACATGTCGAGATCTCGAATAGAGAAATCAAGGCAATTTTGGAGAAAACCGTCTCTAGAACGAGGAAGGATTGGTCCATGAAATTGGACGATGCTCTTTGGGCGTACAGGACAGCATTCAAGACTCCCATAGGTACCACCCCTTATAATTTGGTATATGGGAAGTCTTGCCATTTGCCCGTTGAGTTGGAGCACAAGGCGTATTGGGCTATCAAATGGTTGAACTTTGACATCAAGGAGGCTGGTGAGAAACGACTATTGGAGCTTAACGAGCTGGAAGAGCTGCGGTTGAACGCCTATGAGAATGCCAAAATCTACAAGGAAAGAACGAAGAGATGACATGACAAGCGTATCGTTCCAAAGGAGCTTAACGAGGGAGATTTAGTTCTACTCTTCAACTCCCGCCTCCGTCTTTTTCCAGGTAAGTTGAAATCTAGATGGACCGGGCCTTACGTTGTGAAACATGTTTTCCCTCATGGTGCAGTTGAGATATGGGGCGAAACTAGCGGAAATTTCAAGGTCAACGGTCATAGACTTAAGAAGTACCAACCGGAAACGCCGGTTGAGGAGGTTGCACCAATCTACCTCGTTTGAGACGCATTATGGTCCAGCTAGCGACCTTAAATCAAGCGCTTCTTGGGAGGCAACCCAAGGTATTGCTCTCTTTTCCCGTTTTCTAGTCTAGCTTAGATAGTTTTTGTTTTTGCTTTGCTTTGCTTTGTTTTTGGCGTTCTGGACAGACAACAGGGAATATCTAAGGAGAAGCACAACTGGAAGGACAGAAGTTCGAGATTCTGAGAAGACAGAAGCACCTCGGTCACTGTCAGAGCACCTCGACCGAGTTGATTCTTGAGCAACCGAGGCGACTAGGGTTTCTGCAGAACCGCCTCGGTCCATACCACCTCGGTCCAGTCGAGACCATCTCGACCGAGGTGACAGCAGATCCAGTAACAGTATAAAAGGGGGGAAAATTACTTTTTCACATTTTTTACCTACCTCGACCGCGGCGACAGATCCATTTCGCTCACTCTCGATTTTTGCTCGTTTTCGACGTTTTCTGCTTCCAAACCGAGATTGAAGGGTAGAGGAATCGATTACAACTACAGATCTGCGAGAAATTTGAGCAACTCGGCCGGAACGAGGTAAAAACGATCGAAACCCTAAACTCGTTCGTTTACTGCAATTTGGGCTTTGGTTGCCCTTGATTCTGTTGAGGAAAACCTTAAGTACCCCGTAGGAAGCATCGGTAGTGATTTTTGGGGGAAAAGAACTGAAATTCAGAGAGTTGAAATCGCGACTGTCTTCGCCTCGGTCCAGTCGACCTACACCTCGGTCGAGGTGATTCTTGGAGTTTGTCAGTCGACCGAGGTAGTCTGACAGTGCTGTTTGAAGATGAGTTCTGACAGATTGTTAGCCCTTAGAGATAGATCCTCTCCTTCCCCTTCTTCTTCCTCATCCCGACCTTCTATCCCGGTGATCCACGAGAGACACCAGGTAGATTATGAGCGTATTGCTAGTCGTCCAGTCATCGCTCCTAGATTTCTGGACATTTCTGCCTTTGACTGTCTCCACGTTGATGGAGATCTTAGGAGGATGATCACCACCGTCGGGCTGGATCAGTTTACTGAGATCCGAGCTCCAGCCTACCTTGAGCCGACCCTCGAGTTTGTCAGCTCCTTCACTTACCTCCCCACAGAGAGGGCTGTGAAGTACCGGTTGATGAACCGGAACTACTTAGTACCTCTAGACCACTGGAGAGACATTTTTGGCTTCCTTGCCCCTACTGCTGTAGACTTCCCGAACCGAGTTGTAGCTAGAGAGTTCTGGGGTCAGATCGCCCACATTACGAAGCATGCAGATAGGTGGCGCCCTGGTGATTCCAGGGCAAAGCTTATCTATCATCTAGCCTTCCGATTGACACACAGGATCTTCAGCGAGACACTTCTGGCGCGTACTGAGACGCCCCAGAAGGTCCGACAGGGGGAGCTCTTCGCTTTATACTACATGGTCACAGGTGGATACCCTGACTTTGGATTGATGCTGGCAGAGGATCTACACAGGATCAAGGCCAAAGGGAAGGGAGATATATGTTGCGGAGGGATAGTGACCCATATCGCTAGGTATCAGGATATGGATCTGAGTAGGTGTACCATGGTGGCGGCTGCCAAGCCGCTCGGACTACAGGAGATGATTACTCGGAGGATTCTGGTTCCCCGAGGACTGACTACACCCTACGTCGCTATGCCATGGGAGCTGACTGCACCTCAGGGCATCAGATGGTCTGCACAGTTCTCTGTCTTTGATCCACATTTCTGGCAGACTGCTTGGGGTCCACTTATGGAGGATTACAAAGAGGGAGCAGCTGCCCCTACTGAGGCTGAGGAGGAGGCTGAGGATGAGGACGACGATGATGATGATACAGTAGACGAGAGAGGAGGTGACGTCCCGATGGACACAGGTACAGATACAGCTGGGACGAGCGCGCCACCTATTATTGATTTGGATGATGACGAGGAGGACACTGAGCCGGCGCCAGCTGAGACTTCTCCAGTCAGACCTGCTAGACGCAGGAGGCGTGGAGTGAGGGATAGAGCTGCACACCGACGGATCGATGACCTGACGGATCAGGTTATCGACTCATATGCTGCACTTTCGCTGGATATCCGCGAGATGCAGGAGCGGCAGCATCATCAGCACATGATGGCTCAGCTACAGTTTGAGCGTATCATGGGCCATCCCTATGATCCGACTCAGTACCCCTACATACCACCACCACCACCGGATCGAGACTACTGAGGAGCTGCAGGATTTTATTATTATATCTTTTTTTTATGCAGTTCGGCTTTTATTCGGTGAGTTCTCTTGTTTAGACTTTTATTATACCCACTGGGACAGTGTGTCTCAAGTATGGGGTGTTTGTTATTTGACTATGTGGCTACCTTTGATGTATTTGATACCTTTGATGTATTTTATTTATCGGATATCTTCGTATTTATGCTTCATTGCCTTTATATGATTATCTGATATTACATGCATACCTACAGGTTATTTGATTGAGAAAAACGTCGAAACCGAAAGAAAATTGGTTTTAAAAAAAAAAATTTTTGACCTCGACCGGGACAGTTCTAGCCGAACGAGGTGATTCACCTCGGTTGACCTAAGAACACCTCGACCGAGGTGGGTTAACTGAGAGTTTTCGAAAACGATTTTGTGCTACTTATCTGAATATGATCTCAGTGAAGATTTTGTTTACTTACTGGTTTTAAATTCTTTATGTGTTTGAAAGGTTTTATAATATGTTTAAGTTGCTAAATGTTTTGTTTAAAATTATTAGCATGTTTAATACTTTGTTTTTATCCAAATTATGTTGAATTTGAAGGTTGACACCGCAGGTTAAGTTCTCTCACGTTCTTCTTGGAAAGACCAAGGCAATTCATTCTCTTCTTCTTCTTCTTAATCATGCTTAGCCCCTCATATACATTTTGCCTCCCTTTACCTATCCGGGAATTTGGAAGCAAGCGAAGTGGTGAAAGCAAGTTAAAAATGAGAAGTGGGCTGGAAGTGGAAGTGTTAGAAAGCAAGAATAGGTTTGGGGAAGTCAATCATGAAGATGAGTAACTCGGCACCATTCACATAGTCGGGTGTTTGTGTCTTGCCAAAGTCGGATTGAGCGATATTCCTAACGGGTCATGGTATGTGCATCAAGGGTTTGATGCATCTCAATAAATTGATGATTGCTGATTTCCTAGGCTTCGGTTATTGTGCACCTCTGTCCATGCATCCCAAAAAGTAAAGTAAAAAGAGAAAAAGTGTGAAATAAGCAAAGCTTATTGGTGGAAGGTGTTGCAAGTCAAAGTGAAAGTGAAGTTCATCCTTTTCCCGGATTCTAGCACCACATTACCTTACATACATCCCTACCCCACACGTTTCTTGACCTTTTCTTTTGGGAAGCCCTTGAGACCTTGAGCTTGTTGATTGACTTAGCGGTTTAAACTAGATTATACATGATTAATTTCGATGATTATGATCTATTATGCATTCTATGATTTTGTGCAAAGATGAACAACTTTCCTATATTTATAAAATGTTTTCAGCATATTGAGTTTTTAAATTCCAGGAAGTATTCTCTTAGAGTGATCTATGATAGTTACACACCATAAAATGTTTTTGAAAGGCTTTTTCATTGATTTTCTTGACTTATAATCCATTCTATCTTGTTTTCTATATGAGGAACTTGTTTGGGGACAAGCAAGGGCTAAGTATGGGGTATTTTGATAGCATGAATTATAGTCTATATTTTGGGGTTTGTTTGGACGTTTTATCTTTCATAATCTGCATGTTTGTATGTACATTATGTGATTTTGCTACCATTTCATCTACCTTTGCGAGAATCGAGGTCTACACCTAGTTTTATTGTAATTGCAGGTAAAATGGTACGTTTTGCATCAAAAAGGAGCAAAAGGAGTCATGAGTCATTTGGAGCTACATCCAGGGAGCATAGCCATGGATTAAAGATTTACTTTGGACCAGTTTTGAGAGATTTCACATTCAGTTATGACTCACCTCGGTTGACCAGAGGTTCACCTCGACCGAGGTGATCCAGAGACGCCGACTCGACCGAGGCGAACACCTAGGACGCGGCGAGAATATTTTATTCTTGGAAGAGATCTTTTAAAATTGGAAAGTGATCTTATATTTTTGGGCTTGGCTCCTGGAAGGAAAGAGATATGCAGAATCATATATTTTACCTATATTTATGGGAAAATATCTTTCTAAGATTTATTATCTTTGGAGGGTTATTTTCCTATAAAAAGGGTTGGATTTCCACAATTCGAACATACCGCTTACAGTAGGAAATCACGCAGCAGCAGCCTTCTCCAAGTTGGGAGATTTGAAGAACCTTTTTGAAGGTTGAAGGAAGATTGAAGTCCATAGCTTTTATAGCTTTATTGAAGGGTTTTGTAAGATTGTCTTCAATTCCCTCAATTGTTGTCTTGTCTTTTTGGATTGCTATCCAAGGAACGCTTTGTTGTGATATTTGATTCAGTTATTGAAGTCTTTTCATTAAATTCTTCTTTGTTCAAATATTCACTTTCTTCCCTTACATTTAATACTTTCATTATGATGATGAGCGGCTAATTTCCTTGTGTGATTCTAGGGTGATTGGCTGAAGGTTGTGGGAAAAACAATGATAGAATAGTCTTAGATTCCAGTAGGATCCTGAAAGTTCGAGTCTTTAACCTTAACCCTAAGCATCTCGTTCGGTTGATGAACATCTCGGCCGGGGTGGAATTCTTCTGACCGAGGTGACTTATTCGACCTAAACTGAGAGTTAAGTGTTAGAGTTTGCCAAATCCTATTCTTATTACACCTTTCCTGGTTCAAAGCAAGCTTAGGATGAGACTTACCCGGTAATTCCTTAGTTTGTGTATTAACGATCATAAGTGTAGGTAATAAAGGTTTATCCTTTATTGGGGTTTGAGTGTGCTTCCATCCCATCTTTGTGAGTTAGCCTGAGACTTACCCGGTAAAGGTTGATTCTATTCCCTTAGATGGTGTGTTAGTTTGAGGTTATAGTTCTTTATCTTGATTCCTTGAGACTTACCCGGTAATAGGAGTTACGGTTCAGGATTAGTGTGTAGTGAGACTTACCCGGTGATCTACTCCACTTTAGAAACACCTTCCCCACGCAAAAATCTCAGCTTTGTCCGCTTATCTATAGATCTTGAGTTGGAACCACAACTAGATGCTTTAATCCCTAGAATTGCATGTTTGCTTTATTGACTTCTTATTCATCTTTGATTGTGTTAATCGCTCTTGTGGTTAGAACTAACGTAGCATACCGTGTTGACTTTGTTTCACCGAGTCCCTGTGATCGACCCCTGGAATTTTCTTGCTTTTACTACGATTGACCCGTACACTGCGGGTTCGCATCCTTGTTTTAAGCTTAAGTCTAGGGTTATAAATTTAAAGCTTGCACACACCGTTTGGAGCGAACAGAAGTTCATACCGTTCATACCGAAAGTTCATACCGGATGTTCATAACGAAAATTTTCATACCGGAAGTTCATACCGAAATTTTTTTATACCAAATGTTCATACCGGACGTCAATGATGTTTACACTGGTGAATTTACAACCTTTGCTCGCTCAGGGTGATGTTGACAGTGGTCTTGATCGTCTTTGGGCAAAGAAGAAAGATATACCATTTTTAGAGACATTTTTGTTGCTTCAAGGTTGATACATGAATGTTGCGTTTTTGCTCATACCATTTTTATAACTTTCGGTATGTAATTCTCCGCTTTGTAATTCTTCGGTATGTAATTCTCCGGTATGTAATTCTTAATTCTAAACTATGACATAAAATCAATTTGTTTGGTATAACTTCCGGTATGATAACTTCCGATATGATAACTTCCGCTATGATATGATATCTTCCGGTATGTGAACTTCCGGTATGTGAACTTTCAGTATGTGAAACTCCGGTATGCATTCCAAAAAAATAAAAAATAAATAAAAAAGACAAAAAAAATAAAAGAAAATAAAAAAATAAATTCAGGTATGATAACTTCCGATATGATATGATAACTTCCTGTATGATAACTTCCGGTATGATATGATAACGTCCGGTATGATATGATAACTTACGTTATGGTATGATAACTTCCGGTATGTGAACTTTCGGTATGTGAAGCTCCGGTATGTGAAATTCCGGTATGTGAAATTTCGGTATGTGAAATTCAGGTATGTGAAAATTTCGGTATGTGAAATTCCGGTATGTGAAAAATTCTTCATTCCAGAAAATATAAAAATAAAGAAAATAAAAAAGAGAAAAAAGTTCATAATAGAAAAAAAAAACAAATTCAATTTTTTAAAATTAAAACTTACACTTAAATAACAATTAACAAACATTTTTTTTAAATAGAAGGGTTAATTAGGTTTACCTACCATTAAATGAAAGTGGTAAGAAAATATGGGGTATGGTTTCTTTAACAAAAACCAAAAAGAGCCTAGTAGGCCAAATTCTTTCAAGGGTAATTACAGATTCCTTATTATAGTCAATTAGTTAATAATTTTGTAAAAATATTTTTTTGCAAAAAAAATTAAATACATCAACTAATTTATGGAGTAAAACTAATTTTAGAAAGAAAAACATTAATCTATATAACTTACTAAAACAAAGGACACTAATGTCACGTGTCAACCAACGAGGGATGCCACCTCAGCATTTTTGTAAAATATTTACTGAAATGCCACTCCTAAAAAATTTATGATATATTACTAAATTGTCATTCTTAAAAAAAAGATGCCGAATTACTAAATAAATATTAAAGATTATTAGGAAGAAATAATTAAGAATATTTTTAAAAAATTGAGGCTTCTTTTATGTTTTTAAAAAATTTGTTTACAAGATAGCTAGAATCTTTCATTATTTTGTAAAAAAAAAATTCAAGCTCCACATTTTTATCAGATTAAATCTTTTACTAAATCTCGAATTAAGCCAATAATTTTTTTTACTAAATCTTAATTATTTTGTAAAATATGAATTTGTTATCACACATCGGTCATCAGAGAATGATGACACTTTTACAACATGTATAAATAGACCTAGAAGGTTTGAAGATTATACAAATCGTACCTTTCAGACCTTCTGGTCAGAATCAAGTATAATACTTATTTATACCGGATTAGTATTTGTATGTGGATTGTTGTAACCTACTAATTCGTAGGTCGTTTTAACCTAAATATTTGTGGGTCGTTTTGATCTAATGATTTTTGGGTCGTTTTGATCTAATAATTTTTGGGTCGTTTTGACCTACGAATTTTTAGATCGTTGTGACCTACGAATTTTTAGGTCGTTGTGACCTACTGATTTTTGGGTTGTTGTGACCTACTGATTTTTTGGTCGATTTGATCTAATAATTAGTGGGTTGTTGTGACCCACTGATTTGTGGGTCGTTGTGACTTATGAATTTGTGGGTCGTTGTGACCTATTGATTCGTGGGTCATTGTGACCTATGAATTTGTGGGTCGTTGTGACCTATGAATTTGTGGGTTGTTGTAACCTATTGATTTGTGGGTCGTTGTGACCTATTTATTCGTGGATCGTTGTGACCTATTAATTTGTGGTCATTGTGACCTATGAATTCGTGGGTCGTTGTGACCTATGAATTTGTGGGTCGTTGTAACCTATTGATTCGTGGGTCATTGTGACCTATTGATTCATTGGTCGTTGTGACCTATTGATTTTTGGGTCATTATGACCTACTGATTTGTGGGTCGTTGTGACCTACTGATTTGTGGGTTGTTGTGACCTACTAATTTATGCGTCATTGTGGCCTACTAATTTGTGGGTCGTTGTGACCTACTGATTTGTGGGTCGTTTGTGACCTACTGATTTGTGGACCGTTGAACTATTAAATTCGTAATTCTTATTTTATCAATATACAATATATATATATATATATATATATATATATATATATATATATACACTTTACTTTACTAAAACAAAAGACACTAAGTCTGACGTGGCACCCCCACGTGTTTTCTTGGATTAAACTTTTTACTAAATCACGAATTAAGCTACAAAAATCTTTGTTTAACTAAACCATAATTATTTTGTAAAATATTATTTTTGTTCTCCCACATCGATTATGAGGAAAGGATGACACTTTGAAAACATATATAAATAGATTTAGAGTGTTTGAGGATTATAAAATTCATACATTTCTGAACCTTTTGGTCAGAATCAAATATAATACTTATTCATATCGAATTAGTATTTGTATGTAATCATTGTAACCTACTGATTTTTGGGTTGTTTTGACCTAATGATATTTGGGTCGTTGTGACCTAATGATTTGTGGGTCGTTGTGCCCTTGTGGGTCTTTGTGATCTACTAATTTGTGGGTCGTTGTAACCTGATTTGTGAACCGTTGAACTATTAAATTCGTAATTCTTATTTTATCAATATACAAAATATACATCTATATACTTTACTAAAACATACGAAATTAATGTTGACGTGGCGCTCCTACGTTTTTTCTCGGATTAAATTTTTTACTAAATCACAAATTAAGCCATTTTTTACTAATTGATTTCATATCAGATTATGGTATTTTTGAATTATATGATTTTTTTATTTAAATTATTATTTATTAAATAATAAAGTTAGATTTTAAAAAAATTATTAGCATAAAACTAATTAATGATCAACACATTGGCTACGTGGTCTCATTTACTATGTAACACTTGACGCGTTATTTATACGAGCTCATAACATATAACTAATAAAGTTAACAACATATACTATAGTAAAAAATGTAATATGATAAGCTATTTTAATTTATTAACAAACCCGCACAAGGTGCGGACTATAAATTAGTTTAAATATAATAATTAAGTGTAAAAAGGGTATTCAAGACAATATAATCAAATACTCGTTAGAAGTTTACTTGAAAACAATATATGTATTTCAATTCAATGAGATATTTATTATAATGTGGTTTAATTTATAATAAAATGTAGTTTGTTAAAAAAAAATGGATAATAAAATTGTTGCTTTTGTTAATTTTTTTAATATATTAATCACATCATCAATAAAAATATGACTAAATAATTATATTTGAAAAATTACCTATAAATTGTACAGACTTAGTTGTTTAATTGTTATTTTACTATTTATATATATGTATATATAATGTATAAAATAATATGTTTACCTATGATAACTGAGATTTAGAGGATAAAATGATAATAATATATTTTCATCTTTAAAACAATGATAAATTTTTATTATATAACTCTTATTGTTTTTTATAAGTATTTGGACATGGTGATAATAAATATTTCTTATTTTATGAGATTTTTTTATTTAAATTGTCGAAATAATATTGATTGTAAGAATATCAAAACGCAATAAAATAATTTTGGGATCTCAATAAAAAAATAAAAAAATTTTAAAATATATCGTTAGATAAATATACCTTAGTAACCAAAAAATTAATTTATATTTAAAATTGATTAATATTTTTTTTTAGTTTATTAAATAATTCATGTTTGTAGTCTACAATAACAAGAGAAATAAAATTGTTAATAAAAATCAATGTAAATTAAATATTTTATAATTTGAGTTATATAATATAAAAAAATTGTTGTTATATACGTTTAAAGAAAAATTAAAATTTGAATTAGTATAGACTCAAATTTAAATGTGAATTGTTAAGATATTAACTAATTAAATGTTAATGTGATGTGGATTAACGAATAAACGACACGTGTAAAATTGATGGGTCGGCTGTACGAAACTAGTCATACGTTAAATATCAGTTTACGGACTAGTTTTGTATATATATATATTGTAGATATATACTTGATAACATTTTTAATAAATTCCCTTTAAATTTTGTTTTGCTATTAAGCAACTTATTTCAAAATTTCATTTATTACTTATATAATAGTTAATTGTTGTCTATTGTTTAAAATATTAAAATAAATATACATATTTATTCATTTTTTTAAAATTATCATTAACAAATTTTACACATTGTCAAACTGTTATTTTATATGTTTTTATATAAATATAAATTAATGTTATAAAGGTCAGTCTACCGCCACCAGTGAATCACTACTTGTACCACCCAGTGGCCACTACTAACCAGTCCCCCACTAATCCTCCATGTCTGTGCTCAGTCGTCCACTGTCGCCATAAATGACACTAACTTTCTAACCTGTCAAAAATAAAGGGTTTACGTACACGGTGATGGATTCACAAATGCAGTGCGGATTCGGAACGCGTAATCATTGTATATTAGTTTCCATGTTTTGAAACCATGCAAAAAAAATGTGGGGTTTCTGACATTTGACACGGACACGGGTTCTGAAGCCATGTATGTGTCAGTTTTTTTTTTTATTAGAATTTACAAAGAAAATTTATTACGGATTAGGAACCCGTTATTGTGACGGTAACGGGTTCCGGATCCGTTGTGCTTTTGTGAACTTCATCGTTGTGCGTTTACAACTTTCGAACGTATTTATGTGCAATCATCTACCAATTCATCTAAATTACTCTATAAGATTAACGGTGATAAAACTAAGGGTGTGTTCAGCGTGTATTATCGTGTCGATTTTTTTTATATTTACGAGATTAGTTTTTTTATGTAGACTATTTAGTGTGATTTTATCCGGTCACACTGAAAATTACAATCAAGGCAGTGTAATCGGATCCGTTTACGAAGCGGAGCCCAATTACGACAACAAGGAGGAGCCCAAATGTGCAAATGAGCGGAACCCAAATGTGCAAATGCGGAGGCCAAACGCGGTTGTGTCCCATGCGAGGGTTATAACACCCCGCCTCTCGGGCACATTGCCTATGCGGCCCAAACGAGGGTTTATCAAATATAATTTTCTTTTTTTTTGGGGGGGGGGGGGGGATTTTTGGTTGGTACCCCTAGGGTTTTTGGTGTTTTGAAATTTATCCAACACTTTTTTTCAGTTCGATTTGTGTCCTTGTGTTTTTGTTTTTTTGGATTTTGCCATATTCTATCTATAACTATAACGGCTATTAAACCATTTGTTAGTCCACAAAAAATAAAAAAGGGCAATTTTGGTAACTAGGCCTTTTTGAAAAACTATAGTAGGAACTAGGCTTTTTAATGTTTCAATTAAGTAAATATACCCCAACCTTTTGTATTTATTCTCAAAATCTACACACTCTTCTTTCAAGGGGCACATTTACTAAACACAAAACTGGAAAAAGCCCGGTAAACCAAATTGTTTCAATATAAAAAATAAATAAAAGAAGAAAATGATTAAAAAAAAACCAATCTAATCTAATCTAATTTAATCTAATCCTCTTCTTTCCAAGTGAAGTTGCCTCTCATCATCTCCGCTTCTCCCTAGGTTTGAACATTAATTTGCCTCCCCTCTCATCTCCATTCCTCTCCAGGCGAAGCAAATCGAATCCTCTTCACGCGAGCAAATCGAATCCTCTTCACGCGAAGCAAATCGAATCTTCTCAATCTTCGGAAAGAACTCGATCTCCATGTTCGCAATTTTTCATCTCCTCGCCTTCAAAATCACGATTGGGTTTCTAGGTTATTTTGATCAATTAGGTTTATGTTATTTTGATCAAATCCTCTCCAAGAAAACGTAATTATGTCGTGATCCCTCTTCAACTTTCTTTTCTTTCTTTTTTGTTATTTTGATAGATTAGGGTTTATAGTTAGGATTCAATTTTCATTTTTCCGAGTTACTCAATTCATTTGTGTGTCGTTCGGTGTTAATCGGCTCATTTGTGCGTAGACATCAGGAACTAATTCACGTTTATTTTTTTGCATACATCCATAACTAATTCTGAGTTACTCAGTTCACTTGTGTGTTGACATTAGTACATTAGATGAGAATCTGATTTTAAACTAATTTAGTGATTAACAAATAATTCATGTTTATTTGTTTTGTATGGAGTTGGTTTGTTAACACGATATGTGAATTTTGCTGACTTTTTCCGGTTTATGTTTCTTAACATCTTGTTGTAATTGTAGCTCCAATGTAATTATTATCATATTGATGATATTGGGAATTTTGTCGGGGTTTGACATATTTTGTTTATTCAACCAAGTATGCGTTCAATTTTGCCAATGTTTTTATTATTTTTGCAATGAACACAACTTTTGGCATATATTCAGAACTAAAAGCGCTTGAAGTCTACTATAGCCAAAACTGTTCGTGAAAAGGTGTTCATCTTTGGTGCAAGGCTAGAACCCAAAGAACAAATGCTCCGTTGTCCCAACTCATAACTCAGAATAACATAATATTCTCCGGTTAATCAATTGTTGTCGTGGCATAAACAATAACACATGTTAAACATTGAGGTAATGGATTTAATCTCAAGACAAAAAGTGAATTGTCGATGTCTTATATATCAGACACGATGACAAAATTACATAATTATGTGTTTGTACATTTTCATAGCCATTTGTATATTTGAAATTCAATTATAATGTTTGTACTCAGACTTGCAAAGATATAACTACTACTTCCTTTTCATTCAAATCACAAATAAATTGGTGATTATTACAAACAAACAGTGGAGTGGTCAAATTGGATGGTATGATTCGTCTTTGTTGGATGAGCAAAAGGTTAGGTTTTGCCACAACTAGTGATGTCGGGATATTCAGTATTAGAGCAATAAATGGTGATCAAATAACCAATGGCATTCACATCTCATAAACTTACGAAACCTTTTTAATTTTAGCATTATATTTTCAACACTTAGGTTAACAAACTCTCATATATCATCATATCCAAATGACTATTTATTTTCACTTACTGAAAAATCTCACCTTTATAATTTTTTATTATTAATATTTGACATTTGCACCGCGGAGCCAATGTTTGAGAGAACCACATTAGCTTTAAGAATGCTCTTAGGGTCGAACTTCGATCATGTCATCCTTAAAGCTTTTCGGGTTAGAACTTGATTGTGTCATAATTATTTGTTTCACTTCTTGCAAACAATTAGGCTTCTTGACGATTTACAATGCGTTTTTCTAGTTTGAATCTTTCATATTTGCACATTTGCTTCTCTCTTTCATTCAATTTTGCAAAATAAACTAGTATTACTCTGAGAAATGGGAGTATTTTGCATATAGCCTTGAAGGTGTTATATTCCCTTACACTGATACACTAACTGGTTAACCCACTACACATTATGCATTGGTCTACCTACAACACATTAATCTCTACTCTCTTTTGTGTGATCTTGGTCTCGATAGACAAAAGTAGATATTGGAAGATCAGAAGTGAGTTGAACGAGGCGTCCATTGAATTGAATCACCAAATTGTTGATGTTGTCAAAACAATTGCCCCTTTTGCTTTTGATAATAAGCTATAGGTATGCACCCAAGTGGGTATGTTCCTACTACCACAATTAGGAAATGTGTTGTGTATAGATTTTTCTTGCACCCAAGTGGGTATGTATGAGATGAGTTTTTTTTTCTGGGAATATGAACCAATTAGCAAATGTGATATGTATAAGATGAGTTTAGCAGAATGAATCAACAAGTTCATTATTATGTATATGTATTTATTTACTCATCTTGTAAAAGAATTAGTTACAGTGATATGAACAAATGATGCATCGTCCTACTCAATTTGATGACTAGGTAAGACGGACAAAAATATGAACTGTGACTTTTAAGTTTTAACATAAATCTCGAGAAACCTAACCAATAAAAAAGCATCACACGTACATGGCATTACTACTCGGGTTCAACATCCTCATCAACACATAGTTAGCGCACTTTTCATGTTCATAATAACATAAAACACACACATACATGACATTCCTACTCAAGTTAAGAACATCAACATTAATTAGTTAAATGTCTTTAGCGGAAGTATCAAATACAAGTTTTGCGTGTAAAAACATAAACGTGTAAAAACATAAACGCAATATAAAGGCAAGTGTAAACCGAATTAATTGGTTAATCATTAAATTAGTTTGAAATTAGGACCCAACCCAATGTAATCATGTCTACACACAAGTGAAGTAACTCTTATTTAGTTATTGATGTATACATACAAATACATGCTAATTAGTTACTCATATCTGCACACAAATGAGACGATTAACACTGAATGACACACGAATGAACTGAGTAACTCGGGAAATCATAGATTGAATTGAGTAACTTAGAACCGCACACAAATGAACTGAGTAACTCATGCTAGAATATTGACTCCATCTCCAACTAACCTAAAAACCCAATCAATTACACACACAACTAAACCTAAAAACCCAATCAGTCAAAATTAAAAATGGAATCCTAACATAAAAACCTAATCGATCAAAAAAAAAAAAGAAAAGAGAGATTAGGGCATAATCACGTTTGTTTGAGAGGATTGGAGAGTATTCAATCAGAATAACCCTAATCAATTAAAATAACAAAAACCTAATCGATCAAAATAACCTAGAAACTCAATCTTGTTCTTGGAAAAGATGAGAAGAAAATTTCCAAATCCGGAGATCGAGTTCTTTTCGACCTTGAAGAAGATTTAGAGAGGAAAAGAGAATATCTTCGGACCCGGAGAGGAGGGACAACTTTGCTTGGATTGGAGAGGATTCGATTCACACTCTTTTTTATGCTTTTCTTTTCTTTCTTCTTTTTGAACTAATAGATGGTTTACTATCACTGTAGTTTTAGATAGAATAGCGCAAAATCTTTAAAAAAAAACAGAAGGGCCTGAACCGAACTGGAAAAAAGTATAAGGTAAATTCCATAATTCCTCAAGTTGAAGATTCGATTAGAAAGTTTTGATTAGGGCTGTTAACGGTTCCAGAACCGGTATTTTTTTTGTGGAACCAGGAACTGAACCGAACCGAACCGAACCGTTTAAGGTAAACGGTTCGGTTCCAATTTTTTTTAGGTGGAACCGTTTAGAACCGGACCGGTCAGGAACCGTTTTTCCAAAACCGGAACCGGACCGTTTAATAAATTAAGAGAACCGTTTGGAACCGGACCGGGATGAACCATTTGGAACCGGAACCGTTTGGAACCGGAACCTTATAGAACCGTTAAACACTAAAATTGTTAAATTGTGTATGAAATAGTTAAAGTGTTAAATTGTTAAAGGATGACCAGTAGAGATTACTGATTTAGTATATGTTGCATATGAGTTAAAGTGTTAAACTATTAAACACTTAAACTGTTAAATTGTCAAAGCTAATTAAGCTATTGTGTAAGTGTGTATGAAAGAGTTAAAATTATTGTGCAAGTGTGTATCAATCTAACAGCAGCCAAATCATGCAATTCTTAGGCCTTTAAGATCCATAATAGTTCATTGTATTCTACAAGAGATGAGATTAAATTAAACTGAGATTAAAATGAGAGTTCACTGTATTGAATCTTCATCCAAACCAGTTCAGTTACCACTTACCAGCAATTTCAAACAGCCAAATCATGTCATTCTTATTTGCAAAATGTTAAACTGAGATTAAATATATATGAATACTAAATATAAGACAAGCTTCTTCACTGTATTGAGTATTCTACAGCCAAATCATCTCATTCTTAGTTACTAGTTCAGTTACCACTTACCAGCAAAGTGCAAACACAATAGTCAGAAGAAGAATCCCGTTGAAGAAGAAGATAAGACTAAAGTATTATACTGAGAAGAAGAATCCCGATGAAGAAGAAGATGGGATTAAACTGAATAGAAGAAGAAATAAGGTTAGTGGATGCTTAATTATCAAACAACAAATCAGTGAAGAGAAAAAAAAATAGAAGAATTGAAAAACGGAAAAAGTGAAGAACCAGGTAGTGAAGAGGGTCGGCGAGGGTCGGCGAGGTTCGAGACGGTCGACAGGCGGCGAGATGCGAGGCTGCGAGCAGCTACCAGCGAAGAGAGAATTGTGAAGCGGCAAGGGTCGATTGAAAACAGAGAAAATAGCGAGAAAACTGAAAAGTGAAAACCTAAGTTTCTCTCTTCTTTTTTTTCATTTTCTAAAACGGTTCAAAACGGTTTTGGTTTTTTAAAAAATTTGGAACCGGACCGGACCGAACCGTATGTAAACGGTCCGGTTTCAAAAATATCTAAAAAAAATTATTTTTGGAACCGAACCGCTAAATTCCGGTTCGGTTCCAACGGATATCCGTAGTTATTGATACATATCACTGGACCGACACTTTTGATGAACTCATTCAAAAAAGTATGTAAAAAAGTGACATTTTCAATATATTTGAACTCAATCCGATTTGAGAGATTTGTTAGATCACTGGACCGACACAAATCACATTTTTGTGCAAAACGGATATCCGTTATCCAGACACTCGGATATTTTAAAAATCATTATATTTTTAGTGTATTGTTTCAGTAATTAGAAAAAGAAAATAGAATATTCTTTTTTAAAAATTAGTTACGTTATTTGACCTTGGATTA
This sequence comes from Fagopyrum esculentum, assembly GCA_033239045.1. NCBI lineage: Eukaryota > Viridiplantae > Streptophyta > Magnoliopsida > Caryophyllales > Polygonaceae > Fagopyrum > Fagopyrum esculentum. Next base: position 14,172,486 of record BSUD01000003.1, read on the forward strand.
AATATTTAGTTGTTTTTTTAAAGGATCAAAGAAAGAAAATCATATTTGAAAATAGGGTTTTTTAAAGAAACAAAGAAGGATCCACAAATCAAACAGGTATCCGTAGTTATTGATACATATCACACTTTTTTTTAAAGAAACAAAGTAGGATCCAAATCAAACAGGTATCCGTAGTTATTAATACATATCAATCACACTTTATAACACGAACATCCGTTATTCAGATACTCGAATAACCGGAAATCATTATATCTCTTTAATTTATTATTAATAATTAGAAAAATATTCTTTTTCTAAATCTCAATGAACTTTGATTATTGTTTTTTTTAATTATTGTTTTAAGTAACATATAAGGAAAATCATATTTGCAATTAGGGTCAGAATCAAACGAATATTCATGGTTATTTATTAAAGTAATGCAGCTAACAACCATAAGAGGTATTCTCTTAAAGAAAGAAACAAATCAAAATAGCTACATGTCCTGAACTGCTTGAGAAGAAACAGCAATGGTATGGGCTAAGAGGGCAAAAGATCACACATCCATTTGGGCCAAAAAGCCCAAACAAAGCAAGATCCGAATATAGTAATGGGCTGCGCCCGGGTATTCAAGTATCACAAAGCAAAATTTTAAACAAGAACTCCAAAGATCAAAATTTTCACAAATTGTACAAAATGTTCCATGTTTACATTATTTATCTCCCATGGCATTTCAACTAAGAACTAACACACATCCCGTCCAAGTATCAAGAGCCTCTTGATAGCCATGGATGCTCAAATCGCTACAAGCCCGTCATCGAAAGAACTAGAAAACTTGACCATTTCAATAAAATGAATCAAATGAAAAATGGGAATCCCTCCTATTTTGATCTTATCCCATGTTAATGCTCGAGAAATTTTCAATCTCAATAGGGTTCATATGAACAGGCAACACATCTCATGACCGGCTTCGAACAAGACGGTAAAGACATCGAGTAACTCTAATTACACTTATAATGCGATAAATATGAATGACTAACCCGCTTCCTCGTTCGTTTGATCGGAAAATGCGTGTTTGTATGTACTTTTCAGCCAATGGTGATCTATACGGGAACGGGTAGGCCGTAGTTTTCGAAAACACGGATCTTACCATCGAAGCCAGCAGTTATGATCACTGATCCCCAAGCATGATGAGAACCCGTCGTCATGTTCTGGCAAGTCGTTTTTACGAACTTGTACTCGGATTTACAAGCAGATGATGATAATACCAGAGAGCCTGAATCATCAGCAAGCTTCTCTTCTGGCCAAGTTGCAGAGCCTCTTGAAAATGGTGGTTCAGAGAAACCCAGAGAGAGGGCTTCTGGCGAGAAGAGTGGAAACCGGTTGCAGGGTTTCTCAGCTGCAAGGTGCTGTGGGGTCTCGGTTTCTGTCCGGTACTTGACTACGATTCCGGTGGGACCCATCAGCCCAGAAAAGACGGAGCTGCCACTCAGTGTTCCATTCCAAGGAATTGCAATAGATGCATTGTTTGAGAGGAAGTGTTCATATGACCAGATGCTCTTCACATGGGAAGAGACGGGTCGATCTGGCGCGACATGGTCCCACATATAGACATTAGAATCCTCACTTGCTGACACAATATGGGCTCCGTCTGCTGTGAATGATGCAGATATCTGACTTCCACCATTACGAATCCCTGAAGGCAGACGATAATGAGATGATCCAAATCAGGCTATATCTGCATTATCACTCAAGTTCTTGTTTGCAATTTTTTGTGAGAGGAATTTAGTGAACATTTGGGTACCTCGGTATTTGCAGATAACGTTACCGCCTTGAAGTATGCGTACATGAGAGTCTGCGGAAGTGACCATCAATTTGCTAGGATCAACCGGGGAAAACTGATCAAAGTTAACGTATTAAACTACTGCAAACCCCGCTTTAAATATGAGAAGTACTATGGTCTATGCCATTGGGAGGAAAGATGAATTAGATACCTGTAGCCCGGTTATTCTTCTCAAGGGCGACGACTTTTTCTTTCCCTGTAGACATGTTTGGTTAATGAGTTGCAGCCGGTTATCTGTGAATGCAAGGGAAACGAAATTTATGAACACATGGAGCCGGCCACGGCATCAGAGTTCACACTCATAATAGAGCTAGCACAAGTAAAAGAGAGAAATGAAAGTGTGAAACCATAAAATACTTCAAATTTCAATCACAATAATCCTAAGATGTTACTTATCAAAATTGGCTCTTTGTTAAGAAATAAATAAACAGAATGAAACTAAGTAGGTACTAGGAAAAAGCAAAATCACAATAACAATTAAGTTAGCTATGTGCATACCTGAGGTATCAAAGAAGATGCAATCACCAGCCATAGAGCCAACAACAGCCCCCTAAATGTACAGGCGGAAAAATACAAGTCAGAATCTGTATATCCATTTGATTTTTCGATGCTAAAGCTATGTTCCTATCAACTGTCAATGATCTCAAGTTCAAGGGGCCAAAACTAACCTTTCCATCAGGCTGATACGAAAGTGCGGTAACTATCTCTTTAACATCAGTCCAATCGACAACTTCACATTCATTGATGGCCCAGATTCGTACTTTACCATCGATGGAGCCACTAATGAAACAATTCTCATCCACGGGATTAAAGTGAACACATGTAACTGTTTAACAAATACCAGAAAATTAAATCAATAAGACTGTATGTAAGCGCTGCAGCTTATAACAATCAAGTGAATCCACTAATAGATTCAAGAGAACATGCAAAAGTTACTAACCATAGTCATTGTGAGAGAAAAGTTTTTGGCAATGATCAAATCCGACTCTCCACAAGCGAACAGTCTTGTCAATAGAGGATGACAATAGATGCTGCAAAGAGAAAAAGAAAGATGAAATGCCTATGGCTTGTAACACAAGCAGTTTGTTGACATATATTGACTGTCCGTGTTGTTTATAAAACATTAAAACCAACCTTATCTTTTGACCAAGACAGATCCAAGACTTCACCACGATGTCCATGAAACTCGTGAAGAGGCTTTTCTGCTAAATGGAAGACACTTTCAGGGAAAATGACACAGGCTGAATCAGATGACTTCCCCAAGCCTTTCATTTTGCTCCGTTTCTCTTTATCTACATTAAACGGCACCAATTCACCCAGATCATTTATCATGAAATAAATGTTTGGTGATTTGGTATCCGAAGTGTGAAATGAACTTGATCTCTGAGTTTTCGTTACTTGCCAAACACGAACAACTCCATCTTCACCAGCACTAGCAAGCAGTTGTCCATCCGGACTAAACTTCATGGTTAAGATGGCTCCATCATGTGCCTTCATATCTTGGCTCACACGGAGAGCCGACAGCTCCTTGGAACGCTTCCGAAGCGTGCGAACCTTCACAGACTGATTTCCATCCCGAGCAATTCGGAAAGATCGGCAACCATCAGCATTAGCATTGCTTAATCGTATTTGGGCATTGGCAACACCCGCAATTGCACCTAATCGTCTCAACCATCCCTTCTTAGTTTGTCTTTTAACTGCAGAGCTTATAGGTGCCTGCCCAGCATCTTTTCTCATAACCTGTTGAACCAAAGGAGACAACCCAAGAATCCTCTCAAACTCTTGACCCGTAACCACCCGATCTGAACCCACTTCACGGAGTCTCCTTAAGAACCCATCCTGACCCAGCTCATCCACGATGAACACTGTTCCATTATCCAAATTCCTAATACTACGAACCAAATTCTCATTCAGTACTTCACCAAACGGCTGTGATGAACCAGTAGAACAACATGACTCTAAATCCTGGTCCGAAAACTGCATATCATGGTAACTTGATCTCAGAACTGCTCCACAGTCTTCAGTAATCCTACTAGTGTCTATTCCAACAACACCATCTAAATTACTTGCAGGGTCTTCTTTCTCTGCCCAATCTACAGATAAACCCATCAATTTAAACAGCCTATGGCGACGCTCAAAGATTGCTTCAGGGCTCTTAACCCATACATCGTAACCAAAACTAGACAGCAACTCACTGCTGCCAACTACAGATTCTAAATCTGACTTTTCTCCAACATCAGAGTTTGAATCCGACAAGGAGACAATTTCTTCTCTCGTATCAAAGAATTGGTCTAGGTCTTCAGTCAAATCTCCCATCATTTAGTTCAAAAAACTACAGTTCATCCCATCAGGAAAAACCTAATTGATCCAATATAAATAGGAGATTTCAGTACTAGACATGAAAAATCAAATGAATTTCCAGCCAAGGAAGTGAAACAACAAATAGATCCAAAATCAAGCTAAGTAAAATTTTCCAGCACAGATTCAATAGAAATCAAGCATACCCAGATGAAGAATTCAACTCTAATAGCACTTACAGATCAAGCCAACCCACTGGAAGAAGAAAAAAAGTTTGCAACAATGGATTCCTAGAAAATTGGGGCAAATTATTTAATCTATCGAGTCAAGCCAAGCACAACTTAAATCCCTAAAATGAAAAAGTGGGAAGCTGCGCGGTTGAACAATAAATAAGACAGACAAACGAGGCAGAAAGACAGTCATGATAAAAGCAATACTACTACTACTCTATGATTCTATGAATATATTAAACAATTTCACAAACAAGTAGAAGCAAAAAATAAAATAAAATGAACGGTGACAGAAGCAAAGGAAAAGCAAAATTGAGGGTGGGTTTGGTAAAATGGTAACGAAATTGAACCTGATTAAAACGAATGGTGCCTTGTATATTTTACAGCTCTGGATCTTCTTTGTATTATGGAGGGAGTAGCAAAGACGAAGAAGAGGACTGAAGAAACTAAAAAATTGGGGGAAAATATATGAGGCGGAAAGAGAGAGGGAGATTTATAGTATTATGTAAATAAATAATGCGTTGAAAATTATAGAAGATGTTGACAAAATTAATATAATAATCAATGAGGAAAAAAAAAGTATAGAAAATTCGGGGAAATGGATTTCGGTCTAAAAACGAGTTTTTTTTTTGGAATTTTTTACTTAAGGAAATTTTATCCATAATAATAAATTCTAACATTTATTTAGTTTTATGAAGTGCTTATCCTAATAATGAATAATATTATGTAAATAAACAATACGTTGAAATAAGATGTTGACAAAACTAATATAATAATCAATAGAAGAAAAATAAAGTGTAGAAAATTGAGGGAACGATTTTGTTGTCACGTAAGGAAAATTTTATCCATAATATGAAATTTTTTTGTTCTTAAACCCGAAATTAATCCAAAAAAATAGGATTAATTTAATATTTTATTATTATACATAAAAATATAGCATATAATTCATCCACAAAATGGTAAATGTATATAGTTTTATGAGGGTTTTTTCTTTATATTCCTTTTTTTGTTATATTCTCTAATGTTTTAGCGTAGATTACTCAAAAAAAATTTCTAGCATCTTATATCTATTAAAGCATAAAATTTTATTGTTACGTTTCTCGAAATTCAAAAAAATTATTTTAAATAATAATTTTTAATTTTTTTTTATAAATATTTAAATTTTTATATTTGTTAA
>BSUD01000003.1:14184457-14199594 GCA_033239045.1 Fagopyrum esculentum
TTTTAGGGGAAACCCCCATATTTGAAGTCGATTTTGTGTAATTATTTATATACTTTAAATTAAGGCGGATGATAGATGTACCGGCGACAATCTATATTAGTAACCTAAACTACGTACGCGAAACGCGTAGTTTCATTTTTCAGTGCCGGAATCTAACTACGCTTGTGGCGTGCGTAGTTGGAGCCGATGCGAAGCCCATAGGAGTCGATAGGGGTGTTATACGAGCCGAACGAGCCGAGCCCGAATAGCTCGCCTAAATTAATGTTCATATAGTGTTATTTATATAGTGTTATTTTAGCCGAACGAGCCGAGCTTTACCCGAACGAGCTGAGCTTTGACATGCTCAAGCTCGGCTCGTTTATAAACGAGACGAGCCCGAGCCGGACTTTTGACGAGCCGAACGCGAGCCGAGCCCGAGAAGCTTGTCTCATGTATCAGCCCTAGGAGTCGATGAACTACGCTTATGATAAGCGTGGTTGAAGTTAAATTTTTTTAAAAAAAACTCCAAATACGCTATTGGCAAGCGTAATTGGAGTGAATTAAAAAAAAAAAACTTCAACTTTGATTCCCATTAGCAAAGTTAAATTTTTTTTAAAAAAACTCCAACTCGACAAGCGTAGTTTAAGTGAATTTTTTTATTTTTATTTTTTTAAAAAGAACTTCAACTTTGGTTCTCATTACCAAAGTTGAATTAAAAAAAAACACTCCAACTACGCTATTGGCAATCGTAGTTGGAGTCAGGGGCGGTCCCAAGGGGGGGCGGGGAGGGGCGGCCGCCCCCCCTCCGAGAAATTTTTTTTTTTTTTTTTTTTTTTTGTGAAAAAAATCGTTTTAAAATGGGTTGTGCTTCTCTCGTTTATAAAAAAATTTTCTACAATTTATTTTTTTTAAATATCACTATTCTTGTGTTATATTTAAATGTTTTTTTGGATCTTTCGTCGAAGTGAACGAAACTTCATAAGTATTTCCCGTTTTAGACTCTAGAGTGAAATAATTCACCAAAATGCACGAGATTTGTTGTTTGGATTAGAAGCGTGGTCTTAGACCACACTCTTATTTGTAAAAAGCGTTGTCGAGGACAACGTTTTAATATCTGAAATAAAGATAACAAAAACACAAATAGAGGTGCGGTCCTAGGCCGCGGCTACAGTGTAACGTTTTTGAAAGAAAAAAAAAAATAGTTGCCCTATAGGCGCGTCTATAACCGCGCATCTTTAGTTTTTTTTTTCTTTCAAAAACGTTACACTATAGCTGCGGTCTAGGACCGCACCTCTATTTGTGTTTTTATTATCTTTGTCCTAGACAACGCCTATAGGGCAACTATTTTTTAAAAAAATTTTTTTTTAGGCGCGGTCGTTTAAGTGTAATGTTTTTTTTTTATTTATTTTTGTTTATTGTAAGTAGATGACATATTAACTTTGTTTTTATCGCTACTTTATTTTCATAGATATATTTATCGAAAATAAAATTTCGCCCCCCCTCTAAAAATCCTGCGGCCGCCACTGGTTGGAGTGATTTTTTTATTATTTTTTTTAAAAAAAGAACTTCAACTTTGGTTCCCATTATCAAAGTTGAATTAAAAAAACACTTCAACTACGCTTACCATAGCGTAGTTGGAGTTCATTTTAAAAAATATTCATCGGCTTCAACCGGCTCATGACGGCTCTCCAACTACGCTTATCAAACGTGTAGTTTGAACTCAAATGCGAAAAGCGAAACTACGCACTTCACATGCGTAATTGTGACTACAAATAACATTTTTCGCCGGTACCTCTAAAATTCCTGTAAGTTCTCTCCTTTTTGTAGTAGATGAGATAAGAGTGCATGGATTTGATGAGAAATGTTAAGGAGATTATGAGATGATAATGATGGAGTTTGTGAATACTATTTTGCATTAAAAGACGTGTCTCTATATATCGTTATCATCTGCACCTTGGAAATTGTATTTATAAATACTCATATTTATATATATAATTCTTCTTATTTTAAGACTTAGTCACATTCATTATTCAAACTATACCACCCAGTCAAATCCACCTGTTCGACTTGTTTAATCAAGAATCTTAATTTCACTTTATTACTTCTCACTTTTTTTGTTCCCATTTGTTTTTTCAATTTCGTATGCTTCATTCAAATACTTACAAATCTTCAACTAATCAACGAATGACAACTATCTTTTCAGAGGATAAACAAAAATATTAAAATTGAGTTTTGATTTACAATCACAATAACTAACATATAAAAACCAACTATTAAAATTTTTAAAATATAGATAATTTGTTCGTGATTAATATTGGTTTATGAAATATGAACTGGGTTAGCCTTGAAAAACCACCCGAAAACAATACGGGTTAGACGTTTTGGTTTGAATGAACCGACTTGTACCGTTTAATATGGATAGACTTAGGTTATTATGTCGGCTCACGGAATTAGGGCTGTGCAAAATGAGTCCGGATCGGAATTTATTGTCCGTTCTACGGTCCATGTTTTTGTTGAAAACCCAGGTTACGGTCAGGGTCCGGTTTTAGACCGTATTAAACCATAACCCGGGTTGGACCTAAACTGCGAATATCCGGTCCAGTCCGGTCAAGTCTGTTCCGTTCTGGGTCCGATTTTGGACCGGAAAACTTCACCAAAATTGCACAATTTAGGTACAAATCAGTCCGGTTCGGTCCAAAATATTCAAAATTGCACAATTTAGCTACAAACCGGTCCAACCCGAAATCGGACCAGTCCGGATCGGAGCGTAACGGTCCGGGCCGGTCTACGTTTCAAGGTGTTATCAATTATGGTGGACCGGATCGTATGCACAGCCCTCCATGGAACAACCTGGTCCGGCACATTTTTATATATAATGTTATATATGGACCTTTAATAACATTTTATTTACAATAATTATGTCATTTGACCCCTCAGATTGATCGAGTATATGGCCAAGTTTGGTTGTGGCCAAGTTTGAACAGCCATTTGAGGTATGAGCATAGTACGCCGGCTGGACGTTCCGACATAATCTACTTACAAACTAGTCCGACTGAGTTTAGTGGTGGCCAAGTACGAACAACCATTGATGTACGAGCATAGTCCACCGGCCAGACGTCCCACGAACAACCATTGAGGTACGAGCATAGTACACCGGCCGGACGTCCCGATATAATTTAGTTCTGACCATAGTAGGCCGGTCGGGTGTTTCAGGCAAAGTTTTGGTTTTATCTGGCCCGAGTCCAGATTTGTATAGGTCTAAACGGCATCTATTTTTTTTATGGAAGATCAGTATATTTCAGCACTTGTAACACGCAAAAGAAACCAAAACACACGAATTATTGTACAAAATAACATAAGATTTCATAACTATTCTATTTAAGGCAAAATGTTCTAGTGAGAAGTATCATCTGACATCATTTGAAAGCATTATAACAGCTGAGACCAATCAAAGCATGATCCTCTCATACATTAGGATCATTACTGTACAAACATAACTCAAATCTTAACTATTAGTTCCTTGTCGTCGTCGAGTCTCCACTTCCAGATCCAGGTGATATGAAAAAGAAAAAACATACAAACAACTATAGTTTTTACCTTCAGGTTTCCGTTTCTATACAATGGTGACATTTTCGCGATGATGACGAAAACAGAGGCGTTTAGCCTTGCAAGTGTGAAACCTCCTGTGGTAATTTTTACTGATCTCCATTGATGCCGAAGATTCGAACCTTGTGCATATGAGGGAATTTCGCCACGACTAGGATAAAGACGGCAAGTGTGTTGAAGAATAGCATTGGATGCTGGTAATCGGTTGTGTGAGACGCGATTAGGTACCTGTCATTTGTAATATAACCATAGACTGAGAATAAATAGCAGACAAGAAATCTGGTAATGTTGCTGGTTATTTAAGCAATTAATATGCAACCATATTAATATCACATGCCTTATAATGTCAATATCATGTCAGCTAATCAAAGCCTTACTCAGTGACCCCATACAGCCTTTAAGCCTAAAATGCAACTTGCAGAAGTTTGATGGTAGAAATTGGAAGAGCAAAAGATTCCCATTGAAAAAAGTGCTTCTTAATAGGACTCCACTTAGGGTTCGTTTGGTTACCAACTACAGTAAAGGTAATGGAAAGGAAACGAATTTAAAAGACTTTTGCTCCATGTCTCATTAAACATTCGTTTGATGGATTAAAAAAATGAAGGAAAGAAAACAAGTTTTATATGAAAAGAGATAGGCTGGTGTATGGATGATCAATTAGATTAACAGAGAACAAGGACCAGGTTTGTCTCCTTTACCACAGTTTGTACAAAATGGTCCCTAGATCTACACAGATTATGGGCAAGACATGTTTGAACAATAATACTTGAACAATCTAGGGTGATTAGAACAATATTAGTTGATGTCAAAGAGTAACAAAACCAGAGTAAGGGAATACAATACAGATGCATATATCAAACTAATCCTTCATGATTATAGTTGCATTCCTCAGCTAGTTGACCTATCAACAGAAGTACAGTCCACTTAGTTGGTGGATACTAGCTTTGATGGACTCTAACTCAACTATATGCAAGTCTATATGTGGTAGATATATTCGCAAGTTTTCATATGTTGCACATATTTGAGGCTTGGGCATGGAGGCTTATCCAGAACAGAGACAAAAAAAATCACTCTTGTTCTAGTGGTAATCAGGGGTGATATCTTCGATCTTTACAAAAACAAGAGAGAGTTGTATTACTTCTTATGCAGATTAACTAGTCGAGTGAAAACAACTAGTGTACATCAGATGAAAAACAAGACAGCAAAGAGAAGGAGAGATGCAGGCACTTGTAGATTGAGATCTTATGAAATTCATCATAGGCTAGACAGACATATGGGTTCAGCAAAGTTTTCAATATGCAAATTAAATATCCAAAATACGCACTTAATAAAGCTAAGCTCCTCGTATTATATGGAGTATTAACCATATATATAGAATACTGCAGTAAATGTGATATGTAATGAAGATAACTTACAGCACAATAGGAACAACTGTTAGGAATTTTCTGTTGCGTGTAAGCTGTTTTCCATTGTCAACCTGCTCCCACCAAGTCAAGCGATTGTATATTCCTTGATCTTCAGAAAACGGAGTTCCTTTCTTCCAGTGGAAAAAGTGATAAGTGACCTGCAACGGAAGGAAACAGGAGCATGTTAATCACTCAAACTTGAAATAAGAGCATACATTATAAGTTCAGCAACCAAAGGAGCAAGCAAGATTACACTTCCATTATACAAATTACAACAAAAATGAGCCCTATCCTTGGAATCTTGGATAAGTTCAAAAATTATGAACCCTAATTCATAGAGTGGTTCATATTTTGGCTCTAATGTTGCATTTGTAATAAGAAACTGGAAAGATGAGTTTGCTTTTCAAAATCAATCAAGTGAATGAGATCACAAGCTGCCAAAGGTCGGATAGAATTGGCATATACATAACCACCAGGTAAAAAACATCTACAAAAAGCAAAGTGATTGAACCTCAAAAGACCCCGACTATATGAATAAAAAAGCAGCGGAAGATCATTGCAATTGTTATACTAATCGCCCGAAAGAAGCATAAGTCATCTCATAAATTAATATGCCATATCACAATGATCGAAATTCAGTACAGATCAATTAATCATATCAATGAACGAAGATGAGCCATTTAACAGCACCCCAAAAGAGATCAATCAGAAACCCTAAACCCAAGTCTAGACTTTTAGATCAAGAGAACAAACAGAAATCAGGACGGAACACAATTATTAACCTAAAGAACCTCAAATTGCACAAAAATAGGAACACCAATTACGGTTTCAACATCGTCATAAGAAGGAAGAACGAACAGAGAGAGAGAGGGGTGGGGGGCAACATACAGCGAAATGGACGAGATTAACGATAGTCCAAGCCATGCCAGGGGTACAACCAAAGACGGAGAGAACAACAAGCCACGCGAAGAAGAGGATCAATATGTAAGTCGTCCAAACGCCAGGGTACATGAACCACTCGGTATTACGGTTCAGATCCGTCGTGGGCACCGCCTTTACGTACAAATTCGCCATAGAAGAACCGCCGATTCTTATTGAATTGCAGGAAGATATCTTGAATTTGACCTCAAAAGCAAAAACAGGATTTGGTTTGTAAACGCCCTAAATTCTCTCTGGTTGCGATAGCGTGTGTTGGTGGCGTTGAGAAATTATGCAGATATTTTGGGGATGAATCGTAGAAAAACAATTCAACATTGGAAGCCTCTCGAACTCTCGAAGGGCATAAATGAAAATAGGGCGACTCGAGGGAGTCTATTTTTGTAAATTATCATTCTAATCGTTAAATATTTTAATATCTTTACGAGTCTTTATAGCTAAAAATAATTCTAAGACATTTTTACATAACGATTTTCAATATTTAAATCATGTGATAATATTTTTTTTTTTGATAGAATTTACGTTTCTTCATATGACAAATAATAAATAAATTTACATTCAATAGATTATTAATATATTTGAGATAAGTCTTGATGATATTGAGGCATTATCTTTATTATAAGTTATTAATAGTATAATGACACTGATTAAAACCTATATTATTAGTGAATTAGTTAGAATTATTCTTTGAGAAAATTAGTGAAATAGGGCCCTTTTTGTTTAGCCTAGATAAACTAGGTCCTAGTAATATCCAACAAAAATATAAGAGTGATTTTATATGATCAGACGGAAAATTACTACGGGACAGTGTAGTCGGATCGGGACTACGAGTCGGGTGCCAATTTCGTTAACGTAGCGGAGCCCAAGTTTGCATTTTGGGCGGAGACAAAGTATGCGGCCCAGGCGGATTCAAACTGTGTCAGCGAAGCGCTGGCGCATTCCGACTCCGCCACCCGGGCGCATTACGGTTCCGCCCCAGGCGAGGGTTTATAACCTCGCCTCGCGTCCGTCTTCGTTCAATCGTTCCAGTCCGCCTCGATCTTCTTCGTCCTTCTCGCCTCCATCCAGTCCACCTCGATCTGCCTCGCTCCATCCAGTCCACCTCGATCTGCCTCGCTCCATCCAGTCCACCTCGATCTGCGTTCCAGCCCAGTCCTTCTCGCCTCGCCGGTCTGCGTTCTCGCCTCGCTCCATCCAGGCTTCGCCGGTCTTCTTCGTCCAGGTAATTGCTTCCCTACTTCGTCTCTTCTGCCAGTGAGTTGATTCGTCCCAAGTATACTTACTCATTTGATTTTGCAAATCATGTGTACATCAACAGTGAGTTGATTTGTGGTTGATTTGTGGTTGATTTTTCAACCTCTTGTTCACACCCTAAATTAGCGTTAATGGAGGTTTAGTCAATCACAAATACCCGCTGCCTATAGCGTTAATGGAGGTTTAGTCAATCACAAATACCCACTGCACCTTATTAGCGTTAATGGAGGTTTGTGATTTTTCAACCTCTTGTTCACCCAACATAGCTCTTCATTGATTTGTGGTTGATTTTTCAACCTCTTGTTATTGATCTAATTCCAACAGTGAGTTGATTATTGATTTGTTTTGATCAATGTGTTGATTTGTGGTTAATTTTGGCATATGATTTGATGCAGGTTTGCTTTTACTTTAAATGTAGTGTTGATTATTGATTTTGCTTCAACTGTAAAAGAGTAATTGATTTTTTTAATATCAAATTGAGTTTAACTTGATTTGTGGTTGATTTTCTCAACTTCTTTGTTAACCGGAAAAGTGTGTTGATTATTGTCAAGAAGACATGGATCGAGATCGGGACTCAAATATTGAAGATCCACAACGATCAGATGGAAACCCTAGCCGGAAACGTCGATTATCGGCAATCGAGGTGATTTTTTCTCGTTTTGTAATTGATTTACGAAATTTCTTAGATTAGGAATTGGTTAGATTAAGAAGATTCGTAATTGGAAGTTGCGGAATTTAGCGATAGATTAGATTTTTTTGTATGTTTTCCGAACCGCCATTGTTGATGGTGTGAAATAAATCTCATAGTTGTAACTTTAAAATTTGAAATAAATTTAAAATATAAAAATATAACTTTAAAATTAAAATAAATAATAAATATAAAAAATGCATATTTTTAACTTTAAAAATTAAAATAAATAATAAATATAAAAATTGAAACATATTGTAAATATAAAAATTGCATATTTGTAACTTTAAAAATTAAAATAAATAATAAATATAAAAATTGAAACATATTGTAAATATAAAAATTGCATATACAACAACTTTAAAAATTAAAATAAATAATAAATATAAAAATTGCATATTTCGAACTTTAAAAAAAGCTAATAAAGTTAGATAAAATAAATTTTGCATATTTGTAGCTTTTTATAAATTAATCTCATATTTCTAAAATTACAGATTGCGTATAGAAATGTTCGAAAAAATAAAAGACGGAAGATGAGACTAGTGACAGCATCCGCACGTCGAGCTGGGAGAGATGGAGTGGTACATATCGAGGAGCATGCACCCCCTGCCGATGTTGATGTACCTATGGAGGAGCAAGCAGCTCCTCGTACTGACGCAGATGTACCCATCGAGGAGCAGTCGTCTCCGGTACGCGTTGAGGTAGATGTCGATGCTGCATCATTATCACCATCACACTATGATGTAGATTATCATACAGAGGGGTCAGATGATGATGGACATCTAGAGGACATTGTACATGATGAGCAGGTAGCTGGTGAGCATGACCAGATACCTGAGGAGCATATACATCCAGATGAGCAGATACCAGATGAGGAGAGTCAGCTACCGGAGGAGGATCAGATACCGGCGGAGCCCATACATCCGGAGTTGTTGACATGTTACGTTACCCACAGAGCTAGAGCGATATGGGACGGCGAGGTATGATTTTCTTGTTTTACAAAATTTTGGTATAAAATTATTAAAAATATTTTTTTAATTTTTTTTGAAAATACTTTACATAAACATAGCATTGGGACAAGACAATCAAAGTTGTGAAGAGACTTGTTGAGATAAAGAAGATACGTGCTTGGCGTCGTGATGTGGATGACCCTAATTCGTGGTTTAGTATGGCAAGACGTAGCGGCCTTACAGATTTGGAGGATGTTGATTTTTTTGGTGTCGATCATTCGTTGATTACGGCGTTCGTAGAGAGGTGGCATCCCGAGACGAACACATTTCATATGCCATGGGGAGAGATGGGCATTGCGCTTCATGATGTCCAGATTATTATGGGACTCGCAGTCGATGGAGATGCGCTACTTACTCCAGGCGACCAGCGTTCTAGATTGGAGTGGCTCATCGACGCTTTTGGATTGTCCTCGGAGAGCGTCGAGCAGCACCGCACACAGGTTTACATCGACCCATTGAGGAGTATTGTCGATGGCATGTTGGGTCAGCCAGATGCCCCTCAGAGCACCATTGCATCCGCGTATCTGTTGTTTTCCATATCATCAGCGTTGGTAGTCGACAAAACTACCAACAGACTCAAATCGTGGATTATCGACTTGGTGAGGGATCATGACAGGACGTCTAGTTATGCATGGGGCACTGGGACACTTGCATTTCTGTACAGACAGCTAGGAGAGGCATCTAGGTCGGGTGTGGCGACGATGGGAGGATGCACGACCTTACTATAGGTATGTAGTTCTGAATGTTAATTACAAACTAATTTAAGGGAAGCGTCTGGGATGTTGATTACAAACTAATTTATATTTATTGATACAGTTCTGGATATATGCACACTTCCCTTCCTTGGGGTGTGCGGCCGTAGAGGATGCAGGCATGCATGGACACGTGCGTTGGTCTTCGAGACTTTCCGTCCCAAAGACACCACCTCCTAGTCTATGGAGGGTTCGGGCATTACGAGCACAGCTTGACCAGATGAGGGCTGAGGACGTGAAGTTCATGCCATATGATGATCGGGTCCTCGACTTTGCAGGCGAGCATGCGATATCACGGTATAGGGGCATTATACGGATATCTGACATCGAGGAGCCCTATATGCCAGATCGCTTTTTACGCCAGTTTGGATACGTACAGACCGTGCCATCACACCCTATCCCTCTCATTCAGGAGTCTCGTCCAGCGAATGCACGTCCTTACAGACTTATTTATCACAGTGTGCATGATCGTTGGACCTCCCGTCATCTAGAGGAGACCAGAGTGTCATTTGATAGGTTGGTTCAAGCATCATCCCCATGGCTTGTCGATGATGCGTACATGACATGGTACATTGCTCGAGGACATCCGTATGTCTTGGCGTCGTCGGCCACATTGATCCCACCCATTGACCGTCCCCCACCTATTCCAGTTTCAGATACCAGAGTAAGTGTTTTTCTACTAGCTATCTTTTCATACTATGCACCTTTTGTTGAATTGTTGTTTGAGTTTCTAACAACATGTTATATTTATTACAGCGTCTTCGTATCATGATCGGTCGTGTACGAGATATTCTAGCTCATGGTCCACCATACACTACAGAGGAGCTAGTCTTCATGCTTGAGGAGGCAGTTGGACACCAGATACCAGTTGCTCCTTCTCAAGTCCGGGCATCACAACATCATTGAGCATATTTTATGATTTAGTTATTTTGCATGGATATTGAGTTCTATTTTTTGGATATTTTCGTATGTATGGATATTGAGTTCTATTTTATGGATAGTTTGGATTTTATGTATATTGAGTTTTATTTTGTGGATACTATATAAATTAATTAAAACTTTAATGTCGTATAATAAAACCTATTAGAAAAATATACTTTCAATGAACGACACATCCTATTTATCAACGATTTCAAATGTAGTGAATCTAAACTACTTATTCGGAACGTCTATCCTTGACCCGGGTACTGGAGGACACTCCTTACGACGAAGCTCTGTGTAACGAAATATCCTTTCAATGAACGGCGCATCCCATCCATCAACGCTCGGATCGTGATGGTTAGTCCACATAATATCCACCTCGGGTAATGGGGCATTCTCCTTGAGCCAAACCTACAAAAAAATTGAAAATGGTTATTCATGATTATTAATTATGTTAAAAAAAATGAGATAATGTAAAACTTCCACTAACCCCTACAAAGTGTGTGCTGTCTGAGACAAACGCTATTGTACGGATCACCGTAGGTGGGCCTTGGTTAGGTGTGCTGGCTATCATAGGAAGGAATGTTGACGCGTTATTACCAAGGACAACTAGGGCTATCTTGTAGTATGTGGCTGCAGCACACCCAACGATAGGCAACTCCATCCATTTTTGCCGACGCCATTGAGCCATTTTTGCGACGGGTAGATGACGGTGTTAAATGCCGTCGTTTACTTTGCGACCGTAGATTTTCCCCGTCGCGAATAGTAGATCAACTTTTGCGACAAGGTTTAGAAGCCGTCGTTAAAAAAATTGCATTCGCGTCGGATGCTGCTGACCGTCGCAAAAAAGCATGGGCCCATAAATAAAAAAAAATAAAAATAATAACTCTGCTTTATTCGGGCTTTTTTACCAGCCACGAGGTAAAAATCGGACTTAGCCCTAGAACCTTTATTCTCTTCGTCTCTTACACGATGATACTCTCACAGGTGCTCCTCAATCAATCTGACGGCCCTTCCACCATGGTTGCTCCTCAATCGAAGGTATCTCTTCGTCTCTTCTTCATCTCTTCGTTGTTTTATTTTTGTTGTTTCTGCAAAGAGTATCCAGGATCCGAAGAAGGTAAAGAAGTAAGTATAATGAGTAAAACAAAGGGTATTAGATGAAGAATAGCCCTAAAACTAGGCCGTCCTCCATTAATTACAGTCCTGTTTTGAGTTCCCGTTCCTCTAGTTGTGAAAACATGAGAGTTGTGAAGCACATCCGTCTGACCAAAAAAGGCCCTGAATATCTCGTCAAGATCAAAATCATCATCAAAAAAGTCATTACTTGTAGACTGTCTCCTTCGCCGTATATACTGCTGGTTGTGCTCGTATTCTTCAACATGACCAGTTTGATCATACTGCAGTCTAGATCCTTCCTCACTCAGACACTTAAAAGCCTTTGAAACCTTCTTGAAAGCCTCCTCTGTACCTGGAGCTTTGTTCTTATCAGAGTGAGCTTTTAGGGATAACTTTTCCTATCATCTATATCAAGTTGTGATGCCAAATTTGATGGTTAGGTTTTGCATTTATTAACAGTTAACTACAATATGTGAAAATACAATCTGTGAAAATACAAACTAGGGACCATGATAGCTTAGTACCTGGAGCTTTGTAGAGTTTGCTTTTTCTTTAAAATATGATGTCGATGGTGACAGGAGAATTTGCTTGTGAAAGGCATCTTGGTAGCTCTCATGTGAGAAGTGGCCATATGAATAAACTAGGGACCATGATAGCTTAGTCATATATTCCTGAAGCTATTTTTATCCTACTCAACAAATGAAACTCTTGTGTGGGATTATAATTTGGTATAGTGACAAGGACATGTAGAGAAGTAGACAGATTTTACTTAAAGGTGGATATGTATCTTCTGAGATAACTCTTAGAGCAGCCATGGATTCATTTGTCTTTTCTTTTCATTAATGGTCTTTTTTGCTGAGATTGATGGTAGATGACGATAATTTTTAATGGATAGCAAGATGCAAGGCTGTGTCCCCATAAGAAAATGGACTGCAGAAAATAGCTTTATCTAAGTGGTGAGTCAAAGTTTCATTTTATTAGAGTAATTTATAGTCTTAAATACTATCAGTATTGGTATGTGTAGGTTATGTACCATTTTCATAGGTATATGCCCATAAATCTGTACAGTGTTCTAGACTAGGAAAAGAACAGCTTGGACAGCTGAGTATTTTGATTAACTAAGTGGAAATACAACTTTGCCTATTGGCTCTAGAGAACTTGAAGGAATAGATTAGAATATGTAAACAAGAATTGATCTATAGAACAATTACAAAAGTATATAATCTGCAAGGTATATATCCTAACAAGGATGATAGGTAATGAGAATATAAAAGTCAGTATTTAAACTAAATTATCTATAACTTTTGTATAATAAACTTGTTTTTTGTTTGTTTGAAAATACCCACTATATTAGGATTGGAATATCATTCTATCCCCACCCAGTCCACCCCTACAAAACCTTCACTTTTCTTGTGCTTCATTAGTCCATATTCCTCCGTAGTTAACGGCTTTTTACCTTGGTTTATGGTTTTGAATATCAAATTGATCAGCAATGAGATCCAAAAACAGTAGATCCTATCTATAGTACCTTGAACTTCTTCACATTGGCTTGAGGGTTAGGTCTGATGGGTAGCGTCGTGTTCCTATTGTAGTTTTGTTAAGAGTGTTTTGCATTTCTTGTTGGACTCGTATTTCAGGTTCTTTGAAACACTCTTGTTTTGTTGAACTTCAACTATTGGAAAAGATTCTATGCTGTAGTACATTTTTAATTATATTTTTAGGCTCTATTAATGATGAATACTTTCTGCTTTGATACCTATCCACACCACTGGCTGGGAATCAAGTTCTAAGTTTGAAAATCTGTGGAAAAGAAATTCATAGCTTTTTAACAGAGGTTTTGATTTGTGAATTGTCTTTTGAAAGTATTAGATGGCCAGATTGTTAAAGCCATTAACAAAGACTCTCATCTCACTATGATTCCTTTTACAAGCCTCTCTATTATCAAATTGCTGGACCTTTCTTGGGTCTACAAGCCACTGTTTAAGAGGAGTGGACTTGGATTGTGAAGAAACTCACTAACCTTAAAGGCTTATCATCCTACTTGTTGTGTCATTGTTAAAATAATAATAATAATAATAATAATAATAATATAAATAACTTCCCTCTAGAGTCCTGGTTTTGTTTGTGTATCAATTTCTGAGAAAATTCAGGGATAACTTTCTGTATTCTGATTTACTTGCCTAATCAACTGAACGTGTTCGTTAGTATAATTTTGCTCCTTGTTGACAGCCTTCTCAGCTCTTACTGTTGTGGCTTTGCTATGGTCATGACGGATTTCATTCTCACATGAACTAGTTGACGACGAACCCATCTTTTTGCATGCCCGTGAGAAGATCATCAACAAATAAACTATCATTAAGCCTATGATAAATTTTAATTTAAGGCCTGCACTTTGTTGCTTGCAGAAATGACCTCCTTTGCGATCCCAATACATTTCAATGCCTCATCCTTGGTACTATCCATGATTTCAAGGACGCGTTTAACTCAATGGATGCCCTAGAAATAAAACTCGAGGCTCCAATACCACAATGCGAGGTAACCGAATTTAGAACTTCAAGCCTAGGGCTATATCATCATGAAAGTGCTAAATTTGCATAATATTTCTTGGCTTGATACATTGTAAACAAAGGAGCCATAATTTGATTTTTTTAAGAACTTCTCATGAAATTTCTACACCAATTATTGATTGTATTAACATATAGTATATGTATTCAATTATATCATGATAATAAAGGAGTCATCATTTGTTTCCTTTTTCTTGTTCTAATAAATAATAAATAATGCTCAGTTGGTTTTTTAATCAATTGGTGTAGAAAACGTGAATTTTTATTCAAACTACTTAGCAACGGTTCGAGAACTATGTTAAGATTAAGTATTATTGGTATATCTTGCTGTCAAAACTCGAGTAATAACCCATTCTTGGTTTAATTTATTGTCAATTATGGATATCATAGGTGGAGGCTGATAATAATGAAACAATTGATCATGGAGAGTTCACAACCTCGATATTGCACCTAATCAAACTAAACAAGGAAGATCATTGGGGGTTTCCATGGGAAGGAGGTGGCTGCAATAATGTTAATAGAGTCATAACAATGGACAACCTTATTGTTGGAAGATGAAGCAGAGTAATTTCTAGCTAAAACACGTTCATTTGATTATTAGTAATATTTTAGTAATATTTTAGCTTTGTTGTTTAGATGCTTTTTCTGTTGAAAGATGACGCTTACATATAAGCTCTGTTAGAAGAATCTATGCAAAGAAGGGAATGAGTTCCAAAACTCTTGCTATTTGGCATGTTTTAGCTAGAAATTACTGTAGAAAGTTTTCTGAACCTTTTGCTCAATATAATTGGCTTGCTAGCTAGCTAGCTAGGAAGATATATATATATATATATATATATATATATATATATATATATATATATATATATATATATATATATATATATATATATATATATATA